>CM035409.1:105794786-105924149 GCA_020310875.1 Ceratopteris richardii | reverse complement strand
TGTACGGGTCTCTGTGCCTAACTGATGAATGCACTTGGCATGTAGCACAAGTCTCTACAAAACCTCTCACACTCACATAAATAATCCCTGGCCACCAGTAAGCTTCCCTAATCTTCTCATATGTAGCATAAAATCCTTTGTGACCTGCCCATAAGGTCTCATGCATCTCTCTCATAACTTTTCTCTGAAGACTCCTCGAATTTAGTACTCTCTGTGGACTCTTCACCTTGCCTTTAGCGTGTCCCCAATAAGCCCGTCCTTCAAGAAAAAATTGTAAGACTTTTTCCTGATGGATCTATACTTATTTGTGGACCAGCCTGGGGAAGGTTTCAGAGTGCTCAGATATCTCCCTATATCTCTCCACTCACATCATCATTCTCTCGGAACTGCTCATATGCATATACCAATGGATCGTATCTTATCATATGTATATCCTTTTCTACCTCATCTCATCATCAGACTCATCATCGAATTTTACCCTTGAAAGCATATCAGCCACTGTATTCGACTTCCCAGCTATGTGTACAAATGCAGGATTTATAACTTTATATAAGAGATCCATCTAAGCATAGCAATATCCGAGATGAACAATTTGCAATCATGCCAATCAGTGGAAGACAGTCCGTCTCAACTATCACATTCGCCCCAATGAAATACTCTTTATCACTCTTTAAAGCAGTCACTAATCCCATAACTCTCTCTTAATCTGAGGATATTTTCTTTGGTATCATGTAGGATCTTAGCACCAAAGCGCACTGCATATCTCTGCCCCTCATCATCATCTTGCCCTATGACCCAGCCTATGCCAATAGGACTGGTATCAACGGTCAAAATGATAGGTCTGTGACCTGAATAGTCAACATGCTTTAGAATCGGAGCTTCAATTAGCAGCTGCTTCAGTTTACGCATAGCTCTCGACTGTTTCTCTGTCCATACAAACTTCTTTCTCTTTCTCAGATCATATAAGGGGTTCCCAACGTGAGCAAAGTGAGGAATCCATATCACATAGAATACACAGGCTCCTAGAAACCTTCTCACCTCACTAACATTACGACACCTTCAGAGATCCTGCTAATGGCCTCAACTTTCTGCGGGTATGGCTTGCGGCCATAATGTCCACACATGTCCTACAATGAGGACCTCATCAACGCCAAAACTGATTTCTCTAAAGAAAGTGTTAGCCCACATCTTCAAATCTCTCAAAGATCCTCTCACAATCAGCATGATCTCTCACAAACTTTCTACATCCTGAAGCATCTAAACTCACATCTTTCACTCTTTCCTCACATCCCTTTATCGGAACATCATCAATGAATGGCATAGTCACAGATGGTATAAAGTCTCGTAAAACCAGATTCATGGCATTCATCATGTGAGCCACAGAATTCGTCGCTCCCTGCGGCAAAGTACACATGCGTACAAGGCCCAGTGGAGTCCTCATGGTCGTAATGTCTCTACTCTCCATAGCCAACTGAAACTGGTCATAACCTGAATACAGGTCTCCCATAGAGTAGATGGAATGCCCAACAAACGCCTCAGCAAACTCATCCACTATGGGTCCTGTCCCTACATTTCTAATTGTGACTTTATCACAGGTTGCAGATCCTGAATGAAACGAAGCTTCCCATTTTTCTTAGGCATAGTAACCACCTATTCAAATATGGAGCCGAGGAGGGTTTCCATATCCACATGGAAATCTTTTCCTTCAGCAGCCTCATCACCTCAGGTAAGTGAGCTTTTGGGACTGGTATAGGCCGATATTCCACGGTATATGTGGCACTGTAAATATAATCATGGGAGGTACTTGTTTCGGGTCTGCACAACCTATCTCATGCGGGAAAAGTGAAAATGCTTTTTCATGTTTCTTAATAACTTCAATAAATTTCTTTTCTCTTCTTCTCTCAGGAATGGTTTCTCTCCAAACCTTGATCTCTTTAATAGTCTCATCAGTAAAAGGTGCCCTATGAGCTCTCGTCGTCTCAGCATAGGGTCATCTGACACTCATAGATACTTTTCATGACTATCTTCAGGCAATGGCTGAGCTATAGGCTTCACTTTCTTATCCACAGTCTTATACTTCGTATTTACATTTACTTCATGCTCTCTCATAAACTCCTCAATCATCTCATACTCTTTGATAGAACTGAGCATAATCATTTCTGATTTCTCATTTCTTTCAAATGCCTTCTCAAGCTCTTCCAGAGTAGTCAAACTTCTCTCCAACTGGATCACATCTTCAATCTTCTCATCAGGTAACATCATTCCTAAATCCTTATAGTATCTCTCATGAACTTTTCCTGAATTTATTTGAAACATTTTCTTTCTTTAAGCATAGCAACTTGAATGCAGATGAATAACGGAAAAGCTTTCAAAAGTATGTACAAAGTCATGCGAGACATCTTTTGATCAGCAGAAGCTCCATACTCTTCAACAGGCATACACTCATCATGGTCATGTGAATTAATAGGTTTCTTTCTTATATTCTTTCTATTCTGGAGTGATTTGGACATACCGTCATCACTTGCAAAGAATGAAGGCCAGATCTAGAACGGATTCGTGCATAGGTAGATCCATCATCCATGGCCTTAGTCTCCATTCTTACCTCAGCTATAAAGGGCTGCCCAAGGATAGCCTCATATGAACAATGGTCCTGGACAAAGAAGTGAAATTCCTCAGAAATCCCACCTATGGTCACAGGCACAAAGGCGCATGCCCCAAGCAGTGCTCCTGAACCATTATCCGCTGTCCTCATCCTCCATCCATGATCTTTGTCAATCGGCCACCTAAACTTATCATAGAGCTTCTTAGAAATCACGTTTATCTCTGACCCTGAGTCAATCAAGGCCAGAGCAAAACATGACTCCTCGTTGCTCCCTAACTTTATCTTCATCTCTGGAGTTCCTCGCCCAAAAGGTCCTGCTAAACTCACTTTCTGTCTTCCTCATTTCATCATCAGGTATGATAGGACCTAGAGAATTCTTATGACACCTGGCAACCTCATCATCATCATCATCAGATGTATCACTCAATGTAACTGCTTCATTTTTCACTTGAATATCTTCAGGTGCTTCTTCCATCTCTACATCTTCAGGTAGTGGAAACCTCTTTCTCTTAACCAGCTTTATAAAACTGTCCTTGAACTCAGGCTTCGCTATGGAGAAGACCTGCTCCAAGGACATGGTCACTTGGCTTTAGTAAAATGTCATTTAATATTTCTCTTGCATCATTTTTCTTTTCCAACTCAGAAATTAATACAGCCTTTGGAGTTCTCTTCTTTTTCTTCTTCTTTTCTTTGTCAGCCTCTTGAATACTTTCTTGAATTTCATCTGTCTTTTGAACCGGTTCAGGTTCTTTCTCTTTTCTCCTTAGTCAGTTCTTGAATCTTAGTTGGCCCAGCCGGCCTCTTCCCTCTCTTATCTCCTTCTTCTTTGCCTCTTCCTTTGAAACAACAGGCTCTTTAAACTGAACTTTCTTCTCTGGCTCTTTAGCTTTTTCTTCGGCCTCTTGACTTTGCTTTCTAGTCACTCTTCTTTTAGGCTCAGTCTCTTCCTGACTCTCATCTCTCTTCCTCTTTTCTTCTACATTTGCTATGTGCGAATAGACCGAGGATTCATCAACAGGAGACTTCCAGGCAGTCTTCTGCATAATGGCATCCCTAGCCCTCACTAAGCCTCAATGGAATAATTTCTTTGGGGTCGAGGTCTAGGCACTTTTTCATCTTCTTCCTCAACAGGTTCTAATCGTGCGCTGATGTACTTGCATTATTGCCAGATAAATCTTCATAAAACTTCTTCATTCCCCCCTTTCCCCAATTCACAGGTAGAGGAAGGCGGGTCCTGAAGTCACATAACTTCTTATCAATATCTATCACCAGTTGATGCTCTTTTGCTAGCTTAAGCTCTTCACAGGCATATGAAAAATGCTCTTGTCATCACACCATACGCATCTCTTAGCCCCTCCAAACCACCAGTCGCTCGTCTCTCAAAAGGTCCAGTGTTTCTTTGAAATGTGGTTTGCACTGGTGGTGTAGGTATCTGTTGGGCAACAGGCTGCACTAGAGGTGCAGGCTGTGGCATCACATAGCCTTGCATATTTGGAACGGGCATAGTGCCTCTCTGTAATGTATCTACATAACTCGTACTCGCCTGAGGAGGAGTGGGGTCCTGATATCCCATAGAATTAACTTTATTGTGAATACTCGCCATTTCTTTTTACATAGACGCTTGCATTGTAATAAGATTCTCTATCTGTCCACTAAGAATCTCAAACCTGTAGCTCTATTGGCGATAGCGAAGTGGATGCAACGTTAGCAAAAGCTGACGTTGTAGGCACATTCGGAATTGCCGGAAGTGGAGCTTCCCTAGGCGGTTGTGGTGTTACCACTACAGGTCTATCGTATAACACCGCCTGGCGTTGCCGTCATTTGGGCAACCGCTTCTACCTCTCTCCTCACTACACCCCAATCTTCAGTCAATCCAAATCTCTTCCCAGGCTCTTCAATCCTCCTTTCGACCTCAGTCCTGTCTTCAAGACTTAAGATCCTAAGGAAAGATATAACTAAGTCAGGTTTCAAAGCATCTAAATCGGCATGTGGAAGTTGTTCATATCTTCTCAAGAACTCATTCAAAAGTTGAGTGAGGGATGCAGTGGGCTTCGGAGAGCTTATCCACTGCAAGAACCTTCTCTACTGTGTTTGGGAAAAGTCTTCTAAATAAAACAGCTTATGCAGTTCTTTTCTGAATTCGGCCCAAGGCTTTGCTATATGTGCAGTAATAGGGGCTAAAATGGATCCTGATACTACCCGTGTGAAGTAATGTGTAAACACATCCTCGGGTAGACCATAATCCGTGCCTGTTCCTCAAAAACATCTAGGTACTCGGTTACATTCAAGCCTGTAAACTTCCCTTTTTCTCTCAATACTGCTTGGACTACGCGGCCCTTGTTTCTCTATTACCCATTTCCTTGAATATATCCTCCATCTCTCTTCTCTGCTCTGTCCTAGAATGTAGCACAAGGTCCAGTGTAAGTGGTTCAACTATCTCTCTAAGCTCTGAGTAAGATCAGAGAAGAGGTTTGATGAGTCACGAGCCAGGAGGTAAAGGTCAGTCAATGCTCCTTTCTAGGCCAAAGTCAGGTGTATCTCTTCTTTCCTTAAATCCCAGAAACTTCAATGTATTTTTCCCCTTTTCAATGATATTTTTCAGACGCTTTCTATCGTTCTCTCTAAACTAGAAAATCAGCAAAGCCCTAGTCTAAGCGTAAAAAAAACTCACACGTATTGACTAAACTAATGCAAAGTGTGGATCCTCAAACTCAAGCAGCAAGACAAACTTTCTGTTCAGCAGTGTATGTGAAGCAATGCAAGATTTCAAATAACTTGAAATGCTAGTACCTGGAAATCTCTGTCCGATGCCGAGGTTCTTGTCTCTTTCCTTAAGGAGTAGGTGACGCGATGAGGATCACCAGGCAACCACCTCGCTTCACGTCCGGTTCAGGTGTCGGGAAGAAGGAGGTTGTGGCGGGAAGCCGGCGCGTGGGGTTGGATCAGGCCCCGCTCTGGTGCGTCGTTCCCGCTGTCCTGCGAGCGTCGTCTGCGCGCTGGGCGCCTCGCCTGTGCTCTCCGGAGCGTGCGCGATCCTCGTAGGTCCCTTGCCCCTCGGAAGTGTCGAGACGTGGGACCGTGGGCGTCGAAAAGAGACGATCGGATACCGCAGTGATACACGGAACGCAGATGAAGCTCAACGACTACAACGGAAATGAAACTGAAGCCCTCCAATAAAAGAATGATACAAAAAGAGGCCGCTACAGTGCGGGCCCTGATGGTACAATAAACGCTACAGTGCGGTGCGATGATACAATATGAAAGCCGCTGCTACAGTGCGGGCCGGCTAGTATATAAAATAGATCCCTCGCTACAGTGAGAGAAATCGCCTACGGGATTTCCACTTCGGTCTTCGCGGGTCCAAGCTTTTTCTTGAGGTCTTCAATCCGCTCTTTATTTCAGGTACCCTCAGCAATGGCCTTCCTTCTCTTTACTTCAGATAATCAGAAATCGCATAAACCTGGAGGAGACAATCCACAAGGAGATCCACAGGGTGGGGTACTCTTTATCTTCAGTTCTTCAATGCTTTCACTTCTCTTCATATAATCAGAAACCTGGATGAGCCTGGAGGAGACGATCCACAAGGACAATCCAAAGGATGGGGATTAGGAATAATGTAATGAAAAATTATCAATAATGGAAAAGACTTCAAAGAGAGAAAAAACATTCATGACTGGAATTTAATATCATATATATATGCTTTTTTAGTTTTTACTGTATTTCTACTTTTTGTATTTTCCCATTTTATTCTGTATCTCGTATCAAATTTTCCTTCACGTTTTAAGTCCCTTTTTCTCTTATTTTTCCCCCTCTCCAATTATATAACGAGCAATTCGAAGGTCACTCTGTTGATATATACATCTCGTGTTCACAAATTACTTTGATATAGTGTAGACATGCTCTTGCGTTTGACTCTAGAGGCTTGCAAATTTTTGTCAAGAGGACTACTTTGCACTGCAAATTGCAAAAGTTTCTTGTGGCCTTTTTCTTAACAATGCGATTTTAGCATGGTCATTTAATGGAACAGTTCGAATGTGTAATTTCTGAATATCACCAATGGTACCAATTGTCAGCTCACCCTCCCTTTCGATAGCTTAGCAGTCTGAGAATAATGAACGAGGCAGAGATGGGGCACATGTAATTCACTTAGCTAAGTTACTCCATCCTTGTACACCAACGCCTATCTTGCTCATAAACAAGACCCAAAACTGTAAACACTATGAATATGTTTCCAATTAGTCCGCTGACTCTCTACAGGGAACGCGTAGCAGCCTTTCACTTCCATCAAGTCAAAGTGGATTACAAGACTCCAAGGAAGATCATTAAGACAATTAAGGGCTGCATGTCGATTGACCTCAACCATCTACCCAACTGTAGATGGCACCAGAAAACAACATTTGCAGCTCGTGACAGGGTATATGTTAATCCCTTAGTTCCACATGTTGTCCACCTCAGCTTCGTAATGAAGCCTAGCACAGCTCCTCAACTCTTTTGCACAGCTCTTCTACAGGAAAACTCATTGCCGTAGATATTTCCTTCATCCTCCTCCTGCTAGGGTCCAAAAACTCAATTCGATCAGATCACCATCAAGAAAATTTCGTGTCTACTGTTTTACGGTCATTACTGGAAGAGCGTTACTGTTCATGGTGGAGACCACCAAAACCTTTGATGCTTTTGACATGATTTTGCTCAAGCTTGTGTAAAACATATACTACTCTTAGGCAACGATGTCATTACTACAGTAACACTATTCACTGTGCCAAAACATGATAGTAGGAAGAACTCCGACACCGTCTATCTCTCTCTCTCTCTCTCTCTCTCTCTCTCTCTCCTCTCTCTCTCTCTCTCTCTCTCTCTCTCTCTCTCTCTCTCTCTCTCTCTCTCTCTCTCTCTCTCTCTCCTCTCTCTCTCTCTCTCTCTCTCTCTCTCTCTCTCTCTCTCTCTCTCTCTCTCTCTCTCTCTCTCTCTCTCTCTCTCTCTCTCTCTCTCTCTCTCTCTCTCTCTCTCTCTCTCTTTGACCTCCGATCGTGCACTCTATCTGCAGCACCACTACCATCATCATCCAAGTTCTGCTCTGCGTGACTATAGAGTCTCTCTTTGTGTGTGCGCCAAGCTCTCCGTAAATCTATTTCGCTAACTGAGTTTCTCTCTCTCTCTCTCTCTCTCTCTCTCTCTCTCTCTCTCTCTCTCTCTCTCTCTCTCTCTCTCTCTCTCTCTCTCTCTCTCTCTCTCTCTCTCTCTCTCTCTCTCTCTCTCTCTCTCTCTCTCTCTCTCTCTCTCTCTCTCTCTCTCTCTCTCTCTCTCTCTCTCTCTCTCTCTCTCTCTCTCTCTCTCTCTCTCTCTCTCTCTCTCTCTCTCTCTCTCTCTCTCTCTCTCTCTCTCTCTCTCTCTCTCTCTCTCTCTCTCTCTCTCTCTCTCTCTCTCTCTCTCTCTCTCTCTCTCTCTCTCTCTCTCTCTCTCTCTCTCTCTCTCTCTCTCTCTCTCTCTCTCTCTCTCTCTCTCTCTCTCTCTCTCTCTCTCTCTCTCTCTCTCTCTCTCTCTCTCTCTCTCTCTCTCTCTCTCTCTCTCTCTCTCTCTCTCTCTCTCGAACTACACAATCGAATCATCTGTGCTACCATCGCCTTCTGCACCTCTCTCTCCCTCCATCTGCTGTGTGTCAGTGTGTTGCGCACAGCTGCCAGAAGATCCTCCGAACCATCGTTTCTACATCTACCTCGATCCACCACCGTAACCGTCTGCACTTTGCACCGCTTATGGCTCCTACGTATCCTCTCTCTCTCTCTCTCCCCACATATGTATGCGACAGACTGTCGCCGCATCTCCAAGATCTGTTGACACCGAATTTCCTCTCTCGATCGCAATCACCACCGACCTCTTGCCGCCATCGGTATGTAGTAGCCAACCATTTTCTTTTGTCTCCTTCTCTCTCTCTATCTCTCTTTTCTCTCTCACGCCATCGACAGCAACAACCTTTGCGAATCTCTCTCTCTCCTCTAATTCTTTATAGAATTGTCCATCTCTCTCTGCGTCTCTTGCGTGCGTGCATATCTGCTTTGCCCTTCTCTGTATCGCTATAAAGATACTCTCTCCCTCTAACTCTGTAGCGCCGAATACATGCCTCTCTCTCTTCTCTCTCTCACCGCTGCGGGCGACCTCTGCCGATTGTCTGCCGTCTATTCTTTGCATCTATCTCTCTCTATTTTTGCACGCTTTGTGTGTCGATGACTTGCTACCATGTAATCTCTGGAGGAACCCCTTCACGTGAATTCTTGTGTGCACCGACTAGCAGGCCAACTCTCTCGTGTGTCTCTCTGTCTCGCTGCCGCCATCGGCCGACCGAGTCTTCAACGTGAGTAAGCGAGAGTACAACGTCCACTAATCCCTGGAACATAGACATCTGGCAGCATCATGCTTCTCTCTGCCTACTGCGCGCATCGGCTACCATCAAAACCTGTCTCTCTCCTCCTCTCTTTCTTACAACCCCCATAGTCTATGCCTCCATCTTTGTCAACATACCCATCCTTTCATATGCCTCTCTCTCTAAGTGCGTGATCGTAAAGTATGAAGAAGAAGATAAACATGAATGAAAAATAATAGACAAGGAGCATACCTGGAGGAGACGATCCACAAGGACAATCCAAAGGATGGGGAAGAAACAAATGAGTATGGACTTGTTTATAGGCCCCTCCCTAGGACTTCCTTCTAGAACGTTCTAACCTCCTCAATGAACTTTCTATTTTTGGCGGACTTTTTAATTTTTCCCTAGACTATGGTTTTGTTTTCACACTGGATATTTACAATTTAATTGGTTTTTTAGGGTTTGGCCTACAGAAACCGCCATTTCCAAGGGTCTGCCCTAGGGTTTTTGGTCGGGAAAAGTAAGGGTTTACTCACAATTATCTCAACCTCGCCAATTCATGGGTTTATTTACAGTTTCGGCCTAAACTCCAAGGGTTTCCAAGGGTTCAAGTCCAGTTTTCATGGGGTAAACTCGTGTTTCCAGTCAGTTTCAAGGGTCAAAGCTAAAGTTTTCATGGGTCTAATGTCAGTTATTTATATACACAGGTCTAACACACATCTCAAACTTGTTTTCGCATCGCACAATCAATTAATTCGGCCAAAATATGTACAAAATATACCACCCTCTCGATCAAAACATCACACAAAAACTCAAAAACAATGAACTTTTGAAAAAAAACTCAGTGCACACTCCCTGCGGGATTTCATCCCGACAGCGTTCTAGATAAATGCTTGATTTGTTATCTCCAAATAGAGTAAACTCTTTGGCCTCAATATCCATGTCTTTGAAGAGCTTCTTGAGCCACATGATCTCACATGTAGCAAGTGCTAAAGCTCTATAGTCAGCCTCAATAGATGATGATGCAATTGTAGGTTTCTTCTTGGACATCCATGAGATGTCTCTTTGACCTAGCATGAAGACATAGCTAGATATGCTCCTATCCTCCTTTGAACCAACCCAATCAGCATCACTATAGCCTTGAGGTTATAATCCATCCCCATAAGGGTAGTAAAACCCTTGGTTGACAGTATTCTTTATGTACTTAAGCACTCTCTTGCCCGCATTTATATGAACATCAATTGGTGAATTCAAAAAAATGAGAAAAAACTCCTACAACATAACACAAGTCAAGTCTAGTGATGGTAGCATAATTAGGGCTTCCAATTGTGCTTCTATACATTGAAATACCTTCAAGAGGCTACCCTTCTTTTGCACATAACTTATTGTTTGGATCCATAGGTTGTGTGCATGGCTTACATCCACTCATACCATAGTTATAAAGTACATCTAGTAAGTATGTCCTTTGAGCTATGTAAAGACCATTTTCACATAAATAACTTCAATTAAAAGAAAATATTTGAGCACTCCAAGAAGTCAAATATTGAATTAATTCCCAAGGTTAGCCTTTATCCATTGGATATCTGGATCAACACTACCTTTTATTATCAATTCATCCACATATATGCATATGTAGACAACTAGTCCTTCTTCCCTCTTGCGATATAGGGAGTGATGTGCATCACTTGCCTTGTATCCACACGTGCACAAATTTTGGAACATCACGCTTACACTATGCTTAAGGTGGATTTGATCTACATAAAAATCTATCGCTTAGATTACATCGAAAGAATATCTGTTGGAGATTTCTTTTTTGTATCATCATTTATTGTATTTTTCTAAAAGATTTTTTATGAACCTTTTCCCATTGTCAAAGCCTGGAGCATTACACATGTAAAAGTAGAAAGAGAGATCCCACATTCCATAAATTTGTGGTGGTTAAATTTTATTCAATCAATCAATAAATCACCTAAAAGTAGATCAAACTAAATCTTCACCTTTCCTAGATTGTAGGAAAGTGAATTGATTCCCTCCAACAACCATTCCCACTTTCATTTGAATTCGAAATCCACTAGTAGAAGTTGTGGAACACTTCTAGAGTTTATATAAAGACTTCAAATCACTTGTACAATACATGGAAGCTTTCATGGAATTTGGTTGAGTAAATTAGGAGAAATCGTAGTGTTTCTGTCTCGAGGTCAATCTCTGTGTATTCCTGAAAAATAGGAGGTACCATTGTTGAGTGTCTGATTCATTCCCATAGCATATTTTACTTATTCCCTATACATTTGTGCATTATATACACTCAAACCTATTTGTATCACTCTCATAAAAGTATTTTTTCTAATTGTAATCACGCTAGTAGCTATGAGCATTTGAAGTTCATTGCCTCTTCCATAGATAGTAAATTTTTTGAGCTAGTCAATGTGAAAACCTATCTGTTTTGTATCGACTCTTTCTGCTTCATGCTCCAAAGTACATAGTGCACCTTATTGCACTTATCACATGCCTATAAGGTCTATTTGAGTCTCCATAATCTCAAGGGCTAGTCTTGTGCTGATTGGCTGGACCAAACTTCGTCGCTTTGCAACTCGCTTTTCTTCCTCCTACAAGCTTCTCCAAGTTCTTTCAGTGGTATTAGAGCTAGATCAAGATGGGTGATGGCTTTCCCTCAATGATCCAGAGTCTTGATTGACATAACTATGCGTCTTGGCAAAATCAATATGGAGGCATATTTGCAAGGTAGAAATCTTTATGGAATTGTAGCAGGTGACGAAGTTATGCCTATTCCAAGATCCAAAGGACGACCTACACAAGAGGAGTTAGATAAGGTCACACTTTGGTCCGCAAGGGATGCTCAAGCAAGCTCGTACATACTAAACTCTATCTCTAACTTTCTATTAGCACATATTAGAGGATGCAAGACATCTCAAGAGTCTTGGGATGCCCTAGAGACTTTCTTTTTTGCTAATACCAAAGCATGAAAGAATCATCTTTGGAACGAGTTCAACCAAATAAAGAACACACCTAAACAAACCATAACAGAGTTTGTTACCAAGGTCAAGGAGGTTTCGGATTAGTTAGCATCCATTGGAGAGCTGATTGAAGAAGAGGCTATCATGAGGCAAATTCTCAATGGATTTGAAGTGATAAGCAATGGAAATCCTTCACCACGGCTTATGATCTCATCATGGATGTGCAAACTCCAGACTTCAATATCTTTCTTGGACAACTCTTCAATCAAGATTCCAACAATAGCATAAAGGATAGTAACTCTTATCATGGTAATTCAACTAGTGCTCTTTATGCTTATAAGAAGGATAAGAAGCTAAAAGGCAAGAGGAAGGAAGAAGATGAAGAGGAGACTTCCCAAGCCAACTTCGCAAACAAGAGGAAGTGGAAAGGGAAGAAGAAAGGACCAAAGCATGACAAAGCCAAAGGTCAAAATATTCAACCTTGTGCCATCTGCGATAAGACCAACCACACCACTCAAAATTGTTGGTTCAATGGGAAGACCAAGAAAGGAAGTGGAAGAGGTGGATATGAAAGCAATAGAGGCGGAGGTGGACACAACTTCAACAACAACAATAGAGGCTATAATAGAAGGGACTTCAACAATTATTCAAAAGATCAACCACATGAAGACTCATTGCTTCTTATGAATCTAAGCCACAAAGAAGGTAAAAACGATGATCATTTGTTCTAAAGGCTTGCAAGTTAGGTTCACCCAACATGGATATTTTATGGAAGATCCATGTCAAGGCTGCAAGAAGATAGCGAGAGGTGAGAAGCATGGTAGGCTCTTTAATTTTGAATTATGAGAAACCAGGAACATAGCTCTATTCACTTATGGGTCTCAAACCCTAAGTGAGCTTGAAGTGTGGCATACAAGACTTGTTCATGTGAATGAAAGATCCTTGAAGGATATATGCAGGGATCAAAGTGTTCTTGAACTTCCAAACATATCAAAGCAACACATGATCAACAGGTTTGATGCATGTTAGATTGGGAAGGCACAAAGACAACCATTCAACCATAAAGGCTACATCCACAACAACTTATTGGACTTAGTACATATAGATGTATGGGGACCAAGTCAAGAACCATCATTGGTAGGATCATGGTATTATGTCTCATTTATTGATGATCATACTAGATGGACTATTCTATACTTTATCAAGAGTAAGAATGAAGTGTCATACAGGTAGATCACTCAAGAAGCTCAGATCTGATGGAGGGGGAGAATACTTCTCCAAGGATTTTCATGAGTTCTTGCAAGATAAAGGTATCAAAAGGGAAGTGACTACCAGGTACTCTCTCAACTAAATGGAATTGTAGAAAGAAGAAACAAGACATTGGTTGGATCAACCAAAACAATGCTTGAAGAGAAGAAGTTGCCACATTATCTATGGGTAGAAGCTATTTCAAGTGTTGTGTACCTCAAGGTGTTTGGTTCTTTAGCTTATGTTCATGTACCATCACAAATAAGAGGTAAGCTAGATGAAAGGGCAACAAAGGCAGTGTTTATTGACTATGATGCAACTCAGATGGGTTACATGTTCTATAATCCTTCAACCAAGCAATTCACTATAAGTAGAGATCTTGTATCTGAAGAACACAGGTTTTGGTATGATGAAGATAAACAAAAGGTAACTCTACCATATGATATTGATTTTGATTCTCATCAATTAGGAAGAAAGCATGATACATAGGGCCAGGATCCAAGAAGTGATACAGATGATGACCAAGATGAAAGAGAAAAGGATTACAAACTATGGAATTCAAGAGGCAAATCAAAGATGCAAGAGGTTGGAGAATGCTCCAAACAAGCACCTAGTAGATCAGCAAGAGAGAAGAAACAACGAGAAAGGTATGGATATGATTCCAAATTTTTTACAAAGCATTCAATCTACTTGGAAAAAGATTCAATTTCAGAAGAACCATCAACCTCTCAAGAGGCAAAGGGAAACCCTAATTGAGACCATTAAAGAATATCAAAGCTTGGTAGGTAGCTTGATATATGCTACTCATACAAGAGCAGACATCTCATATAGTGTAGGATTGCTAAGCCAATCCATGCACTCTCCAAGAAGTCCACACATGGATTCGGCTAAGAGAGTACTTAAGTATCTCAAAGGTAGAATCAATGAAGGTATATTCTATCCTTACTCTTAATATTTGGATATCAAAATCTATTCATATCTAGATTGGGTAGGAGCTAAGGATGATAGAAGAAGTACTTCGGGTTACTTAGCATTTGCAAGCTCAAAGCTAGTATCATGGAGTTCCAAGAAGCAATCAATAGTTGCTTTGTCCTCAACAGAAGTAGGGTACAGAGGTTTGACCATAGCAACTCAAGAGACAATATGGTTAAAAGCATTCTATACAGATTTGGGACTTGTGAGTTCCAAACCTCACATATTTGGAGATAATGTAGGTCGCATGCATCTAACATCAAACCCTATTTTCCATGCAAGAACCAAACACATAGAATTTCATTACCACTTCATCAGGGAGAAGCTCATGGAAAAGGAGATTTCCATTTCTTTTGTTCCTACTAAAAAGCAAGTAGCAGATATGATGATGAAGGCACTTGATGGAATAAAGCTTTGTAGATTCAAAGTTATGGCACGTATTCAACCTATTAGAGAATGAAGACTCAAGCATACTTTAGCTTGAGGGGGAGCTAATTGGAACATCAAGTTTACACTATGATTGAGGTGGAATTGATCTACATCAAAAGCTATTGCTTGGATTACATCGAAAGAATATCCGTTGTAGATTTCTTTTTCCTATCCTCATTTATTGTATTCTTCTAGAAGCTTTTTTTATGAATCTTTTACCAATGTAAAAGCCTTGAGCTTTACACATGTAAAAGTGGAAAGAGAGAGCCCAAATTCCATGAATTTGTGGTGGTTGTGTTGCATTCAATCAATCAGTCAATCACCTAAAAGTAGATCAAACTAGATCTTCACTTTTCCTAGATTGTAGGAAAGTGAAGTGATTCCCTCCAACAAACATTCCCATCTTCATTTGAATTCAAAACCCACTATCATAAGTGTTGGATCACTTCTAGAGTCTATATAAAGACTTAAAATCACTTGTACAATACATGGAAGCAATATACATACACTTGTGACCATCATTGTCTTGCTCCTTCATTTTTTTGCATCATCTTCTTCACCAATAGTAAGCTTACAGAGGTTGTTTCTCTCTCTACAAAGCTCTGAATTGGATGAAACATGGCTCATTGGAAAGATAGTAGCATTTAGTTTATGCTTGTAAATGTTTCTAGCATTTGATTCAATAGAATGGGAGAAATTACAATTTTTTTATCTGAGGGTTAATCTCTATGTATTCCTAAAAAATAGGAGGTACCACTATTGAGTGTCTCATTCATTCCCATAGCATACTTTTCTTATTCCTTATAAGTTTGTGCATTATATACACTGAACCCTATGTGTGACTGCTATTAAAGGATTTTTTCTAATTGTAATCATACTGGTCGTTATGAGCATTTGAAGTTCATTGTCTCTTCCATAGATAGTAAGTTTTTTGAGCTCGTCAATATGTGAACCTATGTGTTTTGTATAGACTCTTTCTACTTCATGCTCCAAAGTACATAGTGCATCTTATTGCACTTATCGCATGCCTATAAGGTCTATTTGAGTCTCCATAAGTGCAAGGGCTAGTCTTGTGCCAGTTGGCTAGATCAAACTTTGTCGCTTTGCAACTCACATTTCTACCTCCTACAAGCTTCTCCAAGTTCTTTCAACAAATACTCCATAAGCCTTCATTTCCATGTCATAGGATCTTGTTTCAAACCATACAATGCCTTTCTAAGTTTACAATAAAAAATTGGGCATTTAGGGTTTTCAAACCCTAATGGTTGAGTCATGTAGACTTTCTCCTGCAAATCACCATTAACGAAAGCATTCTTTACATTCAATTGGTATGTTGGCCACCTCCTAGATGTAGCAACCTCAATGATTGCCCTAACTGTGATCATCTTTGCAACTCGTTTGAATGTTTCTTCATAGTTTATCCCTCATGATTGAGCAAATCCCTTTGCCACAAGCCTTGCTTTGTACCTAGAAATTAAAACATCATAATTTGTGTTCACTTTATACACCCACTTGTTTCCAATTACCTTCATCCCCTCCTGTCTTAGAACTAGGTTCCATCTGTTGGTGTCTTCAAGGGCTTTGTAGTCTTCGTCCATAGCTTCTTGCCACTCCTATGTTTATTTGGCCTCTTCATAGGTATAAAGTTCATAGTCTTTGTTACCCTAGCCATGAAATCATAATGCCTAGCAATATAACTATCGTAGAAAAGCATATAGATTGGATATTTTACTCTTGTTGGTGTTATTTCTTCTCCTTTTGGTGGAATCAACATTCTTTGCCTTGGTTCCTTGATCTTTGCTTTTGATGTAGCTCCCCCTTCTTACATAGGTTCTTCTTCAGCCTTCAACTTCATGTCCATCTTCATCAAGCTCTAACAATCTTGCCTTTCCTTTATTCATTGATTGATGGGATGAATCCATGCTTGAACCTCTTTATATGATTGGACCATTGATTTCCAAGCTATCTTGAACCTTAGCTGCATATCTCCTCTTTGCCTCTTCAATATCTTCATCCCACAATGGAACATTGGAATCATACCATGGTTTGAGCTCATCAAACACTACATCTCTAGATACCTTAATCTCCTTTGTATTATAGTTGTAGCATCTATAAACTTTTTGATCCATAGCATAACCAATAAAAATGCATCTTTAAGCCCTTGCATCCATCTTACCTATCAATTCTTGTGGCACATGTGTATAGCATACATACCCAAAGATTGTAATGTATGAAAGATCTGGTTTCCTTCCACTTCATGCCTCCTTGGCTTCCACCCATATGTGCACAAGGTCTACTACACCATGTGCTACTTATCTTCTCTTCTTGAAGGGTTTTCTAGTAGACTTTCCTAGTTGGCAAGCTTCACACATATCATGCAAAATATGTAATGAAAAATGTGGTAAGCCTCTTACCAATTGCCTCTTCTACATGTCTTTTAGCCTTTCAATATTGATGTGACCACACCTTTTGTGGCACAAATCCAAGTCTCCATTCTTGTTGTCTCCATAGGTGATGAACATTGCCTTGTTTCTTTTCCTTTTCCAATGTCAAGAGTGAACATCCTTCCTTCCTTCTTTCCTTTGGTTGTTAGCTCATACACATTCCTTGGGTCTTCAATAAAGCATCCTTTCTGGTTGAACTTTACTTGCTATCCCTTTTCAACCATGTGTCCAACAGAGATTGAGTTCTTTGTGATAGTATGAATGTGCAATGCCTTAGATAGTCCTCTTTCTTTGTGGCTGATGGGGAAATAGCTTTTTTACAAATGAGATATATTGACACATTATTACAACATTTTGACCTTGATGATCATAAACATATTGCCACTCTTATGGAAGCAAGTTTACGATTGAGTCTTAATGATGTTGGAGATGCATTTGATGTTGTTCTCAATCAGCAAGTTGTGGGATGCTTTATTTAATTATGCATGAATCGGTCTGATATTCAGTTTGTTGTCTCTCAGATGAGCAGGTTTATGCGTTGTTGAGATGCCAAGCATTGGTGGGCAGTTAAGCACATCTTTCACTACTTGAATGGTACTCCACTACTTGGATTGTTTTATCCCAAGGGGTGATCACTACCACCAAATTTACATGCTTTTTCTACCTCTAACTAGGTTGGTTGCTATGACACTCGTGTGTCCACTAGTTGTTTTTTCTTCATGTGTGGTAGCTCATGCATAGGGAGAGATCAGTTTGGCATATGTGCCCATATAGAATAACATTGCATATCTTTTCACAAATATACATGAGTGCTAACCCCTTCTTCAACACATCACTCTTGGGAGGGATTTGTTGATGTATTTTGGTAGTGATGTATGTGAACACACTTTGGATTGTCGGGGCACTTTTTTCCCTCTCTAAGAGGTTTTTTTCCCATCACTTATATATATGCCTATAACCCTAAAAAGTTACTTATCTTTTTACATTCACTTGGTAATTCATTCAGTATTTTGTGTTGTGCTCCAAGGTTCTTCTTCTTCCTTGTGTTGTTTGCATGCTTCTGTAGACCTCAAGCTCCAACACTATGAGCCGGTTGTTGGATGATGAAATTAGTTGGGTATGACAGTATGTTTCCCACAACATATAGAGACAAAAGACATGTGAGATCCATGTGGTGTAACCTATAAATGCACTTATTATCTCTAACTTGTGCAGCTAAGAGGTTTTCTATTCATAGAACCTATATCTCAACTTGTGCAATGCAAAAAAAGGATGAATAATGATGCAAAAATATAATTGAAGATCCTCGAAGTGCCTAAGAGATAAGAACATTACCTAAAAGAATAGAGAGGGAAGAAAAGTGAAGGGAACTTTTAATAATGAAATTCTTTTCAGTTCTTTGATATTCAATATTTATCCATTTTTTAATTTCAAAGCCTTTGAGTCAATAAATTAATTTTGTTCCTCTGTTTTATAGATGACTTAATATCTTTGTTTCAGACTGCTTCTCACACTTTGCAAACAAAATTGTGAGCTTTTTGCTTCTTGTTGAGAATTTCATGAAGCACTATATGATTGTCATTAGGCAGCAGTATATTCAACTCAAACTCTTGTTGTTCTTTCATTCTAAATGCTAAATCATTCAATGCTATGAAATCTATATAGTTGAATGGATCTCTATTAATCTGTCCATCTATCTCTATATCAAATGGGATGAATAAAAATAAATCACCTCTTGTAAATGGATTGGATTATGATCAATAAATTTACCTTATTAGTGGTTATGATGGGTCTTAATGGTTTTATACTATTGACATTATTTATGTTTGAGCAAATAAGATCAACTCCGCAGCTTCTTTTATGAGGATCTATTTCACATTCCATAGCTTATGTGTTGATGGAAATACAATTAGAGTGTTATACTTCAATGTACTAGAATGTATAATTATGATAAAGATGGATACATCCTATGTTCCCTAGTCACAAAGCTAGGGGTCTTCTTTGTGTAGCTATAGGAGATAGATCAATGTGGTTGCAGGTGGGATTTGTTGGAAGTGGGGTGGGCCTTAATAACAATTAGTCATAGGTTTACAGGATCTTCCAATTCATGAACCTTAGTATACAGACCTTAATACTCAAAAAGATGATGGGTGAGAGATAAAGAGACAATAGACGAGGTTTCAAAGTGCAACGGTAAGCTAGGACACTTAGCCACACTAGCTTATATTCCAATGTCAAATTACAATGTGTGAATATGATACAAACTAACAATATTTGAATCTAGGAAAAAATAGGAACTAGATACAAGAAATTGTGTGTATAGTGCCTAAGAGGTATGAAGAGTGTGTGTATGTGTGTGAATATGGAGAATATGAACGGTTTAGAACTTTTATACAGCAAACCCTAATTTTGAATGTAGTTTTAGAAATCCTAATGAGAAATTAGTGAATGAACAAGTGATGACATATGTAGACTTGTTACTTATCTCTAGATCATAGAATATGTATCCTTTGCTTTCAATTGCATAACCAATAAAGACAAATTTAATGGCTTTTACATCAAGCTTACCACGATCCTTCTTCTCAATGTGAAGTTGGGGGACCAAAAACTTTAAAGTAACTCACATTGGGTTTCTTCCCATAACAAGCTTTATAACGTGTGATAAACTTTATAGCTTTTGTGGAAGACCTATTGAGAATGTGATTAGCTCCATGCACTACATCAAAACAGAACTTGGGAGAAATCTTTTTGGATGACAGCATGCTATGCATCATCTCAACAAGTATCCTACTCTTTCTCTCCACAATACCATTATGTGATGGAGTATAGACAATAGTGAACTGATGAGAAACCTTTGTCTTCAAGAAAAGACTTAGTCTTTGACACGTACTCTCCTCCTCTTTCACTTCTCAAAATCTGGATCTTTGACTTAATTTCATTTTCAACCATACTTAAGAACTTCTTAAAAGTAGGAAAAGCCTCTGACCACTTTAAGAACATAAATCCATCAATTTCTTGAGAAATCAGCAATAATGTAACAAAGTACCTAAAACCTTGAATAGAATTTGTTCTCATAGGATCACTCAGATCTGAATGTATGATATGTAACTTCCTTGTGGCTGTGATGTATCCATGCTTCTTGAAAGTAAGTTTGAAGCTTTCCTTCAAGATATCCTTCACATGATTTTGCATCATCTAGTAAAGCAAAAGTAGGAAAACTCTCCACCATACCTTGATCTTTGATATGTTTGAGAGCTATGTAGCTAATATGACCAAATCCAGCATGCCATAACTTCATGTTCTCCTTAGGTATAGAAGACCTAGCAATATTAGCATGACTAATTGTGGATAATACAAACATGCCACTTCTATTTTCAGTTTGAAGTAGACAATGCTCCTCATTACATGAGAGGATCTAACATGAATCTTTCTTAAAAGAAACTTTATAACCATTTGATAAGAAAGTAGCTATAGAGAGAAAAATCTTCTTCATGTCTAGAACACAAAGAAAATTGGAAATTATGAAACTTCCACCTACTCTTGATGTTAGGTTCACTTCTCCAATACCTACAACATCCAAATCATGACCATCTGCAATGGTCACTTGATCAAAAGCTATTCATCCAATAGTAACACATGCATAAGATTCTTCCTTTGAAGATTTAGGTTTTGACTCATCTTCAGTAATATTATCTTATGCTTTCTTCTTCTCATTAAGAATCCTTGTTCTACATTTTGCTATGAAATGACCTAGTTTCTTATAGTAATGTCATAATCCTTTCTTTGAATCAGATGTAGTCAAAGACTTTTCTATGGATGTAGAGGAAGCATTAGGAAGTGCTAAAAGACTTAGGACTAGAAGACCTACTTTCCTTCTTGGATTGCTGAATCTTCTTCTCCTCCTTCTTATTTCCCTTTGATGATGATAGCATGGCTTCACCAATATCTTCCATATAACCTGTTTGTTGATCTTCATCTTGAAGTAAGGGGAATTGCAACTCTTCAAATGAAATTTCTCTACCTCTTCTCGAGAAAGATAAAGAAGCAATGAAAGTACGATATGTAGATGAAAGTGAGTTTAGAAGTGTGTTTACCATCTCTTCATCTAAAATATTTACTCCAACATTGATTAATTGATCTCATAAATTTTTGAGCTTCAAAATATGTGATTGAACTGACTCACCAAATTTCATCCTTCCGTTGGCTAGTTGTCTCCTTAGATGAGCTTTCCTAGTAGGGTTTCTACCCTCATAGAGATTCTCTAACTCTAACCAAGCTTGAAGAGAGGTTATGCATGACTTGATTTGATAATATGCCCCTTGACTCCCACTGCAATATATTAAAGTTCTTATGCATTCCTAGAATCCCATTTGGATTGCTCTTCTATAGAAATTAATATGATATTCGTACTAGTGACTCGTGATGATGAAGTGGTTCTTTCTTCTTCATTAACCTCTAGTTGAGTAGAAATAGGAACATGGGTTCTTCTAGAAGATGAAGTAGCCTCTTCTTGGACTTTTCTTGGCCTTGGATAAGTGCCATTGACAGTATCCTAGAAGTCTTTGGATACTAACAGGTTCATCATCATAAAACTCCACATTGGATAACTAGACATTCTTTCAAGCTTTTCTTCATTCTCTAGTCTATAGTCACTCATCTTATTAAGGTTGTTTGTCAACTATGCTTTGATACCAAATGTTGGAAGTGGTGTGGTCCTCAATAATAATTAATCATAGGTTTACAAAATCTTCCAACACATGAACCTTAGCATATACACTTGAATACTCAAAAAGATGATGAGTGAGAGATAGAGAGAGAATAGACAAGATTTGAAAGTGTAACGGTAAGCTAGGATGCTCAACCACACTATCGTATATCCTAATGTCAAATTACAATGTCTGAATAGGATACAAACTAACAATATCTAAATCTAGGTAGAAATAGGAACTAGATACAAGAAATTGTGTGTATAGTACCTAAGAGGTATGAAGAGTGTGTGTGTGTGTGTGTGAATATGGAGGATATGAACACTTTAGAACTATTGTATAGCAAACCCTTATTCTAAATGTAGGTTTTAGAAAGCCTAATTAGAAACTAGTAAATGACCAAGTGAGGATAGATGTAGACTTGTTATGCATAGTATATCACCAAGTGATGGTGATGGTTGGATGACACTTACTCCTCCAAATAGCTCCAGATATAGAGCACACCTCCTTTAAGAGGGTAGAACTCTTCCTCCAAGTAGAGGACCTCCTTGATCACCAAGTGTAGAGCCTTGAACTCCTTGAGTTATCATTACACTATGAGCCAAGGCTTTTCTTATATAGCTTTAGAGCCCTTGTGAAAAGCACTCTACAAGAAACAATTGCCCCAACAATGCAAAATGGTTCAATCATCGCTCCACAACAATCAATGCCGAAAAAAAATCTTTCACTAAAAATAGAGATCCTAAAATTGTTCTACTCAATTTTTAATTTTCAAAAAGTTATTTGCAAAGCACTATCACCATAACTTGAACTCATGCTGATTGGCTTTCCAACTCATGATTTTCACATAGACCAATGTTCTAGTTTGCATTATTTTAGCATGTTCTAATTACCACACATAATATGGCTTTAAGTTTGGTCTATTCTGACTTTCCAATAGGATTGGAAAGTAGATCATAGCACTCAATATCAAAAAAATAGACTATGATATTTTGCCTCTAATCACACAGATTCTATCTCCTATAGTTACATGAGCAAAGTTTCCCTCATTTATGACTCTAGAGAACATAGCATGCATTCATCTTAGTCATAATTATACATTTTCACTGTATTGAACCACTAACTTCCATTTTCACTACAAAAAAATACATTGACTCCATCAACACACAAACTAAATACAATCTAACTCTTGATAAAGGAGTTGTATGGGTGAAATCATGTCTTCTACTATAAAAATATCAACAATACACAACCATGAACACCCATCATGGCCTCCAATAAGATAAATTTGATTACTCGTAATATGCTTCATTGATTAGAGTAGGTTCATTTTCATCATTCCATTTGAAAGATAGATTCGTAGATGGTTATACAAATATTCATTCAATAATGGAGCTTTCATAACACCTAATGATGTGCTTGAGTTGAAGAAATTGTAACAATATGCAAACCATATATTACTGCATGAGAAGCTGAATGAAAAGCTAGAAGTCCATGATTTTGTCTACAAAGTCCAAGAAGCAACTTTGAAAGAATTCATGAAGTCATCTATAACTTAGGAGAAGCAAATTTATTTGTAGTTCAAGGATAATAGATCAAAGATAGATAGATATATATTTGATACCAAACATCTAAAAAGAATTCTTCTTACAAATTCCATTCACTTTTTTTTTTATTTTTTATTTTTTTAGGTACTTCTCTTATCTCTTTAGGTCTTCAAGGATCATCAATTAAATGCCAATATGATTATTCATTGATTTCTTGCATTGCTCAAGTACTTTTTGGTTTATATATATATATATATATATATATATATATATATATATATATATATATATATATATATATATATATATATATATATATATATATATATATATATATATATATATATATATATATATATATATATATATATATATACACACACACATATATATATATATATAATCTGATGATATATTTTGGTAGTGATGTCTGAAAACACACTTAGGACTATCGGGGCACTTTTTTCCCTCTTTAGAAGGTTTTTTTCCCAGTCTTATATGCCTCTAACCTAATGGTTTACATATCTTTGTGCATTCACTTAGCTCGTTTCCACCTCTGAACAAACTATCATAGTGCCTATGCAGGCAATTTCATCTTTTTGTGCCAAACATATATATACGTTTCAGTTCATCAATACAAGTGCCTCGAAGTCTGGTACAGGTTTACCAAAGCTCAATAGGGTAGTTCTGTTCAACTTTTTGAGATACCATCATTTTTTTCCATCAAGTTATTTTAGTTAGTGGTCATAGCTGAAAGCAGTGATGTCTGAAAGCAGTGATGTATTGCATATGCTGGTTGTTGAGGACAAGTTGGATGGTAACAAGTACCCACTCTGGGCATATATGATGTGTCATGTATTGTTCACAAAAGGATTGTGGAATATTGTGCAGGGTGTTGAAAAATGACCTACTACACCTACAAATACACCTATTGAAGGTGATGCAAATGGCATTGAAGATGATGATCTTCAAATTCATGTTCATGTTGTGGTTCCTACTACACCTACTATAGAGAAACTTCTTTGGGATGGTAGAGACGCTCAAGCACATGCATTGAAATCTTTTTCTATCAAACATACCATCATCTCTCATATTCACTCTTGCAAAATAGCAAAGGATGCTTGGGATACACTTACCACTTTGTACCAAGCAAGAAATGAGGCTCATGTTACTTACCTCCGAAATAGTTGGAAAGTGAGAATATGAATGAATGAGATTTTATGGATTTTTTTTTCACAAAGATCAAAGATTTGAAGGAGTAGTTGATTTTTGTTGATGAAGCCTTGGCAGAAAGTGCACTTGTGTAGACTGTTCTAAATGGTCTTCCATATTAATATTAGAGCTTTGCTTCTACTCTTTAGTTGATAGTGAAAGGCAATCCAAATGCCTTAACATTTGAGGAGTTAGTCTCTATTTTGTTGTAGGGAATCAATCGAGGCAAAACATGTCCATCATGTGTGTAGTAGATCAAGCTTTTTTAGCTAGTTAGAAGGGCAAAGTTAAATGGAGCTTGACATCTACTAGTAAGTAGAAATCTGCTAATTCTGCATAGTAAAAAAAAGAAATACAAAGAAGAAAAGAAAACAAAAAAGCAAAAATTGTTTTGCAGATACTGTAAAGGAAATGATCATATCATGAAGAGTTTTCAAAAATAGGCGACAAAAGAGGTAAAGAAAAAAGAGGCCACAATGATTGTTGCAGAAGCCTCTACACCCAAAACAGATTATGTTAATCTTGTGGAGAATGAAGAATGAGAATTTACTACTATTTGTAGTTATGACCCATCTTCTCATGAATAGTGTATGTCTGTAGTAGATGTAGATGTTGGGTACTTTGAGAGTGGGGCAACCAAACACATTACCTTACAGTGTAGTTTCTTCTATTCACTTGACCCTACCCCTATAGGGAATCCTCTCACATGCACCAACAACCCCTCATATCCTCTCATGAGAGTTGGTAAGATCATTCTCACTACTACTAGTGGTAGTTCTTTTACATTTTCAAATGCTTTATTTGTGCCAATGATCAAGAAAAATGTGTTATTAGTTTCAACATTAGCCAAGATTGGTTTGGTTGTGAAATTTGTTGATGACAAATGTACAATTCATGATTTGTCAAATGGCCATGTTATTATTGCTTCTGGCATTTCATATCATGGGTTGTATAAGCTCATAGATTATGCAAAATCTTTGAATGATTCAGCATGTGAAATTCATGATTTTTAGGCTATGTTAGATGCAAATCTTTGACATGCACGCTTTGGTCATCTCAATTATGCTAGTTTTCTACACCTATAAAAATCTGAAATTATTTCCTCTCTACCAAAATTTGAGGCACCTTGTAAACATGTCTTTGAAGGTTGTATTTTGGGCCAAATGCAGCCTTCCTCCTTCCCAAAAGATGGTTTAGTTCGAGCTACTCAAAAATTGTACCTTGTTCATTGTGATGTTTGTGGTCCTATGCAGACACCTTGCTTTGGGAACTACCTTTACTTTGTGAGTTTCATAGATGGTTTTTCCAAGCATGCATGGGTGTATCCACTGAAAGCAAAGTTCGAAGTATTTATGTGCTTCAAACAGTTTCTGGTTTTGGCCAAAAATATGTTAATATGTAAAATGGGCACCTTCCATTCTGATCAAGGTGGGAATATATATCTTTTGGTTTTACTACATTTCTGGCTAAATGTCGGATAAAAAATCAGTGTACAGTGCCATATATAGCTCAACGAAATGGAGTTTCCAAAAGAAAGAACAGATCACTCATGGATATGGTGAGGTGTATGGTGAAAAGCCAAGTTTTACCACATAGCTTCTCGCTTGAGGATGTTATGTGTGCAGCTTATGTACTTAAGGGGTGTCCCACCAAAGCACTACATTCTATCACTCCATATGAGGCTTGGCATGGTCGCAAGCCATCTCGTTTGCTCATCTGCATGTCTTTAGTTGTCTCGCATATGCATTAGTGCCTAAACAACAACACAAGAAATTGGATGATAAATAGTGAAATTTATTTTTGTTGGGTACAATTCAAAAAGCAAAGGCAATTGTCTATATCATCCATAGATTAAATGTAGTTTGGTTAGCCATGATGTTGTTTTTGTGGATGATGCAATCCAACCAGTTCTAGTGCTTTTTTTACATCAAATCAATACGCTATGGTTGCCTCTAGTCTCTGTGATGAGAATAAGCATGTTTCTTTTGATGAAACACAAAATTCATAAAATTGGATGGTTTTCTTGGCAAAAAGGCCATTGGCACTAAATGGGTATACAAGTTGAAATGCAAACTTGATGGAACAGTTGACAGATACAAATCTAGACTTATTGCAAAAGGTTATGCTCAAGAAAGAGGCATTGATTTTGATGAGAATTTTGCACCCACATGTCGAATGACTATTGTTCATAGCATCTCTACACTTGCAACCCATCATGGTTGAATGTATAGCCGTTGGACATTAAAATTGCATTTTTGAATGGTGACTTACATGAAGAAGTGTACGTTTTTCAGCCCCATGGTGTTGTGAAATAGGGCATGAAAACAAAGTGTGCAGGTTGGAAAAGGCATTATATGGTTTGAAGCAAGCACTATATGCTTGGTATGAAAAGATACATGGTTGCACATGGTTTTGAGAACAATCCAACCAAGAGCACCTTATATGTTAAGTGTGCAAATGATGTGCTTTTGATCATAATTGTCTATGTTGATGACATGCTACTCAATAGTCCTAATGAGAAGCATATTGTTGATTTTAAGGCTGATTTGCATGCCTCTTTGAGATGTGAATTTTGGGGCATTCACATCATTATTTGGGCACTCCGTTTATGCAAGTTGATATGAAGAGCATCCATCTCTTCTCTCATAGCATTTATCCATACCTTGTCTTGACAAATTTCTTCATTTGTGCATGGTTCCTTTTCCTTAACAACCTGACACATAAAAGCATAATGCCTAGCAATGAAACTCTCATATGTTAGCATTTGAATAGGATATTTAACCCTCTCTGACCTCCTCTCATTACCTATGGTAGAATACTTCTTCAAGTCCCTCTTCTATCATTTAGTGGATTCGGAGAAAAGTGCATCGAGGTGATCACTCGTCAAACTCTGTAGAGCTCCTAAAAAATCGAGGGTAATGATTTGATTGCTAAATTGATTGCTTTGTGTATAATGCATCATTTCAAGTGATTCCACTTGGAATCATTAGCTCATTAAGCTACTTAAATATCTCAAAAAGGAATTTTTTTAATTCCTATTGTACTGGAAGCATTGAGCTTAACAAGCAGTAGGTGTGTGAACAAAAATAGAAAGTTTTCATTGAAACTTGAACTTGGAAGTAGTCTGTTTTGTATCAATCATTTCTCACGCCATTTCCAAAGTATATAGGCACTTTTTTAGTGTCATGGGAAAGCTAAGAGGGTCTACTACTCAACTCTCAAGCAAAAGAGGGCTGGTACAAAGCAGGGATTAGTAGTACCTACTCCTTTCTTCAAGTATCCATCCATCTTTCCCAACATTTGTCCTTCCTTTGCATCTTCCCTTGTCTCTAACTTTCCCTCTATTTCCCACATATAGCATAGATTGAGAACATTTACATTTGTTTCCTCCTTGATGCATCTCCTCATTGATCATGAGTATGGTAAGTTGATCAAGGTCAGACATGTTCTCTCAAGCAGACAAAAAAGAAGTGAATAGCCTCCATTTGTCATCTTCCTTGAGACCATTCAAACAATAGGCCACCATGTCATCATCATCATCCACTTGGGTACAAGTTGCTACAAGGGAATCCCTAATGTTTTTGGCTTTCATAATGTACTTAGAGACTGATAAATCACCTAGTTTCTTGATGTTGCTAAGCTCATTCTTGAGTTGTACCTTCCTAGCTTTGGTGTTAGTTGTAAGCATCCTCTCCAAGTAATCCCACATGTCCATAGTTGTCTCCATTGTCTGAATATGTCAATTCATGGTATTACTAACAAATTGTGAGATCATGAACATTATCGTTTTGTTCTTCATCTCTCAATCTTTCATGGCCTTCAAATCAGCTGTGGTAGGTGCCATAGGATCCAATGGTACTGCCTTGACATCTGATCCATCAATGGTGCCACCTAGATCCTTGCTTAATATGAAATTGACCATCCTAAACCTCCAAGGTTGGTAGTTGTCCTTCTCAAGCTTCTCAATAGCATTGGAATTATCAACCATGATAAAAGTAGGTGTTTTAAGAATTTGTAGATAGCTTTATTCCTTTGATGGTGAGCACTCCTCTAGATGATCCCCCTTGATGTAGACTTCAAGTACTTCACCTTGTTGTCTTGCTTCACTTCAATTCTTCTTCCACTCAGCTTGATGCCTTCAAGATGCTCAGATGCCACTGATGGAAGATTTCTCCTCCAAATGCATAATAAGATGCTTGGACCTTTCCCAAGACCTAGTTGCTCTCGTACCATTACTCCCTAAAATTGACATAACTCTGAACTTCCAAATCCCATTGACAAACCCTTTTAGATACATAAACTAGACATTAAGAGTTCTCCAATGACTCAGTCACACAAGACAAACTAGTTTTCCTTTCAGGTTTTGGGACAGACCACAAAGAAAGAAATAGCTATAACTTGTACTCAAAATCCTTTTGGATATGAAATCCTTGATGTATAAGAATTTGCAAAATGTATAAGCACTCTGAAAATGAGCTTCCTACAGTGAGAAATTAAACTCCTAACATACTGCTATAGAAATTCAGCACCCTTTTGAAAGGGTAGGAGAAATATATAAGAGAAATGCTCCTATGATACACAATGGCTCAATAGCACATGAATAAGCAGCACCCTAACTTCTTACCATCCATGCACACTTAGAATGAGCTTTGATAGTGCTTAAATAGCCATGACAGCCTTCCATGACTCTTCATATGTCCTCCATGTCTCTTCACATGCCCTCCTTTTCTCTTCAGCTACCATGTGACTTTCTCTCTTCATTGGAGTGTCTTTTGGTGGTTCAATGCCTCTTTTTGGATATTTTTTGCCTTCAAACATGTGCTTTGACTTTTCTAAGGGTTCAGAAGCCTTCAATTGAAGATATTTAGTAAAAAAATGTTTGCTCTAGCTTGCCCTAAAAAACACATAACTTTTAACACTTTATAAAATGCAATGTGGATTTTTAAAGAGAAAAAACTTAGAAATATCCTTTCATACAGGGAGACTAAGACTAAGTCCAAAGCACTTTTTTGATGTTACAATCAAGTAAATCAATGTATTATGTTGAATATCTATACTACGTTATTATTCTAGTATATATGAGTCTGAAGAAATTGGGAAAGGGATTAGTTTAGCAAATGAGATAGTTGAAGTATCATTGTTTTTTTATTGAAGTAAAACATCATGCAAATAACTATAAAGCTCAGTGGCTCAAGAGACGAATGTTTGATACCATACTAGAGTCTGAT
The DNA here is from genome assembly GCA_020310875.1 of Ceratopteris richardii. Classification (NCBI taxonomy): domain Eukaryota; kingdom Viridiplantae; phylum Streptophyta; class Polypodiopsida; order Polypodiales; family Pteridaceae; genus Ceratopteris; species Ceratopteris richardii. Next base: position 105,894,428 of record CM035409.1, on the reverse strand, counting down.
GGTTAGATGACAGGTTGAATTAACTCAGATGTACCACTTACAAAACGTTTCACAATTTGGTAAAGGTCAAAGATTACATGAACCCAAGAAAAAAGTAGAAAAATTATTATAACCCATTAGATATACATTTTTGAGTTTAGAGCAAATTCTTATGTGAATAAGGTAAAAAACCATGTATAGAAATTAGTGGAGCTCTTTTTTTGCGGGGTGGTGGGAGGGACGTTTTCATTCTTTATAAGTTCTGAAGTGAGAGATTTATAGCTCCGTTTTCTTCATATTTTTAGAGTGTCTACAAGTCTTTTATGATCATTAGAGTGTATTTTTTCGGGGAGTATTTTTCTTTAGTTTCATCACATCATTAGAGTGCCACAAGAATTGAAGTGTGCAAAGCTAAATCGACGAGAATTTGCATAGCTAAATTTCTTTTCATTCCTCAAGTTTTTGTGCATCATATGCAATAAGGGTAGGTGTTTGAATTATGAAATAGGAGATAAATGCTATTTTATAGTTTAAGAACTTTCCCGTGACTTCGGTCTTGAAAATTTCTTATTTTTTTGGCATGTAATTCCATGTTATGAAGAGGGGTCTATGTGGCATCAACTCGCACTTACTTAAGTTTCACAATATGAATCATGTCAAAGACTTTTTTTAATTGGTGAGGTTCATGAAATTTCACAACCCAACAACTTACAAAGTTATATATATATATATATATATATATATATATATATATATATATATATATATATATATATATATATATATATATATATATATATATATATATATATATATATATATATATATATACACACACACACATGTATATATATATATATATATATATATATATATATATATATATATATATATATATATATATATATATATATATATATATATATATATATATATATATATATATAATTGTACCATTCCAAATCATCTATCATAAGAGCTCAAAGATTATAGAAGAACTGTTTGGAATTGGGGATAATTAGTGGAACGGAAAGAAGTATGATTGCATAATTTCAAAAGATATTGGTTTGGAAAGACTCCTACATAAAGATGTTAGCTTTTTCTTAGGACCAACATGATCCTTCATTTGGAAGTAGATGGAAATAAGACTATTAATTGATCTTTTTCCAAAGAGAAATATATCTACAATGGAGTTCTCAATCTTTCTAAGTTATTGTTATTTCATTAAGGTTCAACTTTCAATGATAAATTGACTAACTTTTTTGATCCGTCTTCGTATAGATAGCTATGGAAACTCTTTGACTGAGAGCAAAAGCTATTTCATAACATAGATGATAATCCATCAAGGTAATATACTCAATGTTAAGCAAAATAGGTCAAAACTTGGAAACCTAGGTGCATCATATATATATATATATATATATATATATATATATGATCTGATTCATCTATTTTTTGCTTTTTCCCTAAGTATGTGGTAATTGGAGATAAAACCTAAGTAAATAAACAAAATCCTCTTTGAAACAAGCACTTCAAGGAGAAGCGATGGATTGGTTAGAATATCTAGGAGAAAACCAATCATTCGAGATACCACCTTTGAGTGACAAAGATCGAAAAAAATTGAATGTCAAAATGGTATAATCTCCTGAACAGATTTTTAATTGTATATGCAATCATGATATAAAAGATCTTAAAATGATCCTTGTGCATTCTTTTTTGTGTTTAAGATTTACACTATATGAATGGAATTAAGTTGCTCATATAAGTGAACATAGCTAAGTTGTTGATCGTATCAATAGGTTCTCTCGAAATCAAACCATGCATAAGTAGACGTGCAATTATATTTTCTACTTTTGGAAGTTTTATGAGCCTGCTCTTTTATTAGGTTTGAAATTGTGAAAGAACAACTCATGCACCTTTGAAATCTCCTTCATCGTCCCAAATGACCTTCAATCAAATGCCCAAAAAGTGTTTACCACTATGAGACACACCCTCGATTGTACTCATTTCTTTGTTTAAAGAGTCGAACTTAATTTAAAAAGCAAAAGAGATTTAAACTAAATTACAAAGAAAATGAGTGAACCCATGTTTTTTTTTTGGAGAAACAAGAAGTATATTAATGATGTTATGAAAATTTGTACAAAGGTCAAGATGCCCCATCTGTCAAGATACAACAATAGCCATATCAGTGAGGAACATTCTCCTACTGATCTTACATAAATACCTGAACAAACATAAGGGTCTAAGATACAAGTTCACCGACAGTCCATCGCATAGGTCATGAGGGGAAATAGGGTAGGGGCAAGCAAACAAACTTGTAACATCAGCAAATAGCAGGACTAACATCAGTTACAAACAAAGAATGATCATCTCCATCCTACTAGGCGAATACAACTTCAATAAGGATGATCTCCAATGGTTAGGAGAGGTAATTCTCAGATGTGTAGACAAAGAAAAGTCTTCATCAGGAGCAAAAGACATATGTTCCAAGCTCTAGAGAACAATCCTCTTAAGACCTTGAAAAAAGGAGAAGTAAGCATTGTTAGATAGCTTTTTATTGAAGTGATACTCGTTCTTGCTTTTCCATATGCTCCACAAGATTTGAGCCCTTCAGAGGTTCCACATGGAGAAATCAAAACTGTTGCAAACAACAAGAAGCGTTTCCTTATAGCTTAGAGCAACATTGTATTTATGGCAGAAAGGGGAGAGAGCCCTCTAGTAATTCTGAGTGTGCTTGCAGTTATGGAAAAGATGGGGGATATCTTCCACTTTGCCACAAAAGTTGCATACACCATCATTAACCTTGAGCTTCCTGTTCTTTTGCGCACACCAAACACCATAATCAACCAAAGCAGGTAGGAATGTTTGATATTGATGGGCATGTTCCATAAGCAGAGAAATATGTGCCTCCATTCCTCAGCTTTCCAGTAGACCTTCCATTTGTTATTAAGCTTTGGGAGAATCATGATGATGTATCCTCTGTTGGACTTAAAGTTCTTCCACAGATCTTGAGCAACTTTCGAGAGTTTGGGGGGATTCTTCACCTTGAAGACATCAGCTATGTCATTCAACATCCTTCTATGCTTCATCAGAACCTACACACAGCTAGAGGAGCAGTTAGACTCCTGAACCTACATCTCAGAGATAACCTCACCATTAGAAGTGAGATCCTTCCAACATTTGTATCCCAGGTTGCAACACTTTTGTTCTCTGATGTCAAGGCTGCCATTATGCCAAAGGGATAACCAACCAGTCCAAATACTCTCCTACAAAAAGAACTCAAAATTATCAAAGACTTTACAATTGGGGCTGTTGTTCTTCTTGACCTCCATCTAGGCCTACCAGAACCTGCAACATAGGGAAGATCCCACATGTGAGTAAATGTGTGGGGAAATAATAATGTCCCAAAGAGAGTGATTTCTCCAAGCCCTATAATCTGCAAGAGAAAAGTTATGAATGTGTCTCTTTATAAGTAAGGCCCTGAAATCCTGAGAGACAGTAGCTCTTAGACTCCATTTGGCAGCAAGGTTGGTTGACATCTTTATAGGACAGAGAATATCCTGGCCTCCTTCCTTTTTAGGTAGGCAGCAAACTTTCCATGCTACTTTGGAACTTTGTTATGTGTTAAGCTACCACCCAAAGGAACCTTCTGGCCAAGCCAATAACTTGGTTTAGTTGCTTTTTGGTGGGAATCGAGCAAGCCAAAAAATAAACCATAATAGGCAATATACAGTGATTAAGCACAAAAACCCATGTTTTGATGAGGAACCGATTTTCTCTTTAATTTATTTTCTTGAATTACGAAGATCATCGAATGTGTAAATGGAGAACATTTTTTCGATTCTTTTGCTACAATATTCTCTTTGGTGGTGTGGAACTATGAGAGGTGCATTATATGACTTATCATTTCTTAATGAGTATTTTAATGAATGAATATTTTAATGAATATTACGGAGAGGAGTGTTCGTGGACCCCATATTGAGCTTTCTCAATGTGGTGATGATGCACAACGAAGCATATGTGTTGAATTATATGCTTCGTTGAATTATTCTTTTGTCGACTATTGTTTAATGCTTGAGACAAATAAATGCTTGATGTAGAAATGCATGATGATATTAGCTTTTAAGTATGAATGATAGGTTCCTCTTCACGACCTTGTCTTCGTGAGGATGGGACCTATAACTTGAAACCGTTGGCAATGAGAGCCCTGTTTTTGATAAATCGCTATGTTCATCCACGTGTGAGTGATCTAAGGGCCACCACTTCAAGAGGAGAGAGGCCCAACCACTCAAACAAGCGAACTGGAACAAAAAGTTCGGCCTTAGCCTACTCTCTCGGACTTGTATTAAACAAAAAAAAGGAAAAGTACAAGTGAAGGGGACTAGTGCCCAGGGGACCCCCAAATCCCACAGATGACCGGCGACCCATTAACTTTCTTCCACCCCTCGTGTGTGAATAGATGACTGGCGGCCCACTCCAAACTCTCTCTCATTTCCTAGTGGAACAGCCTCGTTTTTCACTGATGTTCCACTGCGCTTGTGTGAAACCAGCTTAAGACACCTCAAAACGGACTGTAAAACGGTTTTTAAAAAGATCTCCTATCAAAGCGCTTCAGCATAACAAACCACTCCCCCCCCCCCAAAAAAAAAAACAAAAAAGAGTTACGCGGGAGAATAAGTGCGGGAAACATTTTGTTTGGTCTACTAGTAATGATCTTTCGTGCAATCTCGAGTCCAAGGTGTGGAATGCCTGAGCGACGCACAGGCCGGCAATGCGGGAGTTGTTCTCGATGCTGTGCTTACGGATCTGTAGCTCTTCAGATTGGGGACGGGTAATAAGCAGATGTCTATCCTCGCCGACGCCTGTGTAAGTATTTATACGAATGGTTTTATTGACCTGTGCTCATCTCAAAATGTTCACGCTCCGATATTTGCTCAACTGGAAGAGCGGAAGGCCCTTCACTCCTCCAATAACAAAGTCTGCATGTGGATTTACAGGTTGTATGCACCATATTTTTGCCTTTCATGTATTTTGAGCAAAAAGAAGCCTGTGGTGAGCATATACAAACATAACTTGTTTGCTTGATAAGCTGATTCTTCAGCAAAGTTCCATCACTGGCTGCAGCGCAAAGCCCTTGCATGTGGCTTCACAGAGTATGCATGTTTACACCATCTCCAGTTAATCACTCACGAATTTCATTCATGCAGTGACGTTAGCTCTGTTGGTAGTGCTGTAATTGCTGCACTTAGGTCTCTGGTTCGCGTCCGACAAGTCCGAGAATATGTGCTTCGTAAGTTGGGGCGTGAGGGAAATGGCTGAATAAACCAATTATTTATAATATCAACGGCCTATTCGATCCGGCAAGCAAGTTTTCTACTTTTTATTCCCCGGCGACAAAACTTTATATGTACAATCGGATTTCCTTTTGTTAATAAGTTGATTGTTCATCCAAGGTCCTTCAACAAGCTCTGCATATGGGTGTGCAGATCGTGTAACGTACATACAAATACACCATCTTCAGTAAGAAGCCTATGGTAATTCTTGACAATTAGATTACATTTGCTACCCTGGAGATCCTACAGGGCGGGAAATAACATCCAGACTTTGGATAAATCAGTATTGAGGCATATAACTCTCACTGAAGATGCCTATAGTAATTCTTGACAATCAGATTATATTTGCTACCCTGGAGATCCTCCAGGGCAGGAAATAATGTCCAGACTTTGGATAAATCGATATTGAGGCATATAAACTCAGAACTTGGTACTAGTAGGTTGTAAGCTCGAAGACAGTGGTCTCAGCTTAGGCCCTTCACTCCGCGAGCAACAAGCTCTACATCTTGACTTACAGAATCCATGCACGTTATTTTTGTCTTTCAAAAGAAGCCTGTGATGATCGATGAATAATAGAGTTTGTTTGCTTGATAAGGCAAATCTTCAGCCAAGACATTTTTACACCATCTTCTAATTCTTGGAAATGACAAAAGTTAAACAATTCCTACACCCATCTATTCACATATATAGAGGTGGAACACCACAAACTCGTTTTTTAATGCCTCTGTTCGGTGTGAATAGATAAAGAATGGAGGAACAGTTGACTCTTGTTTGTGTGAATACATAAAAAATGAAGAGTCCTCATCAAGAAAGCTGTGTAGTAATGGCTCACAAGTATTTCTGTTGTGTCCATGAAACTCTCGACACCTTCTCCACCATCATGATCTTCGTCCATCTCATAAAATGCTTCAAGCATCTCTTCCATATGTTCCTTCTGTGTAATAGTATTAGTACTTGCTTGTGCGTCTAAGTCCTTTTTTGCTCTCTTTTGTCCACGAGAGGTTACCGGTGCAATGTCGTTTAGGTCCATCTGCTCACCTGGAGGACCATGCGAATGATAACGTAGGTTTTCGAGTCGACTCCTATCAAAGGATCCATACTCTCTAACATGTGCAGTAAAAATCTGTCCTTTCCGATAAATTTGATACTTGCACTGTGTGCAAGGACATGCCATTCTCTCTTCAGAATCCAAAGAAGCCATCTACTACAATATGGATATTTTAGAACATTTGTTTCTTTATAAAACCTAAAAATCATACTCTTAAAGACTTAAACACTAATCTATATAACTATCCTATTTTATCTATATATTCATATTTTTTCTTAATTGATCCTATTATATATATATATTTATTTATTTATTCAGATTTTTTTCCTCTTAATTGAGTTATATGTATGCCAAACTCTAAAACCCTAATTTTAAAGATCTAGACCTAAATTATGTATATTTCTATACACATGTGTATATACATGTATATATGTATTATATGTGTACTCCAGAGTGTGTATATATGTTATGTAGGTGTTAAAACCCTAAAACCCTAATCAAAATGACCTAGACCTAAAACATGTATATATATGTATGCATGTGTATATATATGTGTATATGTATATATATGTGAATATAGATAGGTGTATAAGTATGCGTGTATGTATATGTGTATATATCTTCACTCTATTTAAGATGATTAAAATTAAACCTATTTTTATATATTTCATTTTTTAATTTAAAACACTAGTTCTTATCATATTTTATTATCTATATAATTATCCTACTTTATATATATATATTATTTATATACTCAGATTTTTTTCTTAATTAATTCTAATTTTATATATTTTATTATATATATTTAATTAAATTATTTAAAACTCTAGTTCTTTTTATATTTATTTATGTATATAATTATCTCTTTATATATATATATATATATATATATATATATATATATATATATATATATATATATATATATATATATATATATATATATATATATATATATATATATATATATATATTCAGATTTTTCCTTACGTAATCCTATTTTTGTATATTTAATCATATACATTTAATTAAATTATTTAAAATACAAATTCTTTTTATATTTATTTATGTATATAATTATCTTATTATATATATATATTTATTTATATATTCAGATTTTTTCCTTACGTAATCCTATTTTTATATATTTAATTAAATTATTTAAAATACTAATTCATTTTATATATATTTATGTATATAATTATCTTATTTTATATATATATTTATTTATATATTCTGATTTTTTCCTTACGTAATCCTATTTTTATATATTTAATTATATATATTTAATTAAATTATTTAAAACACTTATTCTTTTGCTATTTATTTATGTATATAATTATCTTATTTTATATATACATTTATTTATATATTCATATTTTTTCCTTATGTGATCCTAATTTTATATATTTAATTATATATATTTAATTATATATATTTAATTATATATATTTAATTAAAACCCTAATCTCAAAGATCTAGACCTAAAATATGTATATTTTTGTTTGCATCTGTATCTACATGTATATATGTATTATATGTGTATGTGTATGTGTGTATATATGTTATGTAGGTGTTAAAACCCTAAAACCCTAATCTTAAAGATGTAGACCTAAAATATGTATATTTTTGTATGCATGTGTATCCACATGTATGTATGTATTATATGTATATGTGTGTTTGTGTATATATGTTATGTAGGTACTAAAACCCTAAAACCCTAATCAGAAAGACTTAGACTTAAATCTGAAATGCTAGAACCTAAATACTTAATCACTTATAAAAATCTAAACTCTAATCCTAAAACCCTAATCATATTATATATATATATATATATATTTATTTATCTATTCAATTTTTTTTCTTATTTTTCTATATATTTTTTCTTAATATAAATATAATTGAGTTATATGTATGCCTAAACCCTAAAACCCTAATCTTAAAGATCTAGACCTAAAATATGTATATTTTTGTATGCATGTGTATCTACATGTATATATATGTATTATATGTGTATGTGTATGTGTGTATATATGTTATGTAGGTGTTAAAACCCTAAAACCCTAATCTTAAAGATTTAAACCTTAAATATGTATATTTTTGTATGCATGTGTATCTACATGTATGTATGTATTATATGTATATGTGTGTTTGTGTATATATGTTATGTAGGTATTAAAACCCTAAAACCCTAATCTTAAAGATTTAAACCTAAAATATGTATATTTTTGTATGCATGTGTATCTACATGTATGTATGTATTATGTGTATATGTGTGTTTGTGTATATATGTTATTTTGGTATTAAAACCCTAAAACCCTAATTAGAAAGACTTAGACTTAGACTTCTGTATACATGTGTATATACATGTATATATATATTATATGTGTATGTGTATGTATGTGTAAATAGCCTAAAAACCCTAATCCTATTTTTATATATTTGATGTAAAAAAAACTTCAAAATAAAAAATTTATATATTTAATTATATATATTTAATTAAAACACTAGATTATGTGTGTGTATATATGTGCATGTGTGTATGTATGTGTGTGTGTGTGAATGTATGCATGTGTGTATATGTGTATGTGTGCCTATGTATGCATGTGTGAGTATATGAGTATGTATGTACATATGTGTGTGTATGTATGCATGTGTGTACATGTGTATGTGTGTGTGTGTATGTATACATGCATGTGTGTATATGTGTGTATATATGCATGTGTGTATATATGTGTGTGTCTGTATGCATGTGTACATGTGTGTGTATATGTATGCATGTGTGTACATGTGTGTGTATGTGTATGTGTGTGTATATATGCATGCATGTGTGTGTATGTGTGTGTATGTATGCATGCATGTGTCTATATGTGTGTATGTATGTGTGTATACATGTGTATATGTGTGTGTGTATGTATGTGTGTATGCATGTGTGTGTGTATGTATGCATGTGTGTATGTATGTGTGTGTATGTATGCATGCATGTGTGTATATGTGTGTATATATGTGTGTGTGTATGTATGTGTGTATATGTGTATATATGTGTGTGTGTATGTATGTATGCATGTGTATATATGTGTGTGTATGTATGTGTGTATGCATGTGTGTATATATGCATGTGTGTAAATTTGTATGTGTGTGTGTATGCATGCATGTGTGTATATGTGTGTGTATGTAAGCATGCATGTGTGTATAGGTGTGTGTATGTAAGCATGCATGTGTGTACATGTATGTGTGTATGTATGCATGTGTAAATGTGTAAATGTGTGTGTATGTGTGTGTGTATGTATGCTCTATTTTCCTATCTCTATCTTGATCTTTTCTTTCATTATTCTTTATCTTTCACTCTCTCTCTCACTCTCTCTCTCACTCTCTCTCTCTCTCTCTCTCTCTCTCTCTCTCTCTCTCTCTCCTCTCTTTCTCTCTCTATCAATAGAGAATAAAACAACCACTTACAAGTATGTCTCTCTTTTGGATCATTGTCGTCAAAGCATAATGTGTGTCGCCTATCGTCCAATTCCAAACATCAATGCCAAAGAACTTCTGCAAAATCAAAGAAAAGAGAAATTATAAAATCTAAAACATAGAAAAACACAAATGCTAACAGTACGCGCAGCACTTACCAAGATGCGATATCTAAGCTGAGAGAGAGTGTGTATGTGTAGAGAGAGATTTGTGTGTGTGTGTGTGCACAAGACAATGCAAGTCACAATTCGGTTTGCATGCGCAAGTTCGATAGAAGACCAACAATACTCAAACATGCGCAAAAATGTGAAGTTTTGCTCTCGGGTTCGCGATATGTTTAAAACTTGGCCTCGGTATATGCGTCAGTATGGGCGTCGGTATGCACATCAGTAAATTCCAGTAAATTATTGACGCTTATACCGACGCATATACCGAGGGTTACCGGCCACACCGACGATCCGTTTAAAACGGTCATACCGACGGTCACTTGACCGTCGGTATCTCTAAGTGACATTTTCCAACGCCAATACCGACGCCGAGCGTGACCGTCGGTATATGCAGCGTCGGTATGCCCCTCATATGTTGTAGTGTCAAGAGATCTTCCAAGGAGAGAGATTATATCCAAAGCTTGACTCAATCTGTATATGAGCCTTCAACGCAAATTTTGCTGGTTCAGACTTGGCAAGGCAATTACTCTTTCAAATTGGGTAAGAAATAGTAGCTATAGTGGTAGAAGGTGGAAATGCAAATAGAACAATATTATCATGAACATGGCTCTTTTGAAGCCTTAGATGGCAAGCTTAGTCGTGAAGGAAGTAGCTGACCTATTGTACTTAGTTGTTGCGTGATTATAGTATGCTTATACGGTACTTTGAGCAACGCAAATCATAATATGAAATGAGATGGAGTTAAAGTGTATCCTTGGGCATAGTTGCATGGGATGAGTCTCACCCATATGAGTGTGAAATCGGTTTGCGTACTTTGAGTCCTATGTCAGTGTGAAATCATATTTGTTTGTTCCCAAAAGAATATTCATGTATTTTTTGTATATGATGTTGAGTGTCCCATCACCTTAATAGAAGATGGTTGAACCATACCTTAAGAGAGAGGATTAGGAAGTAATCTTTATCCATGGATTTTGGGGTTAGTGGTTAGCCCATCATACTCTTAGCAAGGAGATTGTGAGTTCAATTCCCAACATTGGTATCAAAGCTTAGTTGAGGAATTTGGAAAACATAGAGGTTAGAAACCTCATATGTGGGCACTTGGGAAGTGCTTGATCATGGATGAGTTTGAAACTGGCCATAGATGAAGGTGCACGGGCATTTGGGCACCAAGAAAGGGTTGGATAGGTCCAAAATACATTTAGGCACGAATTTGGGGGATGCACTCAAATGTGGGAAGGGACCTAACATAGATTGAAGGGTCCACAAGTGAGCATTGAGGACAATGCTCAATCTAAGGGGAAAGAAATGTAACATTACCTTAGCAAGAGATGGTTGAACCATACTTTAAGAGAGACATAAACTTGAATTTGTTGGCCAAAAGGTATTAATGACCTAATACAACAATACAATTAGTACAATATCTAAAGAACAATACATAAAGAAAACCTTTATATTCACGAATGAGTGAGTTGGAAAGAAAAGAAATGTGCTATCACTCTCAGTAGATAAATCTGATACCCTCAGTAGATAAATCTATTACAACTCATTAAAGTATCCTTGAAATGTATCGATATAACCAATACATATCAGAGAGATTGAAAAAGTGGTACATGTCATTCTGGATCATCACATGTTGAGCTTGATATCTCAATATTGTGAGAGCTCTCTTTTTTATCTCCTTTCTCTTGAAATGGTATCAAAGCTAGTTTGGCTATAGAGAGCTCATGAAAAAAGTCGACGTTGAAGAGTCTATGGAAAAAATTAGAAAATGTGCACTTCAAAAATGATTGCAGATTGCTACAAAATTTGGTGTGCAAGTAGAAGGTGCTAATTTCAGTGCTCAAAATTTTTATTTCAGAGTCATTTTTTATCTCCATTTTGAGCTTGCAAGGTGGAATCCACACAAAAAATAGATCAATTTGCAAAATAGTAAACAGGATTATGTTTGTGATCCCAAATATTTTAGATCCAAGATTTGATGTGATTTCGTGCATTGTTGATACGTGAAAACTATTCTTTTTTTTTATGAACTATCAAGTGATAGTGTGATAATATTCAAGAAGAGGTAGTTCTTTTAGTGTTTTCACAATATCATAAATTACTATAAAAATGGAAAATATTGATGAAATGAGTCAACTCATGAGCGATAAGTTATACAAGAATAACTTTTATGCTTAGAGATTTAGAATGAAGAATTTACTGGTAGAAATAGGCTATAAGAACTATATCAAAGGAGATAATGAGAATCCCTCTAGTTACTAAAGAGGAATTACACCTGGATAATCAATTCATTTAGAAAAGAGTCTTGTTGAGGAACCTGAATTTCTCTCCATGAATACGTTAGGAGTAAGAAAGGCACATGCAAACGATACAACAAGAAGAAGTGATCCAAGACCAAGAAGATCTATGATGATGCAAAATTTAATGGGCAGTTAACATATGATAGCTATATGGCCCACCATTGTGCTTACATGATGAAGGTAATACATGATGTTGAACATTGCTGTTTTGAAAATTCTATAGGAAATGCAGATTGGGAGAAAGCTATGAATGAGGGGATGGTTGCACTTTATAGAAATGACACATAGAAGCTATTTCTGTTGCTGCAAGGAAAGAAACCCATATGCAAAAAGTGGGTTTATAAGGTAAAGCATAATGCTGATGGTAGCATAAGCATGTATAAAGAACGATTGGTATCAAAAGGATATGCACAAACATATGGCATTGATTATGAGGAAAATTTCATGCCTGCATCTAAAATGTCTATTGTTAGGGAACTTGTTGCATTAGCTATAACAAAAGGATGGATTTTGCATCAGATTGATGTGAAGGATGCTTTCTTACATGATGAATCATAGGAATAAGTATACATGGACTAGCCACAAGGATATAAGGACTCAAAGCATCCTAAATATGTTTATAGGTTGAAAAAGGCTTTGTATGGCCTTAAACAAGCCCCTCTTGCTTGTCATGCAACAATTGTAGACTATTTAACTTTGATTGGATTTTCTACATACAATCCAAATCACTCATTATATGCAGGGAAAGTTGATGATGGAATCATACTTTTGGTTGTTTATGTTGATGTCTTGATTTTAGGTGGAAATAATGAAGAAATCATTAAAGAGGTAAAGAAACTTCTTATGTAGGAATTTGACATGAAAGATCTTGGTGTCTTGCATTACTTTTTGGGCATTGAATGTATACATATAAAAATAGGTATATGGTTGTTCCAAAAGCAATATGCCTTGAGTATGCTGCAAAAGTATGGTATGGCTGATTGTTATCTAATTTCTATGCAATTAGATTAGAATTCAAAGTTGGATGCTACCTCATTTGAAGCATTGGAAAATGATACTATGGATAGGAGAATTGTGCAAAGGTTAATACATATCATAATTATGAGGCTTGATCTAAGCTACATTGTGGGATCTCAAAGTGAGTTTATGGAAGTGAGTGCTATTGTGGATTATGCATTGTTTTATGAAGTTGGGATAGAAATGCAGGTTCATGGATACATCGACGTAGATTGGGATGGTAGTGTTCCAGATATAAGATCTACTAGTGGTTTTTTATTTTCACTTGCAAGTGTTTTTTGTTACATGGATCAATAAGAAGCAACCCACTAATTCGTTGTCAGGTAGAGAGGTTGAGTATAGAGATTCTACAATGATAGTATGTGAGGAATCATGGCTAGAGATGCTACTTGCAGATTTAGGTGTAGAAGTGCAAAAGCCTATTAACATTTATTGTGATAATCTTAGCAGAGCATACAGTTAGCATAAAATGCTATTTTTCATGCTAGAATAAAGCATATTGAGGTACATTATCACTTCATCAAGGAGAAGGTATTGAAACGTGATATTGATCTTGTTTATCTAAGGGTATATGAGCATGTTGCTGATATTTTCACTAGAGCACTTGGAGCGAAGAATCTGATGATTTGAAAGATGCCTAGATTGCAATATATGACATTCAAGTATAGGGGATGTGTTAAGATATCAAGCTGAATATGTGATGATCCACAATGACACATAGCACTTTTTGTTTCTTTGACATGTATAGTGGTTACATTGATATATGTAAGGGATACTTTCATTGAGCTTCACCACATTTATCTACCAAGAGCGATGACACATTTATTTCTAGCCAAATCACTCATTCTTTATGTATTGATCTTTATATATTCTACTAGTTGTATGGTTGTATAGTTCATTATTGTATATTCTTTTCATGTAAGAGAAGTAGAGGATCATTCTTCCTTGCCTCAATCTATGTGTGCTCCTCTCCTTGTGTGTGAGAGTGTGTGAGATCTCTCTTCCTTATCTCCTTTCTCATTACACATAGGTGCTCTCATGTGAAGTGATCTAGATTCCTAGGATTCTTGAGAATTGTGGTAATTTGCATATGGAATGAAATTCAAAATCTAAACCTTCCTCTTGTTGAGGTTCTAGTTGATCTCAATAAAGACATGGGATGTCTTTGGGAAATTGATCCTGTAATTCATCTATCTCCTGAATATTGGGTGGAGTGTTCTCTTGTCCTTTAACCCACTTTTCCTCTTGTATTTACCACAAGAAAAGACTTGAGATTATTTAGTGATGGAGGGAGTTGTTCCATGCTTGGTTGAGTTTGGGGCATAAACTTCTCTCTGGTAGAAATTTCCTCTCTGACTTCAAATGGAATGAGCTTTGGGTGGGGTTGAAGCCTTTGGCTTAGCCACCAATAGCGCTAATGGTTCTAATGGTCCCTAGAAATGTAGCTTTAACTTAATGGAATTTGAGATATTAAAAAATTGTCTGATCTTGAAAATGGCTTGAGCTAGTTCCATAACATAGAGTTTGGTTCTCTCAATATCTAAATCCACTCATGGATAACTCTTTTCTAGGCTAGCTACATTTGGCCATGCTTGAAGGTCAACATGATAAGCCCTAAACATCATGTTCTTGGTGGTGTATGCTAAAATTGATATTGCCTTAGGGGTGCAAGAAACAGATGTTGAGGTATGTGGTGATGAGATAGGCAGTGGGTTTAAGTGTGAGGGAGTTTGAGATGCGAGTTCTCATATTTTTTCCTTGGTTTCCTTGAGATTGCCTTCTAGCTCTACGATGCTCTTCAATGACTTTCTTTTTATTGAGTATCTAGTCTCTTTACAAACTCTAGCCTCCTTTTTACTAGGTTCATCTTACTCACTTGAGTTTGCTTACTTTTCTTGTTCTAGGTTATCGGGTTGATTTAAGCATGTGCTCAAGCAATTTCCTAAACTTGAGTATCTATGTTAAGCATATGTTGGGTCCATGCACTTTGCCTACCACATTGGATGGTGCCACTTTTGAAGCATTGGCAAGGTTCTTAGGATAGTCTCAAATGAGATGTTCCTTGCGACACTCCTAGCAATGTCCTTTAATCATAATGGATTTAGGTTGACCTAGAGGCAATGGATTGAAGTTTTTCGATGGAGATGCACTACAGTGCACTCTCCTTCTCGACAGCTCCACGACAATATCCTCAGAGTAGAAAAACAAGCTTCTAGGGCTACACAAGGTACTCCATACAGAGGCTATAAAATATTCAGAAAACACAGTACACAAAGAGCACGAACACGGACTTCTTAGGTGTTATAAATGCGGTCGAACTTATAGTTTGTGACTGACTAAGCCACTATATGTTTTATTAAAGAACATATACAAAGAAGTGTTCGGTGGCCATTTGGCCTTCCACATGGACACTAACGGTAACAATCTCTCAATAAAGGCCAATATGGCCGAAGTCACTATGGTTGAAAAATAAAGAATGATAAAGAATACCTGAGTGTAAGTATACAAACTATACCTCCCACCTGATGGGGCATGTTACACAGTGTTGATATATTTAGGTAGTGATGTGTGTGAACACACTGATTTTCGGGGCACTTTTTTCCCTCTTTAGGAGGTTTTTTTCCCCCGGCTTGTATATACACCTATTGCCCTAATGGGCTACTTATCTTTGTACATTCTCTAGTAATAAATTCAATATTGTGTGTTGTGCTCCAAGCTTCTTCTTCTTCCTTGTGTTGTTCACATGCTTCCGAAGATGTCTAACTCCAACAATTGGTATCAGAGCAGTCTGTTGCTTCATCTAAGGCGTCATCGACACCTCTCCGGTTGTATTCTTAGAATCGAATGAATTTTGGTGAGCATAATCTGCGTGTTTTTGAGATCAAAACTGCTTCGCTTTGTGGTGCCGAAATCACGATCTGAGCTCATTTCGACCTCTGGATGCTCTATCGTAGTGCTTGTGCAAGCTATTTCATCTTTTTGTGCCAAAGGTATATACTAGTTTCGGTTTTCCCGTATAAGCCTCACAAAGTCTGCTACGGGTTTAGCAAAATTTGTCTAGGTAGTTTTGTTCAACTTTTTGAGGTACAGTCAATTTTTTGCATCAAGTTATTTTAGTCGTTCGCTATGGATGAAAGCAGTGATGTATTCCGTATGTTGGCTATTGAGGATAAATTGGATGGTATCAACTACCGGTTATAGGCTTATATGATGCGACATGTATTGGTTTCAAAAGGATTGTAAAATATTGTGCAGGGTGTTGAAAGACATCATGTTACACCTGCAAATATAGGTATTGCAAATACAGGTGCTAGAGTTGATGGAGATGCTGTTGAGGATGATGATATTCTATAGATTCCCATTCGTGCTGCAATCTCTGCTGCACCTACTGTAGAGTAGATTTGTTGGGATGGCAGAGATGCTCAGGCACATGCATTCATAGCTTTGTCTATCAAACGTGCCATTATTCCTCACATTCGCACTTGTAGAACAGCTAAGGATGCTTGGCATACACTTACCACATCGTACTAAGCTAGGAATGAGGCTCGTGTTGCTTACCTCCGAAAACAGTTGGAGAGTGAGCACATGAATGAAGGTGATTCTATGGACAGTTTTCCAACAAAGATCAAAGACTTGAAGGAATAGTTGATTTTTGTTGATGAAGTTAAACCAGATAGCTCATCCAAATGCCTTGTCATTTGAGGAGTTAGTCTCTATTCTATTGTAGGAAGATTAGTCAAGGCAGAATAGGTCCATTATGCATGTTGCAGATCAAGTTTTCTTGGCTACTCAGGAGGGCAAAGGAAAATGGAGCTCTTCAACTAATAAGCAGAAATCTGTGAATTCTGCACATTCGAAGAAGGAAGACAAAGATGAGAAGAAATAAAAAAAGTAGAAATTGTTTTGCAAGTACTATAAAGGAAATGATCATATCATAAAAAACTATCCTAAACTGGTTGCAAAAGAGGCAAAGAAAAAAGAGGCTAGAATGGTTGTTGCAGAGGCCTCTACTCCCAAAACAGAGTATGCTAACCTTGTGCAGGATGAAGAATGGACGTTTACTATTGTTTGCAATTTTGACCCATCTTCTCATGAGCAATGCATGTTTGTAGTAGACTCAGATGTTTGGTACTTTGATAGTGGGGCGACCAAACATATTACCTCGCAGCGCAGTTTCTTCTCTTCACTCAAGCCTGCCCCTAAAGGGAATACTGTCACATGCGCTGATGGTAGTTCTTTCACTTTGTCAGATGCTTTATTTGTGAAAGGGATCAAGAACAATCTGTTATCAGTTTTTTCATTAGCCAAGATTGTCTTGGTTGTGAAACTTGTTGATGATAGATGTACAATTCATGATATGTCAAATGGCAATGTTATTATTACTTCTGGCATTTTATGTCGTGGGTTGTATAAGATCATAGACTATGAAAAATCGATGAATGATTTGGCATAATCAGTACATGATTCTCAAGCTATGTCAGATGCAAAGCTTTGGCATGCACGCTTTGGTCATCTGAACTTTGCTAGTTTGCTACGCCTCTAGAAATCTGAAATGGTGTCCTCTTTGACCAAATTTGAGCACCCGGTAAACATGTATGTGAAGGCTATATTTTGGGCAAAATGCAGCGTTTCTCATTTCCAAAAGATGTTTTAATTCAGGCTACTCAAAAATTGCAGCTTGTTCATAGCGATGTCTATGGTCCTATGTAGACACTCTCTTTTGGTTCCTTGATAGTTGTTGTTGTTGTAGCCTTGATTGTAGTTATGGTTGTAGTTGCCACCACCATTGTTGTACCTGCCTCTTGTTTGTCCATAGCTTCCTCTATGGAAGCCTCTTCCCCTTTGGTTCCTTTTCTTTTTGTAACATTCTTCTATAGTGTGGTTGTTAAGACCACATATGTTGCATGGTGAACTATTGTAGGGTCTTCCCCTACCTTGCTTACCTCCTCTGTCCCTACCTCTAGCACCTCTTCCTCTTCGTGCATAATTGGCTTGGGAGGTACTAGCCTCTTCATCTTGTTTCTTACTTTTACCTTTATCCTTAGCTTTATTCTTATTGTATAAAGGGGAGAAGATTGATTACCTGTTGAGTTGTCACCATTTCTATTGAGATTTGCTTCATGGGTGAAGAGTTGTCCCATCAAGGTGTTGAGATCAGGTATCTACATATCCATGTAGAGATCCATAGCAGTGGTGAAGGATTCCCATTTGTCATCAACTTTAATCCCATTGATGATCTGCCTCAGTATGTGCTCTTCCTCTATCTCTTCTCCAATGCTTGCAAGTTGGTCTGCGACATCCTTCATTTTGGTTACATAGTCAGCCACTCCTTGCTTTGATTGCTTCTTGAGAGTTGTGAATTCCATCCACAATTGATTCTTCCAAGCTCTTGTATTGGAGGAGAAGTATGATGAAAGCACTTCCCAAGTTTCTTGGGAGTTCTTAAAATTTCTAACATGTGGTAACAAGGAATCAAGGATTGAGTTTAGTAAATATGACCTTGCAAGATCATCCTTTGCACACCATGTGGTTAGCCTCTCTTGCTCTTCCCTTGTTGGTTGATTCTTGCTCTTGAAGATTGGCATGTCTTCATCTCCTAAGATGTATCCATATAAGCTTCTCCCTTGAAGGTATGCTTGCATCCTTAGGGACCATGTTGAGTAGCTTTTCTTGTCTAGTTTGTCAATGAAGGATGGAAGACCATCTCCCATCTTGATTGTGCTTGCTCTGATACCACTGTTGGAGGAGATGGTGGATAATCACAAGAGATGAGTTGATGTAGCTAAAATCTGCTTCACACCTGCTATAAGTGATGGCTGGGGAGTGTTGTGGGCCTCCTTAGCTAGCTAACAAGCATAAATGATCATATATATTACTTGTAAGATGATGCACAAATGATAGAATCAAAATAGATAGGTAGGCATATGATTCAATGCACAAAACTTGCTATTTTGGTTGAGACACCTGATCAATGTTGTACTCAATTCTTTGAGTACAACATCAATTAGTAATATTCCTTTTGGGAAACTTCAATTCGCTTAACAAGTTACCATTCAAGAGTGTAATCATCTAAAATAATGAACTATATGCAAAGAAATATGTTTAACAAGTTAAGCACTACCCCGACTTTTATAGGCCTTGATAGTCACAGACCAGTGAGCATTAATTGAATCATATCCAATGATTTCGAGAACCAATATCAATGAAACTTTGTAGGATCAAAGTAGACAGTATCTTGAAGATGTTATGCTTTGAGTCACATGAAATGATGCACTACACAATGAGTTCCAGCTCAAACAAAGTCATTGTTCTGATAGAGTGTGACAGAGACATGAGAGTAGAAAGTAATGAGTATGTATTGACTAAATCATGTAAAATTACAAAGTCTTGGGCAAGAAGACAGTGCACAATGAGTGTAGAATGAGAGAGCTATGAGGTGAGCTCCTCTTCTCAAACAAGGTACATGGAAATGATCTCAGAACCTCGAGATACACATGGGATTTTCTTCTCATGTTTAATAGCTTTTTGTTGGAGCCAAGGATTTGAATTCAAATTCAAATCTCCACCTAAAAGTAATCCTAAAGTATAGGATTGATTCTCTCTTGAGTTCAACTACCAAATGATATGAGATAGATGCTTCCTGACTCCTGATGGGTTTATTGACCTTTTAGAATGGGTAATTAAACTCAAAGTTACAAGAAGTTGTAAATATGAAGCTTTTCAAGTGATATGATAATACATCAAGTTTATGTGTATTCATCAAGTATGTAGGCTTGGGCTTAATTGTACGAACAATTCTTTCCTTGGTAAGAATCACGAACATTATATGCATCTCCACTCTAAGTGCCAACCATAGATTTTGTACAAATCTCCTCACTCAAGAGTGCTCCACATATGTCATCATAGACGAGTTTACCACCAGGCGCACTATTGCTAATAGCTATGCAAAACATATCCCATGATGATGAAAAGGTGCATAACAGCAATAGTGCTTTCATTTCATTATCCATATCCATTTTTTGAGTCTGTAACTTGGAGAATATAGCATGAAACTCATTTAGATGAGCAACAACACTATCTATGTCCTTCATGCAAAGGTCATATAATTTTATCATCAGATACACTTTATTTGATGCCATCTCTTTTTCATATGTATTGCATAACTTGTTCCAAAGCTCCTTTGCACTTTCACAGTCTAATACTGTAAATTGAACATTATTTGCCAAGTGCAAGCGAATGGTAGACTTGGCCATTTCATCTATCTCATCCCAATCATCTTCATCCATGTCAGCAGGCTTCTTTGAAATTCCATTTACTGGTCTCCATTGCCTCCTTTGAATCAGCACATCTTTAATCTGATTCTTCCATAGAACAAAGTTTGTGCCATCAAATTTTCTGATCTCGAAATGGTCTTTGCCATGCAAGTTATAGCTCCTTCTTAGAACACTAACACTAGACCCTGATCCACCAGATGTGCCTGAGACCTCGGATGTCATGATGGTAGAGAATCGAATAGAATGATAATGGAGCTAGAAGAGTCAAAACACCAACAAATAAGTGTATCAAGGAGTAAATTGACCACTGTATAGTTGACAAAGCCAAAAATTTGGAAAATTTTTATTAGACTATCCTTTGCAAAATGAGCATATGACCAGTATCAAATTATCATAAAATTGCAAGTACTAACATGTTTACCTGCATAGTGAATCATTGACTCCACTACATATAATTAGTTATCCAATAGAAGCCAACTAGGCTTATCAAGCACCTATGAACAACTATATCTCCTATGGTGATGTTCAGTAAGTCTTCCACCTACATCACCGAAGAGATCCCGACATCTAGGTGTCTCCCAGTTAAGAAAACCTCACCACAACCCTCTAAAATCAAATGTAAAAAGGCTTTATGCAAAAAATGTAACTGCTATATCAATGACCACATGGATGTACATAAGTGGTATCCATAAAAGTGTACATGGTGTGTATGTGCTCAATATATGTAGTAAAATGACACTAAAAGGCTGAATGCGCAGCCTAAAAACTAGCCAAGAACACCAGTAAGTGTCTGTCAACTTTGATGTTTTAGGCTCAAAAAACCTGCATAAATTTGCAGTGACTCAAAGGTTTATATTTATTGTTGGAGAAGTACAAAGAACACTCTTCTTGATGTTCATGGACCTATGTGAAGAGGGCTATGTGCGAAAGTACTCCAAAATGGCTTCACAAGACACCCCAAAAATGCTTCAAAAACAGGTTTTGAAAGCAAAGAATGAAGCTTTGAGGGACCAAAACATGTTGAAGGTAATGTTAACCTTAGTCTTTCCCCTTCTTCAGACACCACAAGAGTGTAGCTTAGTGGCAAGAGATTGCCACGGTTAAGCGAGCTTTGGGGGGAACAATATTGGGATGGGTGGCCTCTCGGGAAGTACTGGGAACCTCTATCTTCCTTGATCATTGAGATCCTCCCTTGCCCGTAGCCAATGGTGACTTTGGCAACTCAGATGACAAGGTATGCCAAGGTTTATGCCATGGTAGATGCCTTAGTCGTAAGCCTTGGAGAAAGCCTTGGGTGGGTGGGTGGGTGCTGACTTCGCTCACACAAAAGGAATCAATCTTTTGTGTCAAAATGCTCTGATATTAGTGAAGTATTTTGATGGCAATGCACTGCAATGCACTCTCCTTCTTGAGAGCTCCATGATGATATCATCAGAGTATATCAAAAACAGTATCTCAACAGAGAAAGACAAGATCAAAGTTATTCTTGAATTTCCTAGACCTAAGAATGTGAAAGAAGTGCAGGCTTTTAAGGGCCATGGTGGATATTACTGTCAGTTTATTCACATTTATGCCATAATTGCAAGACCATTATATGGACTTTTAACTCATTTCACTTGGATAGATCAATGCAAATAGGCATCTAATGAATTAAAATGAAGGTTGAGCTCCGCACCAATTTTGAAAGTATCGAGCTAGAATAAAGCTTTTCCTATACATGTGGATGCATATAATTTTTCCATTGGATGCATATTAGCACAACCAACATATGAAGTAAAACTAGATCACCTAACTGCTTATGCCACGAGACAATTAAACCAAGCTTAATGAAATTACACGACAATTGAGTGAGAAGGCTTAAGGATGGTCTACTTAGTGAAAAAGTTTAGACATTACCTACTAGCCAACAAATTCAAGTTCTTTATCGATCACCAAGATCTATTGTACTTGGTCAATAAACCTTGTAACACTCGAAGGCTAGTTAGATGGTTTCTATTAATCATGGAGTTTGATTTTGAGGTAGTGTTCAAGAAAGGAAATATGCATGTTAGAGTTGACCACTTGTCCAGGATGACTCACAGAGAACCACCAATAGGAGTAGCATATGAACTACCAAATACCTACTTATTCAACCTAGAAGTATGCACCCAATTCACTAGCATAATCAGCTCTTCTAAGCATTTCTTCAATTGTGCTTGCGGTGGCATTTAAATAATGTCCCCTAAATGGGCTGAAAATTTGGTACCTATAATCAAACATGGACTGAGTCATAGGATCAATGCAAGTAGAGACCAACATCTTTGGAAAATACCAAACCTACACATAGTAGTAGGAAGCTTAAATTACAAAGGCTAAGGGAATACTTTTAAGATGTGTTGAAGATGAGGAACAAAGTAGTCTAATTAAACAAGCTCACAAGAATAAATGGGGAACACATAAATGTATAAGTGGAACAACTCAAGAATTAAAGACACTAGGAGTGTATTGGACAAGCATACAAAAGGATGTACATGAACATGTAATGAATTGTCATATGACAAACATTAATCTATATGCTATTCAACAATAGCACCTGAGTGGACTAAGCAACTAGTAGACTTTTTGAAATCGCAAACATATTTAGAAGGAGCAAACCTAGCCAAGAAAAGAGCCCTAGAAGAACAAAGTAAAGACTATGTAATTCTGGGAAAGCAATTGTTCAAATGAGGAAGAGATAAGCAACTTCAATTGTGTGTACATGAAGCATAAACCTTCCCATATTAGAAATGGTGCATGTAGAGCAATTGAAGGTAATTTTTTAGTCGACAAGACTATTAAAATGATTCTCTTTGCAGGCCTATGGTGGCCAACACTACATATGGATGCAAAAACTTATGTGCGAAGCTGTGATGTATGTCAATGAACTTAGTATCCAATACGACAAGGTGACATGTCTTTGAGACCAATGATCAGTGTAAGAGCTTTCTTTAGATGTGGAATAGATTTTATTGGACCCATTAATCCCCCCAACAAGAGGATCTCACATGGAGTATATTATAGTAGCAACCGATTACTTAACAAAATGGGTAGAAGCCAAAGCCATTAGGAAAAGTGATGCTCAAACCACCAGAAAATTCTTACAAGATTTGTACTATTAATTGAGATAGTCAGTGATGGAGGTACACACTTCATTAATGAAGTCATCGAGTCACTGATGAATGAGTTCTTAGTGATTCATAAAATGATGGCATCCTATCATCCACAAGCAAATGGACAAGCGGAGAGTTCAAACAAGGTATTATGCACAATTCTCACCAAGATAGTCAACAAAGGTAGATCTGACTCAGATAAACAACTGCATCATGCGATTTGGGCATTTCAAGTAGCTTATAAAATGGCTATTAGAACTACACCTTTTAATATAGTTTATGGTCAAACTCCAATATTTCCGATTGATTTCTTAATTCCTACTCTGCGAGTAGCACAAAAATATGAATGGACAAGACATGAGTTGTCCAACCAATTGGATCAAATCGAGAAATTGCATGAAATTAGATTACAAGCAGTAGTAGGCATTTATGGTGCTAAGAGAAGACAAAAGGCTTACTATGATGCTCACATTAATGATAAAGGACATAGAGTTGATGATCTGGTTCTCGTCTATATGTTGAAATAACATACCAAAAAATTACAGCAAAGAGGGTATGGTCCTTTGATCATAAATTGTATCTCCTAAGGTGGAGCTACTAATTTAGCTACATTAGATGGAGACATACTACCAAACTACATAAGTGGTTGTAGAGTCAAAAAATACATGGAACCCTTCATTGAACAAATGTTAAGTAGACTCTTAGGAGCCCAAAACCAAAAAAAGAAGAGGAGAGAATAAGAGAATAGGAAAGACAAGAAGCCCTAGTATGAATTAGAAAATGGAAGGAATGAGAGATACTTACAAGGTGAAAAACCCATCCCCATGGCAAATTATCATAGTAACAATATCAAAACCCCGGGAAGCCAACTGAACCTAACATATTAGAACCTAGGGATTGGAAAGGAGGAATATCACTTGGTAGATTCCTTAATTGACACAAGGGCAATGCTAAGTAGTGTACGTGCTTCTCTAGTGGAAATATAAAAGCTATATGATTGGGATTGGAGGTAATTCATTGAATGTCTAGGAGAAGTAATGTTATCCTTACACTTAGGGAACAATACGATGCAACAAAGACTTTTGGTTTGTAAAGGCTCTGATCTAGTAGAAGACCTAGTTCTAGGACAAGATTGGATATACAAATACGAGGTTACAATACATTTGGCCCAAGGATATATATCAGCTAAGGTGGGGCATAGAGAAGTCCTTGGTCTCCTAGATGAAAAACCACTAAAGACACACGATAGGGAAAATCTTGTACCAAATCAAGGTATGCATGATTTAGAATCCGACCAAACTCTTTATCTACATATCCTATTTTCAACCTACATTAAGTGTCAATAAAATTTTTTTCTCTACTATGTGTGATCAGCCCACCCCTCCTTCTCAAGAAAATAGTACACAAAGCCATAGTAAGGTCATTGATTATCAAGAGGAACATAGTATTGCAGAGCAGAGAAGCACAAAAGAAGAGCCCCAAAATTTTCAAATTAATAGGCACATTTTTTCTTCTTCAAGTCCTTGGAAATTCCCTCAAAGCCATGTAAATGCACTAGAGGAGTCCTCTAGTTGCATAATCCCAACTTGTTGTAGAATATCCCTTGTAAATTAGTAGGAAATTCACTTTTGAGTATACCGGTCTCTTGTGTGAAAGGACCAATTTAGGGCACATGTATATAAGTCACTTTGTGACTCTTTGTAGGGACTTTTTGCCATTGTGAAGAAGGAGAGATCCTAAATTTCGAATTTGCCTCTTTCTTGCAGATTTCTATCTTCTCTTTGATCTTCTATGTGTGTGTAATGCTTGGAATGTGTGTGTAGGACTGTTGTCTACCCCTCCCCACTGTTTTTGAGCTATTGTAGTGTGTGTGTGAGCTTGTAGGAGTTGTGGCGTGAGTGTGGGTGTTTCTCACCATTCACTATTTTGTTCATAACTTGAAGCACAGTTGTCAAAATCGAGTTTCACCACCTTCAATAGATGCGTCTCATTGAGAGCTTCGAAATGAGTTCAGTATTGACTATATTTGGAGTTCGGAGCTAGGAGAAATCCTCGATTTATTGAAAATTGTTGTAAGTGGTATCGCGGCAGACACTTTCAATATTTCAGTGAGTTAGAGAGGTGGACTAGTCTCTTCTCATGCATATAAGCTGAACCACTTCATTTCCCATCCTGTGTGCACATGTCCTCATACACTTGGTTAGGTCGTTTGATCGGATTGACAAGTAAGCGTGTGTCAATTTTCCACTATACGTACTTGTGTGGCAAATGAGGTTTAGTCTCTTTGGCATAAGTCCTTAAGTCTTCTTGACTTAGGTACACATGTTTTTGGCACCATTGCCGGGGAACACTCAGCCAAGGTGCCTTCGTGATGGTTATAGATCGAGTGTGATGAAATCGTACTTGTAGAAGTGCACTCGTTCAGTGGCAAGTAGTCAATCACTTCAGCACTTGTTACTTCACATCCCGGAGGTGTGTGTAATGAGTTTTTAGGTTTAGGGTTAGTAAGAAGGGAGAGAAGGAGGAGTTAGGGTTATGTTAGGAGAAGAGGAGAATACGAGAGAAGTAGGAGTAAGTCAAGATCACCAAAAAATCCCAAAAATTTGCCAAAATTAGTGTAGTTCAGGTTCAGTCTTCAAAAAAGTATAAAAACCAAAAGTTTTCAGTCATTTCTCACTTGTTAGAGAACAATATCGTGTGCGAGCAGCGATCGGTATCGCGAGTGTGGTATCGTGTGTTACAGGCCATCAAAGCTAGGTATTGAGCTCAAGGTTCAAGCAAGACCTCACTGAGGTAAGGCTCCCTAAGTTTTAATTGACAAAAACATTTTCAAAAGTGCACAGAAACGTGATTAGTTGCGCTATAGGTATCGCGGGGAGGGACAGAGTGTTTTTTGTACTTGTTGGAGTGAGACAGTAGGCTAGGAGGGAAGAGGGGTGAGAGAAGAGTAAGGGGCAACAAAAATTTTTGATTTTTGAGGTATTTTGGATTGAGTATCACCGTCGGTTGAGTTTTTGGTATCTCGATACCAAAAATTCCCTTGTATCGCGATACTCGCCAAAGTATCGTATCATCGGTTACCAGCCTTGGTATCGTGATACCACTCGTGGTATCGTATTGCCAGGTTGGTATCGCGATCTCACTTTACCAAAGTGGTATCGTATCGTGGTCCACTTTTGGTATCGTATCCCCTCGAGTCCCCGTTTAGTATCGCGATACCATACTGGTATCGTATCGTGCGATTCGGTGGTATCGTATCGCCTAATTGCCGGTATCGTATCGTGCCCCACTCTGGTATCATATCATTGTAGCATTTGGTATCGTATCGTCCACTCCCCAAGTATCGTATCGTCTCACTTTCAGGCGTCGTACCGCGATACCAATTTGGTATCGTATCGTCCCTTTGCAGTGGTATCGTATCGTGCGGTTTGATGGTATCGTATCGCCTAACTGCCGGTATCATATCGTGCCCTTTCTGGTATCGTCCAGTCCCCAAGTATCGTATCGTCTCTTTTTTGGTGTTGTATCGCGATACCACTTTTGGTATTGTATCGTCACTTGTTGTAGTATCATATCGGGCCAAGATCCAGTATCGTATCGTGCCCTTTTTGGTATCGTATCGTCCAAAAAGTGGTATCGTATCATCTCGGTTTCCAGTATCGTATCGGCCAATATCGTATCGTTATCAACAGCGGTATCGTATCGCCTGTTGCTTTGGTATCGTCTCGTTTAGTTCTTAGGTATTGTATCGCGGCTAGTTTGGTATCGCCCAGGGCAGTATCGCCTGGAGTGGTATTGTCCAGAGCTTTTGAACCATTTTTGAAGGGCAAACTTGAGACATTTGAGGAGATACTAAGGGAGAGTTATAGAGACCTAGAGAGCCTCAGGAGGGTGAATGAACTTGAGGTCAGGGAGAGTGCTAAGTAGCCGAAGAAGTGTTATATCTTTTGTAGGAAGTGTTGCTCAGGTCAGTCACCGCTCAGTCTATTCTGACACCTCTAGTGATTCATAGGAGGAGATACCCATGGCCTCAAAAGACATGCACGGCCCCACTCTGGGTAGAAACTTTATGACCGCTGTGGAAGGAGAGTACCGTACCTCCTTACAATACGTTTCTACTAATGCCTAGGATTCCCATCTACCTGGATGGCTTAAACCGATCTGTGGCTAGAATGGCGACTGCAATAGAGGCAACAATTGTGCCCAGACCGGCTATTAAGTATGAAGGAGGAGCATACATGGACAAGATAGGTCACATCTACAAAGTGACCAAATTTCCCAATTTGATCAATGAAAGGGGAGAGTTAGAGGGACAAGAAAACTCAGGGAGACCAAACCCTGAGGAATTAGTGACAACCCCTAGAGGTAGGTCCCAAGTGACACGAGTCTTGAGAGGAGACTTGATACCTCAAGACGACTACCTGTTAGAAGTATATTTGATCCATGGTTTGGACTTGTCGCTGCAAACAGATTCACCGGCCCAAGGAAGAGAAGAAATCCCGATGACATTTTATGAGCTAAAGGATCCAGATGATGAGACTAGAATAACCTACTTAGACAAAAATCGGAGAAGATATTGGTTGGTTGATGCCATAGACAGGGCTCAACTGAAATACATGGGTTTGCCCGTATTCCCTTAGAGAGAGCAGGCAACCACTTCTCAGAACCCCTTTGGAACTCAACAAGAGGTAGAGCACACCATGTTAGGACAAACTAGCTAATGGAGTGTTCCAAACCGTACTCATGTACAATTTGCAACTCTAGGAGTGCAAAATCAGACCCACCATGGAGTAGGTAATCAGTACCGACCACCAGTAAGACCACGACCACCAGTAGGAGGGCAGCCTGGAATACCCCTAGTTAGACCAGCAGTTCCTCCCTTCCCTGTAATGCCTAGATCACCAGAACCAATGAGAAGATTGAGACCTATCCAAGTGGCCAAATGCGTAAGAAATCATTATGATGGATTGGGAGAACCCTACGATCACATTGCTGAATTTAAACAAGTTCTAAGGGCAGAACAAGTAGACGACTTCTTCGTGCAGTATGAGTCTTTCGGACTCACCCTCACAAGAACGGCTCTAACTTGGTTCCAGCCTTTAGACCCAAACCAATTTGGAAACATGGAACAATTTTTTCAGGAATTCATTGGGGAATTCACTAAGAGATGGATTAAACACAATTCGGCATCTTTAATCCATAGCTTTAAACAGAACCCTAATGAAATAGTGAAAACAACCGCCCGAAGATTCAATCAGTATGTTGATAGATGCCCAACAACAGAAAGGCCCACTCAACAAAAAATGATTTCATTATTTTTGGATGGACTCACGAATGGAACCCTAAGAACTTTAGTTTATGTGAAAAGGTTACAAACCCTGAGTGAATGTCTTCAAGAGTGCATTGACCTAGAAGACAATCTAGCTGAGGATCTAAAGAGCACACCCAGCCCCACTAAATCAGAAGACTCTCGGAGTACTATTACATCCAACTCCAGTAATGTGGAGGAAATAGCAGAGCTTGTGGCTAAGAAATTGGGAGTCCAAGGACAAAGAAACTACCAGGACCGGTGCAAATCAGACATATCCTTACAACAGACAGCTCCAGCAAGGGACTGCCTTGTACTGCCACATAGAACAAAAATACACCAACCACACCATAGAAAATTGTCCATTCAATAGGCAGGCACGCCCTTTACAACCACCTCAATATCGACCATACGGATATCCACCTGGAGAGCAAGGCAGAGAGATGCCCAGATACAATTCCTGTCCAACACCAGCAGAAGCACCAAGGCCATATGAGCAAGTACCATATCCACCGCCCCAACCAGTGTTAGGGCCACAACTGTCACAACCTCAACAAGTGGTACCTGTGAAGTATGCTCAGCCAGAAGAAAATTTGGAAAGAGCCATAGTGCTAGGCTCAATGATGAGCAATGTAGAATCAGCAAACCCTGGATATGAGCTGCCCCCAGGAGATTATTATCCCTATGAAGCCAACATGTTAGAGTATGAATCAGCTTATGATTCGGCTTATTATGGATATGAAGGTTATGATCAGGCTTATAGAACGGAGGTAGCAACGTTGATGTATACCGCACCTAAAGCACAACCACCAGTGAGACACCTCATTAGACCACCCATGCCGAGAGGACCGTGCTATAGATGTGGAGGAGACCATTTTATTAGAGAATGTCCTCGGCCATATAATCCACCACCCCCTAGGACTTGGGAAGGATATTGCAACGATTGTGGAAAGGAACATCTTTTCAGAGATTGCCCTAAGAATCCAACCAAAGTCCAAGACACTGCACCAATTAATGTAATTGAGGTGATAGAAGCACCCATAAGTGATAAAGAATACACAGTACCATTGAAGGCCATTATAAGAGCTCAAACAAAAGAACTAAAAGGAAAACAACCAGAACAGGAGCGAGAGGGCAATAGAACGGTAAGTCCCAAAATTCAAATAGTTGAAGATTCTAAGGACCCATGTGAGAGTACCCAGAACACTAAAGCACAGAAATGGAAGGAAAGAAGAGAAAAGCTCAAAGATAAATGGATGAAAAACAAAAGTCAAGACAATAAGAAACAAACCAGAAGTAAGAAAGAACAAAAAGAGCAAGAAATTCGGAAGGAAGTGCCTAGTCCACCGCTTATCCGAGAAGCTGAAAACCAGGATCCATTTTAGCTGACCCAAAACCTGATGACCTAGACATGTGGCTAAAAGCGTACCAAGCTAGGATTAAGGCTGGACCAAAGGTAGAGCAACATGAAAAGCTTTACCCACAAGGAGAACTAGAAAAAGAGAGGCTTGCGATCTGTCGAAAACTTATAGAGGTAGCACAGGCAACCCTAGAAAAGACTATCCCAGCCCTTCCAGAAATGAGGATAGCAGAGGATCAATACAAAGAGTATGTCAAAGCCAAGGGTAAAGAACCTAGAGAGCTGGTTGACAAGCGTGAGCTAACAAGAACCCAAGATGAACCGATGTCAAAAATACCTGACCTAGAAGCTAATTGGCCAAAAGAGTTATGGAATAGAATCCGAGAAGAACAATGGAAGAAGAATGGAGTGATTAAGCCTCCCTTTGAGGAATTAGATGTGGAAGTTTATCAACCCAATCCCAATATGGAGGAAGTATACGAGGAAGTGTCAAGGCTAGACAGAAATAGAAAAGAAGCTCAGAGCATTTCAACTTTACCTAATTACATGGGAGAATACGAAAAGGAGTCTATGATAATCCGAGCACCCACGGTACATGGAAAGGGAAAAGGAAACTCAGAAAAGAGTTCACACAATCTAACAGAACTAAAGAAGACAAAAATATAATGCAAACTGACCGTGGAAGAATTACTTGGAATTAAGCCGCATTTATGGAAGCAATTAGCGAGCCAAATGGAATTAGGACAAGATAAGGAAGAAAAAGAAGTTAAGGGAAAAGGAAACTCATCTAAGATACAAATTCCACTTGATAAGGTGGGAGACTTTAGTGAAGGAGACGAAGGTAATACGTGTCTACCTGTCACTTACAATGGGTACCTAACCAAGGCAATCCTAAACACAAGAGCTGGGGTAGGAATCGCCACCAAGGAGATTTGGGAGAAATGGGGAAATCCTGCCTTACAACCCACACGCATGAAGCTCCAATTAGCAGATGGTCATGTGGAGAAACCCTTAGGAATACTGGAAAGAATCAAATTGACCACCTGTGGAGTTGAATTTGAACACACACTAGCCATTTGTAAGTTTGAAAAGGCTAATAATTACGAAATGATATTAGGACGACCCTTCATGAGACAAATGCGGGTAGTACAAGACTGGGGAAGAGATTCGTTATACCTACAACATCAAGGAAATACAACCAAGATAAACTTGCATACATTTGCATATAGAGATGTCCCCCCACTACAATGGAATCCCATACACAAGGAGGAAGATGACCTATCCATTCATAGTGCTGGATCGAGCGATCAATCATGGATGCACGAGGACGCTCAGTTATGGATGTGTAAGGAATCCAAGAAAGAAGACAACAAAAGACAGATGTGGCCAATAGGACATCCTAACTACCGACCTGTAGAGGACCCGAGGTACATGCCTCAAATCTTTCCTGATGGAACCTTTGAACCGCATGGATGGATGGAAATCTTAGCAACCTTAGATCTGTGTGTGAATGAGGAAGTCTTGACAATGAACGAGTGCATAGATGAGGAAGGCTATGATGTAAATCTTTATATGGTTGTCCTTCAAGAAGTAGAAGAAGGGGAAATCTTGGAAAAAGAATGGAAAGAGGAATATGAGAGTATAGAAATGGAACCAGAATTCGATTCCAAAGAGAGCTATCTAGACACCATTCAAACCAAAGAGAGACAGGAACCGACAAAGATCTTGGCAATAGAAGCCGCTCCCAGAGTACAAGAACAAGAAGCGAGAATGAGTAAAATCGGACCAGATCTAGATCTGTTTAAAGTTCTTGAACATTTTAAAAGATACGAAGTAGAAGAGAGAAAGGTAGCCATTCAAATGCCTAAACGAGAGGCTCGAGACGGAGAAGCATACGACAACAAAGAACAAACAAAAAGGATCATAGTGACCATAGAAGATGGAGAAGAAAGATGTATATACATAGGTAAAGATGTGTCAAGGGAGGAGGAAGAAGAACTAATACAATTGATCCGAGAATATCGAGACGTATTCGCATGGACATATAAGGACCTCAAGGGTATGGAACCTTCAATTTGTTCTCATAGGATACCAATGACGGAAGATGCAAGACCATCGAAACAACACCCTTATACATATAATGAGGTCTATGCTACTAAAATTAAGGAAGAAATAGACAAGCTACTAGCGGCAGGATTCATATACAAGATAAAACACACCGAGTGGGTATCGTCACTAGTAGTTGTGCGGAAGAAGAACGGAAAGCTGAGAGTGTGCATTAACTTGAAAAAAGTCAATGCAGCCACCATACGGGATAGCTACCCATTACCCATTACGGACCATCTATTGGAAAGAGTAGCAGGAAAAGAAGTATATAGCTTCTTAGATGGACTCTTTGGATACAATCAAGTAGCTATTGCTACTGAGGATCAACATAAGACCGCATTCACGACTGAATGGGGAGTCTATGCTTTCCGAGTGATGCCTTTTGGACTCACTAATGCACCGGCTACTTTCCAACGATTGATGTGTCATGTTTTCAAGGAATTCCTGAAAAAGAGCATGGAAGTATATGTAGATGACCTATGTACATACTCCAATCAAAGACAAGATCATATTCCTGAGTTGAGAAAGATATTTAATAAATGCAGACAGTAGAGAGTCTGTTTAAATCCATAGAAGTGTGTCTTCATGGTAAGACAAGGGAAGATCCTAGGACACATAGTCTCTAGAAATGGAATATCCATGGATGAGGACAAGATTAAGGTCATCTTAGAGCTTCCTAGACCAAAGAATGCAAAGGAGGTGCAAGCATTTATGGGACATTGTGGATACTACCGCCAATTTATCCACATGTATGCCATAATTGCCAAACCCCTATATGGTCTCTTAACTCAACTCACTTGGATAGAGGAATGTGAGAAGGTGTTCAATGAGTTAAAGAAGAGACTTAGCACAACTCCAATTTTGAAAACACTGAATCGGAACAAGCCTTTTCATATTCATGTTGATGCCTCTAATTACGCAATAGGATGTATCTTAGCCCAACTAGCCGATGAAGGGAAGTTAGATCATCCAATTGCCTATGCGAGTAGACAACTAAACCAAGTGGAGAGAAATTATACTACTACCGAGCGAGAAGGATTAGGAATGGTCTATGCAGTGAAAAAATTTAGACACTATCTCTTAGCCAACAAATTCAAGTTTTTCATAGACCATCAGGCTCTATTGTACCTAGTCAATAAGCCTTGTAACACGGGAAGATTGGTAAGATGGTTCCTACTATTGATGGAGTTCAACTTTGAAGTGATAGTGAAAAAGGGAAAGACGCATGTAAGAGCAGATTACCTTTCTAGGTTAACACACGGAGAACCACCCAGTGGAGTACCCGATGATCTGCCAGACACTTATTTGTTTAATCTGGAAGTTTGTCCAAAGTGGGCAGAGAAACTAATTCCTATACTCACCCATGGCCCACAACACTCAATCAATAAGGATAGCAAAAAGGAAATTCTCCAATCAAGAAATTTCCACATTATTGCTGGAAGTGTGTACTATAAGGAACCCAATGGTGTATTGCTGAGATGTGTTGAGGAGGATGAACAAGTGAAGCTGATTGAACAAGCTCATGTGAACAAATGGAGGACACACAAGGGAACTCATGAGACTATTAGGGAATTAAAGCGATTAGGAGTATACTGGCCTGACATGCCTAATGATGTCCATGACTACGTTAGTAACTGTGCAGAATGCCAGGAGACAGTCCCTGAGGATCATGTATCCATACCTTTCTCAACAATAGCACCCAATTGGAGCCCGACCCTGGTAAATTTCCTGAAGATAGGAGAACACGAGGAAGGAGTTAGCTTGGCAAGGAAACGATCCCTAGAAGAGATGAGCAAGGATTATGTACTTATGGGAAGACAATTTTAGGAGAGGGAAAGACAATCAATTACGGCTCTGTGTGCATGAAGGAGAATATTTGCCCTTATTAGAAATGGCACACGCAGGTGCAGCAAGAGGTCACTTTTCGGCTGCAAGAACCATAAAAATGATCCTCTTCGCGGGCTTGTGGTGGCCAACTTTACATATGGATGCTGAAACATATGTACGAAGTTGCGAGACATGCCAAAGGGCTAAATACCCAACTTGGAGAGATGACATGCCATTGAGACCTATGGTTTGTGTGAGAGCATTGTCTAAATGGGGTATTGACTTCATAGGACCCATCAACCCACCAGCTAGAGGATCACATGCTGAATATATCATAGTAGCCACAGATTACCTGACAAAATGGGTAGAAGCAAAGGCTACTAGAAAGAATGATGCGCAAACCACGGCTAAGTTTCTTTTTTAGCATATATTCACTCGTTTCGGATTACCAATTGAGATTGTGAGTGACCGAGGAACACACTTCATTAATGAAGTAATAGAGTCTCTGATGAATGAGTTTTTAGTGATCCATAAAAAATCAGCCCCATACCATCCCCAAGCG
Source organism: Ceratopteris richardii (assembly GCA_020310875.1). NCBI lineage: Eukaryota > Viridiplantae > Streptophyta > Polypodiopsida > Polypodiales > Pteridaceae > Ceratopteris > Ceratopteris richardii. The sequence continues at coordinate 105,859,554 of CM035409.1, read as the reverse complement.
AATGGGCAAGCAGAGAGTTCCAATAAGGTATTATGCATGGTATTAACAAAGATTGTCAATAATGGGAGGTCTGATTGGGACAAACAATTGCACCATGCAATTTGGGCCTTTCGAGTAGCATACAAGACTACCATTGGAACTACTCCATTCAATTTAGTGTACGAGCAGAATGCAATTTTGCCAATTGATTTTTTAATCCCTACTTTGAGAGTAGCCCAACAGTATGAATCGACCGAACATGAATTATCCCAACAACTAGACCAAATCTAGAAGTTGCAGGAAACTAGGTTACAAGCAGTAGTAGGGATATATGCAGCCAAGAGAAGACAAAAGGCATATTATGATGCACATATAGAAGACAAAGGAGTTAAAGAAGGAGACTTAGTCCTGGTTTACACCTTAAAACAACATGCCAAAAAGTTACAAAAATGCGGATATGGACCTCTGATCATAAATAGGATCTCTACTAGTGGAGCACTTAATCTAGCCACATTAGATGGAGACATTCTTCCTAACTACATAAGTGGATGTAGAGTGAAACGGTTCATGGAGCCATTGATGGATCAAATGTTAGCACGTCTAGTAGGTGCACAAAATAGGAAGAAAGAGGAGGAACGGATTAGAGAGGAGGCACGACAAGAAGCCCTAGAACGCATCAAGAAACGGAAAGAATGGATCAGGCAAAGAGACGCACTGTATCTCCAAGGAGAAGAGCCTATCCCTATGGCTAATTACCAAGTCCATAAATCTGACACTACGAATGCTTACATGTCACAGCCTTACCTAAACCTAGGGATTGGCAAGACAGAGTACAAATTGATAGATGCCTTGATAGACTCAGGTGCAAGACTTAGTTGCATACGTAATATGGTCATACAAGATCTTCAAACGATTATGACTCCCACAAAAGCTCATATGATAGGAATTGGAGGTCAAATCATAGCATGCATGGGAGAAACTAACGTATCCCTCCACCTAGGAAACTCTTCCATGGAACAACGAGTCTTAGTGTGCAAGGATGAAGACTTAATAGAAGATTTGATCCTAGGACAGGATTGGATCATTGAGAATGAAGTAAGCATCAACCTAGCTCAAGGCTATATTTCAGCCAAGATAGGGCACAAGGAAATTTTTAGTATATTAGGGGAGAAGCCTTCACAACAACCAAAAGCCATCGAGAGTGTAGAAGAACGCAAAGAAGAGCTAGTGGAACAGGATTCCAGCCCCAATACCTCAGAAACCAATCTAGAAGAAGTAGAAAGCTCAAACCCTAACGAGTCTAAGGAAGAAGTGAAATCATCCCCTTCACTTGGTGCACGGCCAGACAATAAGGAAACCCACTCTCATGGAGTTTCTCATACAACAGAAGGATCACCAATGTGGAAGACAACGTTCAGATACTCGCATCAAGGGAAGAACAAATTCAAATGGGTATGCAAGGAGCAAGTGCAGAAATCAGAGACGCCAACACCAACTCATGAGGAGAAAAAGGAGAACAAGAAGTCAACATCACTAAAATCTGAAACAAAACGACTCTTGCAAATATGGCTCCCTAAGCCTATGATTGAAGCTCAGAGGGCACGACAACAGATATGGATTCCCAAGAAGGTCAGACAAGCAGCCACACAAGAGATAAGCAAACAAAAGGATACATTACATCGAGACATTCGGACGACAAAGCCAAGACAGACTCATCATATAAACATGATAAGACAAACATCAATCACTAGGACATCAAAAGAAATGCAGGAAATTCAAGAGACCAGAGAGAAGACACGAACTATCAACATGATAGCGAAGTGGATTTGGAAGCCAAAGATACTGCAAAGCATGGACCATCAGAACAACAAAGATTCCAATTGCACTCATGAAGTATCAGATGCACCTAAAGTATGCATAGTAGGGCCACATTACAAGGCCAAGCATTCGGCACATGATGTACATGATAAAATTAGTGGTGCACATTCTCCAATGGGGAATAGGTCATAGCTTTAACTTCTTTAGGAATGGACATACTATGTACATAAATAAATGCTTCGGCTATACTAATGCTTGTTTTCTTTCAGGAAAAGAAATAAAAGGATGTGGTAAGAGATCTCACTTATCGAACCAAGGGAAACGGAGTGACGGAATGACCACATATCACTACAATGCACTACACAGTTGTTATGCTTTCCGTTGAAGCTAATGCACTTTTCCTTACAAGTGTAGATGGCTTTTGAAGATTCTGAAGCAACAGTTCAAGATGAGGTATTGGAATTTCCTCTCGAGAGTATCACCAAAGCAAAGGGACATTGGTTTAGAGAAGATCAACCGGCTGGGGAATACCTCTTCCTGGCGACTATCAAAATAATGGATACGGATCATCAATTTCCGATCATGTCCCAAGATTTCAGAGTAGTGCATGAACTCCCATCTACAATAGACATCATGAAGAAAGCGGGTATTCACAAATATTTTGAACTGCCAATCTATAAGCCCGACTTTCAAAGGTGCACACAAGTCATGAACACATTACAGCCAGCACTACATGATCCGTTGGTGCCCGAGGCCAGAGTGATGGATAAAGTAGGTGAATGGGTAATTATTCAATTCACACATGACTTGATTAAGGAAGCTTTTGGATGGGAAAAGGATGGAAACACCGTAGTGAAAGAAGAGAGTCGAGGGGCAAAAACCAAAACGTTCACCGACATTAACAGAGTCGACATAGAAGAGGAAGTCAGACTCATTCATCAGCACTTCTGCTTCCCAAACATGCATCGATACACCCCCCCTTAGAAGATCATTGTTCAACTCCTCTCACATGCCATCAAGCAGATTGGAAATCAAATTAATCTGACTCCTTACATACAGGAAAGGCTATTCGAAGCAAAGAAGCATTGGAACAGCAAGAAGTTCCTTAATGGCAGTGTAGCTCTAACAATATTGATCTACCATGCTTTATGCATTAGAGAGCACCTACAAGAAATGCCATCCTCAACTGCTATGGCTAAGTATGTCAAAGTCGCGACAGTACCAAAAAAGAAAAGAGGAGTCAAAATTGTTGAAGAGACAGAAACTAGCTCTCAACCCAGAATGAGACGCACAAAGAGATTAAGGGAAGTAAAGCAAGTGGAAGAAGAAGTTCCAGCCACTAAAAGAGCACACGTACTTCCAAAGACAAGGATTGAAGAGCAAAGGCCGATTACAGAAGAAGATTTAACTAAGGCTCTGGAAGATACACATCAATATACAGAAGGGCAAGTCAATTTACCAGTGCAAGGGCACCATTATCAGCAGGCCCAACAAGAGATCGAGGCCAAGAAGAATCTCACACAAGTACACCGCTACAAGGAATTAGGGTTGGAAAATTCAAGCTCATCTTCAGAGGCACAAGAAGAACCCGACACATCATTATTAAATGTGGATATTCAAAGTGAATCAAAGGATGACGGACAATGGGAAGAATTGAATACACTCAACTATAATGAAGAAGAAGAGGGCCCAAACATGGATGCCACAGCTGACCATCTAGATCAAGACACCGTAAGCAAGGCCGCAAACCAAGACAGGATGCATGTGATTAAAATCAATGAGACTTCCACAATTCATATCAAGGAGACAACACCTACAAGAGAGGTATCAATCAAGATACCAAAGAAAGAGCCTCAAGAAGCGACAGTAGAAGAAGCAAAACCCTTCACACCAATAAGGGTTGTGGCAGAACCCTCCCCCATGGATGTCACTTTTCAAGGGAGTTCCACAAAAGTTATTGATTTAGATGAAGAAAGAAAAGAACCAAAAATACAATTACAAATTAGACAACCCCTCAACGAAACCATCCATGTAGAGCAAGGAAAAGATGTGCAAACCGGAGAAGCTCCAAGAATACCACGAATATGTTTAAATGTTGACATCGCTCAGCTCAAGCCCGTAGTGCAAGATATGATTAGAACTGCAATGGATACACAACAATTAATGCTTGAGTCTGATGAAGACTACGATCAAGCGATGCAGGACAAGCATGAACTTCAACAAATTGGTATGAATCTTTCTATTGAGTTAAAGATAGAAAAGGAGTAGATCTTACAGAAAGAAAATGAAGTCCAAGAGGTCAAAACGCAGTACAAAACTCTAGAGACGGAAAATGAAGGATTGAAAGAACAACTCCAGGAATTAACGAAGAAATATGAAGCTAGCGAGGCTGAGAAGGCACAAATGCACGCCCAGAGTAAAATACTGGAATCACAAATAAAGGTATATATGGAAGAGGCAGAAAACCTAAAACCAAAATAAGGAGCTCATGACAGCTCTTCTAAGTGATCAACCCGTAGAAGTTCAGGGAAGACCAGAAAAGGATATCAAAGAATTGGAAGAAAAGATAGCTAAGTATGAAGATCAGCTCAAGCAAGAGCAGGTAGTCATTGCTGACTGGGAAAAGAGGTATATGGAGGACACAGCCGCTCTAAGGACTAAATGGAAAAAGGCAGAGAATTGCTATCTCATGCAATGTAAAGAAGACACTGATCACCTTGACATTGTTGCTCAAGAGCTTCTCAAACACAAAGACACAATTGCTAAAGCAAACGAAGAAATCAAGCAAAAAGATGACTTGAATAAACAACTACAAGAGCAGCTAGAGCAGAAGGCACTTGAGGGGACACCAGTAGTTCCAAAATCCGCAGAGGATACTGAGGAGACTGAGGTACATCCTCTCTCTCCCCCCTTATATCATTCGCCACTAAGGGAGGAATAGGAGGTCCAAATTGAACATAATAATCGGGACATTGCAAAACTGAGCAGACCGGAAAGGGCACTATTGGTGTCCCAGCTTATTGTTGAATTTGAAGATCAGATAACCAGGTAATGAAGGAGGCCGAAATAGAAACCAAAAACTTGGATCACATTTTGAAGCCTTATGGATTACTTAAAGAACAAACGCGAGAATATATAAAGACTACGAAGAATAAGGATCCGGACAACGACCTCCAATTCAGCCAAGATACATTCAAGTATACTCAAGAAGAATTCAAAAAACCTGATCCCATATGGAGGCGCAAAGTTTTGGAAAAGAATCCTACAATGCGGGTACAGTGGGAAGCATCACCATATGTGCTTCAAGTAAATCCAGCATTTTGTCCAGTACCCCGCAGATGCTCCTGGACGCAATTTTGGGAAGGACAGCGCCAATGAAGCATCAATAATCAATGGCTGAATTACCCATTGTTACCTAGTCCACCACATAACTACCTACCAACAGAAGAATATATGGTAAAAACAATGGAATTTTGGATTGCACGATATCCGACTGTCCCAGACTTAGCAATTAAAATGACAAATAAGATTTTTAGCATGCTATTAACTGTAATTCAAGTCTTCGAGCATGCAAAATACACTTTTTTGAATTTCATCGGCATTACCCAAGGCTTTGAAGCGCTTGTTTTTTATCTCTCTACTATTTCGAGCCCTGATGGCGTATTATTCAAGACTTATGTTTTTGCTGTCAACATACATGCAGACTTTTGAAGAAGCATTTTTCACCGGCTTCTTTGAAATAGATTCGGAAATTTTTGTCAAAATGACTTCGAACCTGAATGCACGTCTGGTAGCTTATGAAACCAGCTTTTTTGCAGATCACTGACAAGCACCAGAGGATGGAGTGAAGTCAAGCCAGTGGAAAGAATTTATGTTGTCACACTAATTTGCTGAATCAAAGAGAGCAAGCAGCCATACAAACTTATTCACGTCGCCACAAAAAGCCTGTCGAGGATGAGAGAGTTCAGGATGAGGGACGTGTGGAAGGGGAATCAAGCAAGAAGAAAAGAAGAAGAAGATCAAAGTCAAAAACTGCTCAATAAAGAATGAAGATCATAAAGCAAAGAACTACCCTCTGCCCAAAGCCCCACAGGGGCATGCATCAGGCAACAACGCGAAACAACGGGGTCCTAAGGAATGGAATTAAAGAACAATCAGAACCAGGACATTTCATGGGAAGGACGGACGAGGGCCAGGAACTATACATGAAGAAGTGCAAGAAAATATTTGGCAGGTAATAATCCTTTCGCTGATAGCGTGCGTTGGCAACAAAATGAACAGGCTTAAAGCAATGCAATAGAGTCAGATGTGTGAAGACAAAGACAAATCAGAAGACCAAAAGTTAGAAAGAGATAGAGGCTGAAAAGTTGAAGAGGGTGACTAAGAACAGCACATTCCTAGTCATTGGTGGCGTGCGTGGCAGCCCGACTGAATACAGCAACCCAGATTTGTGATATAAGGAATACCAAGGGGCAAACAGAAGCAAAGGACATACCTCGGATAAAATAACCAATTGTCTGACAGTCCTTCTTGCCGCTTCGACCGATGGGTGCCTGTATTCAGAACTCTTAAACAAGCTGAGGACAAGAAGTAAAGTCTGTCAAGGGACGACAGAGACAAAGAGGGGGAGAGTGTTGCAGAGCAGATAAGCACAAAAGAAGAGCCCCAAAATTTTCAAATTAATGGGCACATTTTTTCTTCTTCAAGTCTTAAGAAATTCCCTCAAAGCCATGTAAATGCACTAGAGGAGTCCTCCAGTTGCATAATCCCAACTTCTTGTATAATATCCCTTGTAAATTAGTAGGAAATTCACTATTGAGTAATAAAGTGCCGGTCTCTTGTGTGAAAGGAACAAATTTAGGGCACATGTATATAAGTCACTTTGTGACTCTTTGTAGAGACTTTTTGCCATTGTGAAGAAGGAGAGATCCTAAATTTCGAATTTGCCTCTTTCTTGCAGATTTCTATCTTCTCTTTGATCTTCTATGTGTGTGTAATGTTTGGAATGTGTGTGTAGGACTGTTGTCTACCCCTCTCCACTGTTTTTGAGCTACCGTAGTGTGTGTGTGAGCTTGTAGGAGTTGTGGCGTGAGTGTGGGTGTTTCTCGCCATTCACTATTTTGGTTATAACTTGAAGCACAATTGTCAGAATCAAGTGAAACGACTCCAATAGATGCATCTCATCGAGAGCTTCGAAATGACTCCTCTATTGACTATATTCAGAGTTCGGAGCTGGGAGAAATCCTCGATTTATAGAAAACTGCTATAAGTGGTATCGCGGCAGACACTTTCAGTATTTCAGTGAGTTAGAGAGGTGGACTAGTCTCTTCTCATGCAAATAAGCTTAACCACTTAATTTCCCATCATGTGTGCACATGTCCTCATACACTTGGTTAGGTCGTTTGATCGGATTGACAAGTAAGCGTGTGTCAATTTCCCACTATACGTACTTGTGTGGCAAATGAGGTTTAGTCTCTTTGGCACAAGTCCTTAAGTCTTCTTGACTTAGGTACACACATAGTGCACCTTCAACAAGTCTAGCATAAAAAAGGACTTGCTAGCAATCAAACAAGAAAATCAAACAAATATGGATCCACAAAAATCAACCTTAAGCAAACAACATTGAAGGAGAATAAAAAAGGAACTACGAAGACATATCGAATATGGAGACTGAAGGAAACAGAAGCAATAGAATACTTGGAGAAGCAATGTCAAGATTGCACTCATGATGAGCTGAATGCACATAGAGTATGCACTAGAGGTCCACACTACAAGGCCTCGCATTCAACGCATGGCTTCTTTAGATTATTTAGTGGTGCACATTTCCTTCAAAGGAAATAGATCTTCACTTGTACTATAGTAGTATAGGATTTCTACTAGCTATTACTAACTTTTTGCTTCATCTATAACTAACCATTTTATATTTCTTTTAGCAAATAAAAATTCAAAAACATATATCTTTAGGTATCAAGATTCGCTCAAATTCTATGAGAGAGGACTCACTTAAATGACGATATCAAACGCATGAGCACTATGAAAAAATAACAGCTTTCATACTCTCTCATGTTAACCATAAATTGGGTTAAAGTCCAAATGGCTTCCAAAGATTTTGAGGCAATACAAACAATGGAAGTCCATGAATTTCCCTTGAAATGTGTAGTTATTGCATGAGGTCATTGATTCAAGGAGGACCAACCAGCCGATGATCACCTCCTTTTTATCACAATACAAATTATGGACCATGACCATCAACTCCCCATGATGAGTCAGGATTTCCACATTCTCCATACTAAAGCAGGAATTGAACCTTAGTTGATGCTTCTCATTTATAAGCTTGATTTTAAAAGATGTATGCAAGTAATAATACTTTGCATCTAAGTTCCCTGTTGATAGAGCTTTGTGATGATGCCCTCACATCATAAAATTGAGCTCTAGAAGACAACCATTGTGCTCCACATAGATCTGGCAGAATACACAAAAATCTACATAGTACACAAGAGCATGAACTCATAATTTCTAGGTTTCACAAATGTGATTGGATTTCTGATCTAAGATTGACTAGACCACTATATGTTTTATTAAAGAACATATACAAAAGTTTTTGGTGGCCATTTGGCCTTTCACATGGATGTGCTATCTCTTGGATATCTCATCTTCAAGAATGTACAACTATTTCCACTAAGAAGCACAATATGTTGTAGCTAATGAGGCATGTAAGGAAGCATTGTGGATTTCTCATTTTGCTTGTGATATGGGTTTACCTCATCGTGTACCTTGTTTGCTTATTGGTAGTTGAAATGCCATTACTTTGGCTAAGAATTTGGTCTATCATGCAAAGACCAAGAACATTAGTTGAGTATCACCTCATTGGATATTGCTAAGCCATTGAATTCAATATTCTTGAGAAGATTCATGTCACGAGAAAGGAAATAAGGAAGAGAGCTTACTCGCACATTCTCACTAAAGAGGAGCACAACATATTGAGGCAAGGAAGAATGATCTTCTTCTTCTTCTATAACATCAAAGGAATATACAAGAATGACCTAATACAACAATACAACTAGTGTAATATATAAAAAATAGTACATAAGGAAAATCCTAATGTTCATGAATGAGTGAGCTAGCAAGAAACAAATGTGCCATCACTCTTGGTAGATTAATCTAGTAAAGCTCACTAAAGTATCGCTAAACTATATTGACATAAACACTATATGTATCAAAGAAATGAAAAAGTGATACATATCATCCTCGATCATCACATGTTGATCTTGATATCTCAATAGTTCATACTTGAGATAATGTTGAAGATGTTGATATATTTAGGTAGCGATGTGTGTGAACACATTAGGACCATCGAGGCACTTTTTCCCTGCTTGAGGAGGTTTTTTCCCCTCGGCTTGTATATATGCCTATAACCCTAATGGGTTACCGATGGTCCTAGAGTATTCACACACACCACTACCTAAATATATCAACAAATCCCTACTGGGAGTGATGTGGTGAACAAGAAGCTGGCACTCTAAAGTAGTCTTGTGGATTTTATTAATTATTAAAAATGGTATATGGAAGCTTGTGGATCTTATTAGTTATGAAAAATAACATGTGGAAGCGTTCACATCTCCAAAGTTAGAGAAAAAGTAGATAAAAGTAGAAGGAAAGGAGAGGTGTCTATTTTTAGACAAAGAAGGCGCTTCTGTTGATAGCCTCTCAATAAAAAGAGTGGTTCTCTTAGTGTAGTTGTCCAAATTGAGTGATTCTTGTTGTGTTGTGAAGCTTACAACTTGTACTATATAAGTAGATCAATTTTTGTACAATTTACAATGAGAAAACATCACGCAAGTAGGCATTTTTGCAGATCTTGTTTCTTGTGTCTATCTAGTGCCTCATCAGTGACATACCTCTCTTCAAACTTTCATATCTCAGTCGTTATGAGGTCGTTTTGAGTGATTTCACTTGGAGGAGTTTCCTTAGTTCTCATCCTTTCTATCCATATCAAAATTTTTCATAGATCTTGAAGTTTTCTTACTATTGTACATCAATTTTCAATTCAGACAGTTAGTCATACCTTGCTGTTGCAGGCCTTTTCTTACCTTGACTTCAAGCTATTGGTTTGAGAGCTGTAATCCACCGTTTTTTGAAGTCTTTTGTTTCTAAACATGGTACTCAGAGTCTACGTTCAGAATATATGTTTAGTTTTGTCAAGTTCTACCCAGAGAGTTTTTTGTGATCATTTTTCTACAGTGACCTATTTCTGTTTTTTGGAAAGTTTGGTGGAAAGTTTGTTTTTGAAGTTTGGAAATATTTGGTTGGTGTTTTAACAATCTTGGGAGGTCTCACCATGTTTCGTTGTGTACTTTGATGTTTACAAGTTTGTAAACACAACATTGTGGTATCAAAGCTTTTGTGTTTTTATCAAATCTTTAATACAACTTATTGAATTATCTTCTTTGTTTACAAAAATTCAACATGGCAGATTTGAGTGCATCGATTGAGAAGTTATCTGATGGGAGAAATTATCCCATGTGGCAATTTAGAATGGAGTCTTATCTCATGTCTAAAGGTCTTTGGGGATTGATAACAGGTACAGAAGTGAAGCTGGTATTACTAGAAGCTCCTACACAAGCAGATCGAGCAAGAGAGCAAGAATGGATCGAAAGAGACAGAAGAGATCTGTTTATTATATCACAAACAGTTTCCAATACTATGATTCAGCATATAAGAGGTTTGAATACTAGTAGAGAGGCTTGGGAGTCTCTAGAAAGACTATTTGCAACTACCAACAGAGCAAGGCAAACACAACTTATTGGTGAGCTAACAAGAGTAAAAAAGAAGCCACGGCAATTAGTTAATGATTATGTTCTTGAGGTAAAATCTCTTATTGAAGCATTAGCCTCTATTGACGCATCTCCTAGTGAGGATATAAAGTTTAATAGTATGTTAAATGGCTTGGGAGAAGATGAAAGATGGAAGTCTTTCATTATGTCTATCATGACTCGAGAGAATCTACCATCCTTTGAAGATTTACAAATGCTCATGATGACTGAAGAAATCAACATAGAAGGTGGCAACTCTTATCATTCACAAAGAGTTAGTCAAGGACAAGCTCTTTATACTTCATCAAATAGATCAAGAGGTAGAGGAAATTTGAGAGGAGGAGGAAGATTCAACAACAATGCAAGAGGAAGAGGAAGCTTTAATGCGACTAGAGGAGGAAGAACAATACAACAAAGTCAACAAACTCAACCAAATAAGAAAGGTAACTTTACCTGCCATTATTGTGGTAAAGTTGGTCATTATGTTAGGGATTTTTTCTCCAATCCGAATAGAAGAGGTGGTTTTAGAGGACGACAAAGAGGAAGAGGCCAAGATCACATGCATCACAACAACAACATAGTACAAGAGGAGGCTCAAACACAGAAGGAAAACGTTCTTATGGCTATGCATACAGAGACACGTAAGAGGAAGGTAAACAACAAAACTTGGTATGTAGATAGTGGTTGCTCAAACCACATGAGTCACAACATGAATATGTTTGTGAACTTACACAAACCTGATTCAAGAGTCACAGTTGCTACAGGAGATAGTACTAAGCATGAAGTAGTTTACATTGGTGATTGTCCACTTAATGAACATGTCACTCTTAGAGATGTTTTGTTTGTTCCTACCATTACAAGAAATTTGATTTCAGTTGGACAGATGGAGGACAATGGATTAAAGGTCGATTTTGACAATAATCAGTGGCAGGCTTATCAGAAGAAGGATGGAAATTTTGTTATAAACGGACAAAAGCTAAACAGATTATATACTTATAAAGTTGAAGTTCCAGATTATGCAGGTTATACAATGGTTAATGGGACTCAAGTAAGTCAACTGGATTTATGGCATAAAAGATTAGGACACATCAATGTTGACAGGTTAAAAGATATTGCAAAGAAATCATTGGTTGAAGGTTTACCACAATTACCTAATCAATATTTGGATTTTGTTTGCGAGGCCTGTCAGTTTGGAAAACAGGTACGAAGTTTTTTTTTCAAAAGCAAAATTGCAAAGCAGAGGTATTTTGGACTTGATTCATACTGATGTATGGGGTCCATCTCAAGAAGATTTCATGGCAGGTAGCAAGTACTTTGTCACATTTATTGATGACTTCTCAAAGTTTACATTCATTTATTTTATGAAATACAAATCCGAAGTGTTTGACATATTCAAAAAGTTTAAATCATTGGTTGAAAAGCAAACAGGTCGAAGCATAAGAAGGTTGAGATCAGATGGAGGAGGTGAATATTTTTCTAATCAATTTCTTGCATTTTTGGAGGAAGAAGGAATTAAAAAGGAGACAACAAATAGATACACACCTCAACAAAATGGTGTGGCCGAAAGAAGAAACAGGTCTATCTTGGAGATGGGTAGGTGCATGTTAAATGAAAAGGACTTACCACTTATTTTTTGGGCTGAAGCATGCAATATGGCAGTTTATGTGATGAACAGGTTACCACCTACTCAAAGACATGTACAGCAAGCACCTTATGAATTGTTTTATGGATCAAAACCAGATATTGCTAATTGTAGAATTTTTGGAAGCATATGTTTTGTTCATGTTCCACAACAGTTAAGGTCAAAGTTGGATCCAAGGTCACAAAAAATGGTTTTCATTGGTATGGCAGAAGGGCAACCGGGATATAGATGTGTGAACCCAGATATGGGAGAGGTAATTGTTTCGAGAGATGTAATTTTTCATGAAGATAAATCTTGGTATAAACATGAAGTGCAGGTAGATGAAGAATAAACTACAAGAAGTCACGAAGAAGAGCTAAGTTCTCCAAGTTCACCAGAGAGTCAAATTACACATGAAGAGGCAACTCCCCCCAATCAGAAGTTGAAGAAAATTCTTGATTTGATTTCAAAGGAAATTGAGTCACAAGAAGAAGAAAGTGAAGGTTCTACATCAAGAAGAACTCAAACTCAAAGGCAAGAAAAGAATGGTAGGACAAGAAGCCAATCAAGGTATCCAGTAAGAGAAAGAAGGCAATAGCAAAGATTTTCTCATGAAGCTTATATTGCAAAACTTCTTGAGGAGCAGGAACCAACAAATTTTAAAGAAGCATCACAGGTAAAGAAATGGGTTAAAGCAATGGATGAAGAAATGACAGCTTTGTATGAAAACAATACATGGAGTTTAGTTCCAAGGCAACCTAACACGAAGGTAATTGGTAACAAATGGGTGTACAGCATAAAGAGAAACAGTGATGGTTCAGTAAGTAGATATAAGGCAAGGCTTGTTTGTAAAGGTTATGCACAGAGTTATGGCATCGATTATGAGGAGACATTTTCTCCAGTTGCCAAGATATCAACAATAAGGACATTAATAAGTGTTGCTGCAAGCAAGGTATGGAATCTTTATCAATTAGATATAAGAAATGCATTTCTCAATGGTGATTTAAAAGAAGATGTGTACATGGAGCAACCAGTAGGTTATGAAGATTCCAAGAAGCCTACTCATGTATGTAAACTCTTGAAAGCATTGTATGGTCTTAAGCAAGCTCCAAGGGCTTGGAATTTTAGATTGGTAAAGTTTCTTGAAAAGTAGGGATAAAGGTGTTCAAATGCAGATACTTCTTTGTATGTTAAGGTTGAAGGATCATTGATTGTTTATATCTCAATTTATGTGGATGACTTGATAATAACAGGAAACAATGAAGGTGAGATAGCCAGGATCAAAGCAGAGCTTGGATCTAGATTTAAAATTTCAGATTTAGGAGAACTGACGTACATTCTTGGAATCGAAGTTATGAAGAAGGAAGATGGCGTATATCTTCTACAAAGAAAGTATATTTCATATTTGTTAAAGAAATATGGCATGGAGCATTGCAAGAGTATCAGTAATCCGATGGAACCCAATGTGAAGTACAGTGCTGAAGATGATGAACCTTTAGAAGATCCACTTATCTACAGGTCTTTGATTGGTTCTCTTATATATGCAACTTTAACAAAGCTAGATAGTACATTTAGTGTAAGTACATTGTCTCAATTCATGAACAAACCCACAGATGTTCATATGCAAGCAGCAAAAAGGGTCTTGAGATATTTGAAGGGTACGTGAAGGTCTGGGCTATAAATATCATGAAGGTTTGAATTTGAAAGCATATAGTGATGCATATTGGGCTGGAAATAAGGATGATAGAAGGAGTACAGGTGGATATCTGATATTTGCAGGTAATAATTTGGTTTCATGGAGTTCTAAAAAACAGCCTACAGTAGCACTTTCAAGCACAGAAGCTGAATATAAAAGTCTTACAAATGCAACATGTGAGATTATGTGGTATTTGAAGCTTTATGAAGATATGAATCTATCTACAACACGTCCACTACTCTTTGGAGATAATGTAAGTTCATTACAACTCGCATCTAATCCAGTGTACCATGCAAGAACAAAACACATAGTGCACTATCACTATATCCGAGAGAAGGTGGTGAATGAAGATATTGATATTCAACATGTTGGAACGAAAGATCAATTAGCAGACATACTTACAAAAGCAGTGGATGCTCATAAGCTTAAGCGAATCAAAGTACTACTTGGAGTCAAAGCTTTGGATTTAGAGCTTGAGGGGGGCAATGTTATATAAAAACAAGCTCTAAAGTAGTCTTGTGGATTTTATTAATTATTAAAACTGGTATATGGAAGCTTGTGGATCTTATTAGTTATGAAAAATAACATGTGGAGGCGTTCACATCTCCAAAGCTAGAGCAAAAGTAGATAAAAGTAGAAGGAAAGGAGAGGTGTCTATTTTTAGACAAAGAAGGCGCTTCTGTTGATAGCCTCTCAATAAAAAGAGTGGTTCTCTTAGTGTAGGTGTCCAAATTGAGTGATTCGTATTGCATTGCAAAGCTTACAACTTGTACTATATAAGTAGATCAGTTTTTCTACAATTTACAATGAGAAAACTCCATGTAAGTAGGCATTTTTGTAGATCTTGTTTCTTGTGTCTATCCGGTGCCTCATTAGTGACATACCTCTCTTCAAACTTTCATATCTCAGTCGTTATGAGGTCTTTTTGAGTGATTTTCACTTGGAGGAGTTTCCTTAGCTCTCACACTTTCTATCCATATCAAAATTTCTCATAGATCTTGAAGTTTTCTTACTGTTATACATCATTTTTCAATTCAAACAGTTAGTCATACCTTGCTGTTGCAAGCCTTTTCTTACCTTGAATTCAAGCTGTTGGTTTGAGAGCTATACTCCACCTTTTTTGATGTTTTTTGTTTCTAAAGCATGCTACCCAGAGTCTACTTTCAGAACATATGATTAGTTTTGTCAAAGTCTGCTTGGAGAGTTTCTGGTGATCATTTGTCTACAGTGACCTATTTCTATTTTTTGGAAAGTTTGGTGGAAAGTTTGTTTTTGAAGTTTGGAAATATTTGGTTGGTGTTTTAACGATCTTGGGAGGTCTCATCATGTTTCGTTGTGTACTTTGATGTTTAGAAGTTTGTAAACACAACATACCTCAGTATGATGGGAGTTTGGAGCTCCACAAAACGCCCTTCCATCACAGTTTGAGAAAACATTTCAGCCCCTGAATCTTAGAAATTCCCATTTTGGAAGAAGGAAAAAGAGGTGCAATAGCTACGGATGGATGGGCAAAAGTATATATGCTAAGAGTATGACTGTATGAACTTCATAGCGAAATCATTAGATTCATTAAAATGATAAGTTAAGGAGGAATTTTGTATCCTCAAAGACCCCCTTTCCACACTTTTTGAGAAAAATTCAGATGTTAATATCAAACTCCACTTTTGGGAGTAAGAAAAAGACCATTTAAGAGGCTTCCCATGGATTAGTGCATACATACATGAGGTATGGTGTATGTATTACCAGGAAGAATGAGAAAACCCAAGAAAATTCCACATTAGGAGTGGTTCAGAAGCTTGGTAAGAGCTCCCATTTAAGTTTTTGCATAAAAGTAAAATCTTGATTTAAGGCGAACATAGGCCCAAGTATCTTCATATACTACTCTCTGAGGTCAAGGAGAGCATTCTAGGATTTTCTTGATGGAAGAATGCTTTTGGGCACTCCAAAAATCACATTTTCACACTTTTTCCAGCCCCTCCAAGAGTCCACTAGTTTGGCATGTCCTGCTTGGAAAGGCCATATCTTGGGCTAGAAAATTCCAAATTGGATGTGCTATGGCTCATTTCGAAGATCACATAGTCTATTTTCAGTTTATGATAAGAAATTTTGGAGAATAAGTATTTTTGTAGTTCTATATAGGTCTGCAAAGTCTGAATAGTTTTTGGCAACTACCTTTCAAGAGCCATATGCTACAAACCATGAAGGTGATTGAAGTAATTTCACTTTGATCCACTTGAAGATGATATATATTTCATTTTAGGATTATTTTCAGGTCCCAAAAAAGTTTTTGCAGTTCTAAGGAGGGATTGCGATTGCATTTTGTGCATAAAATTGCATTATTTTAGTAATCATCTGACCATGCTTTATGTTTTGGGAAGCGATCCGATGTTTTCGGACACTTAAAAGTTCATGATAGGATCTAAAGAGGAAGATGCAGAGGTCTTGAAGCTCATCGAAAAGGATTGGATGCATGCGATTCCAATACCAAACCATTCAGGGACGTATGCTTTATACTTCAGGCATTTTACTTTATGTTATGGCATGTTCTATATGTACATGCATCGATTGGAATGCATACATCAAAGTTGATCATTTTTTTAATTCTAAAAGTATGGATCAACATGTGAGAAGTACACTTTTTGATTGTTTGCAAAAAGATGATTGTAGGAACTACATGGTTATGCAACAAAGAGAATTGTGGCTAGCATTTGTTTTTATGTTTTTGCAAGTTATGGAATCCATGTATGAGTTTATGGAATGCATGCCATGGGCTCGCCAAGCCCTATGTTGTTGGATGGCCTATGTGCCATTGAGTTCATGTTTGAACATTCTTTGGGACTCCATTTCCTGGGGAAATGCTGTCAAAAATTTTTCCACCTCATGGCGTTATATACGCACTAGCCTTTAGCTAAGAATGTTATGGCATGGTAACATGCCTTTTCTGCAAACATCAATAAGATGTAGGCATGCTTATAAGCATGTATTTGATGGACTTAGTACCATCACAGTATTATAGATAAGGCAACTTCATTAGAAATAGGATCACTACACATAATCCTTATGGATTTTAGACCATAGGATTGCTAAGGGGAAGGAGCTATACCTTCACCATTAGGAATGTGCACAAGCAATCCTATAGGTAATAGGAAGTTGCATAGATGCACAAGAGATACATTTATGATAATCTCAAAGGTAGTGAAGATTTACTTATCTTCATAAGAGTCTCACAATATGATTAGGAGATTATGGGGTATTATGAAAAACACCCAGAGAGTGACTAGCTTCACTCATGCAAATCACTTGAGCAAGTAGTGAAGCATTTCTGCTACACTACTAAGGAAACCAATTAGATGGGATCACAAATATGGGTTTCATGTGAGAGCATCGACGGGTGCTTATGTGATTCGAGTGATGGTTAGAAACACCACAGGTATGGCACTAGCTCTATGATTTAGAGCATAGATCCCTTAGTCAAGAATAGTCGGGGTACCCAATATATATATGTACATTGGGATCTAGAGAGAGGTACTTAGACTCAATCTTGGTACATAGGAACAAGTTAGCTTGGAATAAGAAAGGGATATCCATTGTCACATATTGAATAGAACCAAACCAAACTAACTAGTTCGAGGACATGGGACTCATTTGAGTCCACAGATATGAGTTGAGGATATGGGATTCATTAGATTCCACCTGTATATTCCATTACATATATATGGAACATACATTTAGTTTAGTGTAGGTATGACACCATGAATTGGAAGAAGGTTCCACTTGTATAGGATGGTGGCAACAACTTCCCCTTGAGCACTCTTCTTCTATGGCCAGGGAGAAAAGGACTCATCATTCATGGTGGCATGTCTCACTAGATCATAGGAGAGCTCTTAGTAGACATCTCCTTAGGATTGGGAGTTATCCTTCAGATTTTAGGGGAGATTTATTCTTCCAGTAGAGAATGTGATAGGTGATTTTATTAGCATTGGTATCGCATACTCATTTTGAGGTTTTTAGGAAGGATAATTCCATGAGTTTCATTGGATCGTATAGATCCATGCACAGAGGGTGGTTGGTAGAGATAGCTCTTTAGTATGGATACACATGTGTTTATGGTATCATATCATATCATTACTGACCATTTTAGTAGAGAGCTTTGACCCTTATAACAAATTATTTTTCTCCACTCTTCACCACATATACCTTCATTAGTTATGGGAGATTTGTTCTCCATCTTCATATGATTTTATATAATGAGGAATTATGTATTAGTTATGGAAGAGAGGAGCAAAAGAATTCATAAGTTTCTCTTTTTAGGTAAGGAGAAAGAGGGAATTAGCTTAGAGATCTGGGAGTGATCTCATTGTATCTTAGAGAACCCACTTTAGCTCATCTTCCTTAAAGGGGAAAAGGAAAGGAAAACATGATTTTCTTCTTCGGAGAAGAATAGAGTATGTTTTCCTTTAGAGATAAGAGATGTTCACAAAGCATCTTTTAGTTTATTTTAGAAGGAATTCATTTACTCTACTTTTCAATGTAATCTTCCTCCATGTGGGAGTTTCACTCTCCACTATTTTGGAAGGAAAAACATGGAGAGTTTATATGCATGTTCTCAATTATGGATGAGTAGAGCAAATGAATTCAAGAGAATCTCTTTCAAAGGGGAAGGAAAAGTGGAATAGATTCCACTACTAGAGCTCTTTTCCTTAGAGGAGATTACTGTGAGAGACAGAGAGAGTCCTTCACTTTCACATTTTGGTTATCTAGATAGAAGTGGCACTCTTCTATCAAAGGCATGAGGGAGATCACTTAATCATGAGGGCTAGATTGAGCCTCACATGGAGACTCTAGAGAGAAGTAGTTATGTTTATTTCCAGTGATGGTCTTTAACTAGATGCAAAAATCTAGTTATTGACATTAGTTAGACTGGGATTAGATTGATGTTACCTCTCTTTAGAATTTTCTAGGAGATAGGGATATATCTAACCTATGGGATACCAAACTCTTAATTGGGTACATCATGAGGGTGATGTGTAAGCATCAATTAGCAGAATGGGTACTTATGGATTATCTAAATCTCAAAGGGAATGCTTTTTGCATTCATATGGCAAACTAAAGGGAAGGGGAAATTTCAGAGTTTGCGCTAGTGCCAATAGATGCTCTTCCAGTAGGACTAAGTCCAAAGGTAAAGGATGACAAACCACACACACTTCTTAGCTAGTGAAATGTAGAGAATACATTTCACTACTAAGAAATTCTTATATATGAGCTAGATGATAAATTTTCATAGATCACAAGGTAGTTTAGATTAAACTATTACTTGTGAGTACACTCAAGGTTAGGAAGACCTAGAGTTGTATGAGGGCAATCTATCATTTAGTCCTAGATGGGTTTGGAGTCACTTGTTATGGGACTTTATTCTATATTTTAGAGGATTCTATGGTTTATTATCTCCAATATGATATGGTCGAGCCTATATGCTTGGCACTTTACACTTGCTTCTCATACTATTATTCCATAGAGGATACATCATATGGAATTAGGTCATTCGGATGATATTATATGTTATGGGAGTGATATTTTGAAAGTTGAGTGTACAGAGGAGATAGTGGACACCACTCAAATGGTTTCCCACCTTTGAGATGATCTCATATTAGACTTCTTAAAGGGAAGGATATGGGGAAACAACACACAGAGATGACCATGTACATAGAGTACATGGGGTTCAGGGGAGTCCGAGCATTTGCTTCTACCATTATGGACATTTCATCTACATTTTCTAGGACAAAAATGTTTTCAAGGAGGAGGAAATATCATATGATATTCATTGGGTATGGATCACCTTTTGGAGAAGGATGCCACATGGCATCACATCGGTATTTATACCATTTCATAGAAGATACATGAGAAGTCTCATATAGAGAGAGAGTCATCCATGATAGCTCTCATGCAAGACAAAAGCTCGGCGGCAGGATGGTTTCGAACATCAAGTCTGTGTCTGTGTATGAAGAATTTGACGACCTCGCGAGACGAATGGTAGCAAAATCCATCTTTAATATTGAGTTTTTTGTGTAGTTATTGAAGTCTCTTCTTCCTCTATTTCTTCCTTGATAGTTTGAATGGTTGTAATTGTTATGATAACCATTGAAGGTATTGGTCCTTCCTCTTGAGTAGCCATAGCTTACTCTATTGTATCCTATGCCTCTTTGATTCTTGGAATTCCTAAAGCAATTTTTAGTTGTGTGATTGGTTAGTCCACAAATAGAACACAAGTTAGACTCTTGGGTTCTTCCCCTGCCTTGTCTTCCTCCTCTACCTCTACCTCTACCATGTCTTCCTCTACCTACATAGTTAGCTTGATGTATACCTACTTCTTCATCTACTTTCTTCCCTTTTCCTTTATGTCTTTGGATTTACTTTTATCAGTATACAAAGCAAAAGATTGATTACATTTGGAGCCTTCTCCATTCTTCATAAGTTTAGTCTCTTCAGTGAGTAGTTGCCCAATAAGTGAATTGAAATCTGGTACATGCATATCCATGTATAGGTCCATTTTTGTGGTGAATGCTTCCCACTTGTCATCTGCTTTTAATCCATTGATGAACTGCCTTACAATATGCTCTTCTTCTATTACCTCTCCAATGCTTCCTAGCTGACCAGCACTGTCCTTGATCTTTGTGACAAAGTCAATCACATTTTGTTTCGGAGCTTTCTTTGTAAAGTCCAACCAGAGTTGATGCTTCCTGGCCTTTGTACTTGAAGAGAAGAAGGCTTCAAGTGCATTCCATACTTCCTAAGATGTTTTACAACCTCTCATATGAGGCAACAAAAAATCTACGATAGAGTTGAGGAGATAAGACCTTGCACGTGCATCCTTGGAGCACCGTGTGCTTAATCTTTCTTTCTCTTCTTGTGTAGGTTGACCTTTATTCTTGAACCTTGGCATAACTTCATCTCTAGCTACATAACCATATAAATTCCTAGCTTGAAGATAAGCTTCCATCCTTAGTGACCAGGTTGAGTAGTTACCTCTATCCAATTTGTCAATTGATGAAGGAAATCCATCTGCCATGTTGTCCGAACTTGCTCTGATACCACTGTGAAGAGATAGATTGATACTTGATGAAGATGAAGTGGTTTTGCAAAATCTTTGCACTACACTAGCCAAATGAACTCCACAGTTGTGTGCTCCAACCTTTTAGCTTGCCAATGGATCAATTAGAGACCTTATATACCTTGGAAGATCACTTCCAAAAGGATAAATCAAAATAGACAAGTTTGCACAATGGTCAACTAGAAGAAGCTTTCTATTTTGGTCATAAAAGCTTCAGTATTTTACTCGGTGCTCATTCTCTAATCAAAACTCACCAGAGAGCTTTTAGAGAAATCTAATTAGGAAGCAAGCCAACCTATTGGGAGTTGTTTCATCAACAATGATTGACCATACTAAGAGAAATTAAACTAGCAAGTTAGGTATGTAATCCTGACTTTTTAGGAAGTTGAAGATGCAGATACATAGGTGACTTCTAATGAACGTTTCTCACAATTGAGAATTTTAAATACAATGAAACTCAAGGATATTATAGTAGACTTAGAAAGCTAACATTACCAAGTTAAATCACTGAAAATGATCACCATTCTTAGAGAAATCATCTCTGCACTCTGACTGAAAAACTGAGATTTATGACAGTGAATAGTTCACTCACATAGGCACGTAGATGTGGTCACGAATGATCATAAAATCAAATGTATATTGAATGTAAATTACAATGGACCTACTAGTACATGCATATGCCTTGAGATCACACTTGGATATGGCAAGAGGCTCTGCTATTGTGTATTATAATCTTGCGACTAAATCACATGTATATATAGTGAGGATTGGAGCCAAGATTTGAATTGATAATTATGCAACAAAGATCAAAGAGGAAATAGATCATTTGATAGAAGCTAGATTTATCTATGAAATTGAGCATATCAAATGGGTATCCCCCATTGTGGTAGTGCCCAAAAAGAATGGAAAGCTACAGGTGTGCATTAACCTAAAGAAAGTCAATGCCGCCACCATTAGAGATAGTTATCGGATTCCTATCGTTGAACACCTGTTAGAATGAGTAGTAGGGGACGAAGTCTACAAATTCCTTGATGGAATTTTTGGCTACAATAAAGTAGTTATTGCCCCAAAAAACCAACATAAGACAAAGTTTTCCACAAAGTGGGGAATCTTCTGTTGGAGTTAGACGTCTGTGGAAGCATGCAAACAACACAAGGAAGAAGAAGAAGCTTGGAGCACAACACACAATACTGAATGTATTACTAGAGAATGTAGAAAGATAAGTAGCCCATTAGGGAAATAGGCGTATATACAAGCCGGGGGAAAAAAACCTCCTAAAGAGGGAAAAAAGTGCCCTAACAGTCCTAGTGTGTTGACACACATCACTACCTAAATATATCAACAAATCCCCCCTGGGAGTGATGCGGTGAACAAGGAGTTGGTAGTCATGTGTAAGGAAGTGCCAAGCTATGTGGAAATCACTCCACAAAAGGACATAAGCCCAAATCTTTGCGAAAAGCTTCAAACTTCTCCCTAGGCAGAGCCTTCGTGAAAAGGTTTGCAATGTTCTCCTGCGTGGGCACATATGCCAAGCTGATCTCCCCAGCAGAGAACCTCTCCCTGACATAGTGATAATGCACCTCAATGTGCTTAGTGCGAGCATGGAACACAGGGTTCCTCGCAACTACCAATGCGCTCTGACTGTCAGTGAAGATGGTGGTGGCAGAAGTCTAACCAACACCCAAAAACAACCATAAGGCATCTGAGCCACATACACTCAACAGTCACTGTGAAAGCTGCCCTATACTCAGCCTCACAACTGGAAGTGGCCATAGTAGGCTGCTTCTTGCTCAACCAAGATATACATGAGCTACCAAGCATGAAGCAAGAGCCACTAGTGGACACAGGAGTGTCATAGCAACCAGCCCAATCAGAGTCAGAAAAAGCATGCAAATCTGGCGATAGTGATCCCGCCTTGGGATAAAACAACCCAAGTAGCCGAGTACCACTCAAATAGCAAAAGATACGCTTAACTGTCTGCCAATGTTTGACTCCTGGGCAATGCATAAACTTGCTCATCTATGAGACATCAAACTGAATATCTGGCCAAGCAATGCATAAGTAAATCAAGCATCCAACAGCCTGTTGATAGAGAACAGCATCAAATGCATCTCCAACATCATGAAGACTCAATCATAAACCTGTCTCCATAGGAGTGGCAGTAGGCTTATAATATTCAAGGCCAAAATGTTGTAATAATGTGTCAATATATTTCGTTTGACACAAAGCCATTCCACCATCAACTTGCATAAACTGAATTCCCAAATAGTGATGCAAATGCCCCAAATCAGATTTCTCAAATGAGGCATGCAAATCAGCCTTAAAATCAGCAATATGCTTCTCAATAGGACCAGTGAGCAGCATGTTGTCAACATAGACAACAATGATCAGAAGCACATCAGTAGCACGCTTAACATATAAAGTGCTTTCAGTTGGACTATTTTCAAAACCATGTGCAACCAGATAGGCATGTATCTTCTCATACCAAGCACATGGAGCTTGCTTTAAACCATATAATGCCTTCTTTAACCTGCACACCTAGTTCTCATGCCCTTTCTGCACAAAGCGATGGGGCTGAAAAACATACACTTCTTCATGCAAGTCACCATTCAGAAATTTTGTTTTAATGTCCAAATGATGTACATTCCAACCATGATAAGCTACAAGTGCACAGATGCTCCGAACAGTAGTCATACAGCATGTAGGTGCAAAGGTCTCATCAAAATTAATGCCTCTTTCCTGTGCATAACCCTTTGCAACAAGCCTAGCCTTATACCTGTCAACAGTACCATCCGATTTATGCTTCAGCTTGTGTACCCACTTAGTGCCAATGGGCTTCTTGCCAGGAGGCAAGTCACATAAAGACCAAGTACCATTCTTCATTATAGCATCATATTCAGATTGCATAGCAGCCATCCAGTTTTTTGAATTTTGTGCTTCATCAAACAAAACAGGATCATTCTCATCACAAAGACTAGATGCAGCCATAGCATAGCAATCTGATGCAAAAGAGGCACTATGAGAGCCTGAACGAGTACGATATGACAGAGGTGCATTTAATTTGCTGTCACGCAAGGTCTGCTGTACATCTGCATCAGAAATGGAATTATCTGCATCATCACATGAAACCTGCAAAGGCTGAGAAGTTGCCTCATTAGGACCAGCACTAGACTTTCCACCTGTAAAAAGAGGCAGCAAACTATCATACATGTCTTTGGAGCTAACAGATGTCTCCTTAGTACATGAAAGCAATGGCTGAATAGCATCTTCCACAAAAACAACATCACGGCTAACCAGAATGCATTTAGTATGTGGATGATACAGATGATAGCCTTTACTTTCAGAACTGTACCCAACAAAAATACATTTTACTGCTTTATCATCCAATTTTCTGCGATGTTGTTCAGGCACTAATCAATATGGCAAACAACCAAAAACAAGAAGATGAGTAACAGATGGCTTGCAGTCATGTCAAGCCTCATATGGAGTGATAGATTGCAGCGCTTTAGTGGGACACCTATTCAGTACATATGTTGCACACATGACAGCCTCAAGCCAAAAACTATGTGGTAAAGCCTTACTCTTAACCATACACCTTGCCATCACCATGAGTGACCTGTTCTTTCGTTCAGCAACTCCATTTTGTTGACGTGTATATGGCACTCTACACTGGTGTTTTATCCCACGTTCAGCCAGAAATGCATTAAAATCAGAAGACATATATTCCTCCCCTCGATCAGAACGGAGGGTGGTCATTTTAAATGCTAATAGATTTTCAACCAAAACCAAAAACTGTTTGAAGCACATGAACACTTAGGACTTTGCCTTCAATGGATATACCCATGCATGCCTAGAAAAATCATCGATGAAAGTCACAAAGTAAAGATAATTCCCAAAAGAAGGTGTCTACATATGACCACACACATCACTATGTACAAGCTGCAATTTCTGAGTAGCCCGAACTGAACCATCTTTTGGAAAGCACGAACGCTGCATTTTGCCCAAAATACAGCCTTCACAAACATGTTTCCCAGGTGCCTCAAGTTTGGGCAAAGAGGACACCATTTTAGATTTCTACAGGCGTAGCAAACTAGCAAAATTCAGATGACCAAAGCGTGCATGCCAAAGCTTTGCATCTGACATAGCCTAAGAATCATTTATTGCACATGCCAAATCATTTACAGATCTTTCATAGTCTATGAGCTTATATAGCCCACGACATAAAATGCCAGAAGCAATAATCACATCGCCATTTGACAGATCATGAACAGTATACCTGTCATCAACAAATTTCACAACCAAGCCAATCTTGGCTAATGCAGAAACTGATAACACGTTCTTCTTGATCCCTGGCACAAATAAAGCATCTGATAAAGTGAAAGAACTACCATCAGCAATAGTCAAAATGATCTTACAAACTCCAATAACAGGATAAGAGGAGTTGTTGGTGCATGTAACAATATTCCCTGTAGGGGAAGGCTCCAATGAAGAGAAGAAACTGGGATGCGAGGTAATATGTTTGGTCGCCCCAATGTCAAAATACTGGCAAACATCTGAGTCTACTGCAGACATGCACTACTCATGAGAAGATGGGTCAAAACTATAGATAGTATTAAACGCCCATTCTTCTTCCTGCACAAGATTAGTAGACTTTGTTTTTGGTGTAGAGGCCTCTGCAACAACCATTCCAGCCTCTTCCTTCTTTGCCTCTTTAGCAGCCAGTTTTGGACAGTTCTTTATGATATGATCATTCCCTTTATAGTACTTACAAAACAATTTATGCTTTTCTGATTTCTTCTCATCTTTATCTTCCTTCTTTGAATATGTAGAATTAGCAGATTTCTGCTTACTAGTTGAAGAGCTCCATTTTCCTTTGCCCTTCTGACTAGCTAGGAAAGCTTGATCTGCAACTCGCATAATGCACCTGTTCTGCGTGGACTGATCTTCCTGCAACAGAACAAAGACTAACTCCTCAAATGATAAGGCATTCGGATTGCCTTTCATCATCAACCGAAGAGTAGAAGCAAAACTCTGATAGGAATCAGGAAGACCATTCAGAACGGTCTGCACAAGTGAGCTATCTCGTA
The DNA here is from genome assembly GCA_020310875.1 of Ceratopteris richardii. Classification (NCBI taxonomy): domain Eukaryota; kingdom Viridiplantae; phylum Streptophyta; class Polypodiopsida; order Polypodiales; family Pteridaceae; genus Ceratopteris; species Ceratopteris richardii. The sequence goes on along the minus strand of CM035409.1, from coordinate 105,833,432 downwards.
TAACCTCATCAGCAGAAATCAATTATTCCTTCAAGTCTTTGATCTTCGCTAGGAAAATGTCCATAGAATCACCTTCATTCATGTGCTCACTCTCCAACTGTTTTTGGAGGTAAGGAACACGAGCCTCATTCCTAGCTTGGTACAATGTGGTCAGTGTATCCCAAGCATCCTTACATGTTCTGCAAGAGCGAATGTGAGGAATAATGGCACGTTTGACAAACAAAGCTATCAATGCATGTGCTTGGGCATCTCTGCCATCCCACCGAATCTGCTCTACAGTAGGTGCAGTAGAAACCGCAACACGAACAGGAATATGCAGAATATCATCATCTTCAATACCTTCTGCATCAGCTTCAGTACTTGCAGTTGTAACAGTTGCAGGTGTGATAGGACGTTTTTCGACACCCTGCACAATGTTCCACAGTCCTTTTGCAACCAACACATATCGCATCATATAAGCCCATAATAGGTAGTTGGTACCATCCAACTTATCCTCAACAACCAACATACGGAATACATCACTGCTTTCAGCCATGGCCAGTGACTAAAATACCTTGATGTAGAAAATTGATTGTATCTCAAAAAGTTAAACAGAACTGCCTAGACAAATTCTGCTAGACCTGTAGCAAACTCCGAGACGCTTATACTGGCGAACAGAAACTGGTATATACCTTTGGCACAAAAAGATGAAATAGCCTGCACAAGCACTGCGATAGTGCGTTCGGAGGCCGAAACGAGCTCAGATTGCGATTTCTGACATTGCTAACAGAGGAATGTCGACGGCGCCCTAGATGAAGTGACGACCTGCTCTGATACCAATTTTTGGAGTTAGACGTCTACGGAAGCACGTGAACAGCACAAGGAAGAAGAAGAAGCTTGTAGCACAACACACAATACTGAATGTATTACTAGAGAATGTACAAAGATAAGTAGCCCATTAGGGCAATAGGCGTATATACAAGCCGGGGGAAAAAAACATCCTAAAGAGGGAAAAAAGTACCGCGGCAGTCCTAGTGTGTTCACACACATCACTACCTAAATATATCAACATCTTCACATTTTGTGTGATACCTTTTGGGCTCAACAATGCACGTGCTAAATTTCAATGGTTGATGTATCATGTGCTCATAGAATTCTCACAAAAGAATCTAGAGGTCTATATTGATGAGTTATGCACTCATTCCAACATTAGAAAAATACACATTCTTGAGTTGAAATCAATCTTTGACAAATGTAGGGAATATCAAGAAGTGTGTTTACATGGTCAGGCAAGGCAAGATTTTAGGACACACATAGTTTCAAAGAATGGTATATCAATGCATGAGAACAAAGTAAGAGTCATTGCTTAGTTGCCTAGACCCAAGAATGTTAAGTACAAGCTTTTATGGGACATTGTGGTTATTCTCAACATTTTATCCACATGTATGCTATCATTGCTAAGCTTTGTACAATCTTTTGAATAATTTCAAGTATATTGACGAGTGTGAAAACTCTTTCAATGAACTCAAGTGACGATTGTGTTTAGCACCAATCTTGACTACACCAGATTGGAATAAGTCATTCCATGTTCATGTCGATGCATCCAATTATGCTATTGGATGAAGTGTTATCACAACCCATAGGTGACGGTAACATTGATCTTCCAATAGCTTATGCAAGTAGGCAATTAAGTGCAACGGAGAGAAATTACACGATGTTGGAACAAATCAATCACAAAATCTTGATTACAAAGAGCTTGAAGCATGTCAATGATCAGATTGAAATTCAAGAAGCCACTTGAGGAAGTGAAGAGATCTCACAAGTGAAGCATGTATACATATGTATATTACAGTTCGAAATCCTTGTAATATGAGTATAGATAATCCTTAGAATGATAAGGAGTAATGTAATAGACGTGGAATAATTCTAGAACCATATGTATATAAGTCAATGATGTAAAGAAATATGTGTGAGAATCATTAGAAGACAAGTGTCATAGAGATAGATGTGAAGAGAGTCATCTTCAGAAAAATAGCGATGAGTATTTCGTAGATTTCTCTCAATCTGATCATGTGGATTAGAAATCCTTTTGTTCACATCTAATCTAGAATCTAATCAAGATATGTTCAAAGTTTCATGGTCTAATTCTTCTTCTGCTGTGAGTATGATCAATAGGAACATGTGTATGTAAAGTTTGCAGATGATCTCTCAAAGTCACACACTTTTTCATGTCAATGTTTTGCTTAAATCTCACTGCACAGTGTAAAGTTTTTTATGAATGAGCATTCAAAATCTAAGTTAGAAGGTAAGGAAGCTATGGCTAAAAGCATTTAGCAAAATGGGATCTATGCTATGAGAAATCAACCTTAGAAGTTACCTATGTCAAAGTTGCTTGTTCAGAAAGACAGTTCCTGACATACTTTTGATCTTAAGGATCAAATTAAAGTTTTAATTATTCTTTTGATGAACTAATGGTTGATATGATTGCACAAAGGTAGTTTGAAGATATGTGCATCACTGGTTTGAAGAAATTTGAAGATATGTGCAGGAAATGAAGTTGATTTCTGAAGCAGACTTTCTGAAGAAGGAATTTCTTTACTCAGAAAAGTGTTACACTGTGAAAGTTTTGACAAAAGAAGAAAATATTTGTGTAAAGTTTGATCCATAACTGATATAGAAGTGTTCTTAAATCAGTATAGATCAGACCTTTGGAGATTAAGAAGTCTCCAACAGTGGTATCAAAGCAGAAGGTGCAATACAAGTGAAGTAAAGGCATTGGAAGTCCCGACTATTGCAGGTATTGAAGTTCCTTCTAATTGAAGGTGGACAAGGAAAAATTCTTGAAGATAACCTATAGAAATACAAAGCAGGAGTTTGAAGGATCAATAAAGATCAAAGCTTCATATCAAAGGTACACTTTATTATCATAAATCATAGTAATTGCAGACATAGAAGATCAAAGATGGAAGAAAGCTTGCAGATTGATAAGCTAGATAGGGAGAACTATCTAGCTTGGTCCATGAGGATGGAGGCACACCTCATGAGCAAAGATTTGATGGCATTCATTACAGGAGAAGAAGAAAAGCTTGAGTTTGAAGATCCTAGTGTTCCAACTAGGGAGGAACTTGCAGGTTTGAAGAATTCGATGAAAAAGGATGCTCAAGCTAGGAGCATCATTTACATGGCTGTAAATGATTATCTTCTTCCTCATATCAGAGGATTAGAAACTGCAAGAGATGTGTGGAATGCTTTGGAATAGCATTTTCAAAATACAACCAAGTCAAGGAATCCTTCATCATGGGCAGAGTTTACAACCTTTAAGAAGAAGAGCTCACAATCAATTTCTGATTATGTGGCAAGGATGAAGGATATTGCAAACAGCTTGGGAGCAGTAGCTGAAGACATTGAAGGGGATAAGTTGGTAAGGCAAATACTTACAGGTCTGAGAGGAGATGAGAAGTGGAAGCCTTTCATATTGTCCATAGAATTATCACTTGATCACTTTACTCCTAATCTTAATCAATTGCTAGGACACATGCTAACTTTTGAGCAGGACATTAAGGGAGACAATGATAGGAGTGTAAGCCAAGCTATGTACTCCAAGGACAAGAAAAAGAATGGCAAAGGGAAGCAGTCAACTGATGATGAAGGAAGTTCAATTCAAGCTAAATTTACAAAAGGAAAGATGAACTTCAGAGGTAAAGGAAGAGGAGGTAAGAACAAAGATAATACTAAAGCTTGTTGGATTTGTGGCACAACCAGTCATTTGGCAAATGATTGTTGGTATAACAATCAAAATGGAGGAAATAATAATCAGAGTTTTAATCAAAGAGGGAGAGGAGGCAGAAACCAAAGAGGCAACTTCAGAGGAAGAGGTGGTAGGACATCATATGCTAGAGGAGGTGGAAGAAGCTTTCAATCTCAGTCCTACAACAACAATTATTATAATTATGCATCAGATCAAAAGGATGATATGACTCTCATTTTGAATGCAACTCATGAATCAGTAGGAGAAGATCAAAGGGTGTTTTATATTGACTCAGGATGTAGCAATCATCTGAGTGGCAATATATCATTGATGACTGATATGGAAGCAAAGGTGAATGGACATACAGTTCAAACAGGTGACAACACCAAGCATAAGGTGGAAAGCATTGGATCAGTGAAGACAAAGAATGGAAGTACACTCTTGAGCAAGGTACTTTATGTTCCTACTGTTCCTAAAAATTTGATAAGTGTAGGGCAAATTGTAGAGAAGGGATATGAAGTCAGATTCACAAATGATGGTGTCTATGTGCAAGATCCAAATCAGGAATATAGAAACATTATTGCAGGTAAAAAGGAAGGAAGGTTGTTTACTCTCAAAGTCCAAGGTAATGTGGGACATGCTCTATTTACTTATGGAAGTCAAAAGATGTCTGAGTTAGACCTATGGCATAAAAGGCTAGGTCATTTCAATGAGAGAGCCATAAAGGAAATGTCAAGGAATGATGTGGTGCTTGGTTTGCCAAAAGTTGAAGGGCAACACATGGTGTACAAGTGTGAAGCTTGTCAATTAGGTAAAGCACACAAACGTTCATACAATAAATCAGGGTACAAGTATTCAAATATGCTTGAATTGATTCATACAGATGTGTGGGATCCTTCAAGGAACTATAGCATAAATGGATCCAGATATTATGTGTTGTTTGTTGATGATGCAACCAGATGGATTACTTTATATGTAATCAAGGACAAATCAGAAGTCTTCAAGACATTCAAGCATTATCATGCTTATGCAGAAAGGATTACAGGAAAAAATCTCAAGAGGTTGAGATCAAATGGAGGGGGAGAGTATTTCTCTAAAGAGTTTGATGATTATTTGTGGAATGCAGGTATAAAGAGAGAAGTGACTTGCAGGTACTCTCCTCAACAGAATGGAATTGCATAAAGAAGAAATAGAACTCTTGTAGAATTCGCAAGAGCAATGATGAAGGAAAAGAATTGCCCAAATTACTTATGGGCAGAAGCTATCAACACTCCAACATACCTTGTGAATAGATTACCTTGTAAAGCTTCGGATGGAAGAACTCCTTATGAAGCATGGTGGGGTAAGAGACCTACTCTTGATCATTGTAAAGTATTTGGATGTTTAGCATATGCTTATGTTCCTTCACAATTGAGACATAAGCTAGAACCAAAAGCAGAGAAGTATGTGTTTATTGGGTATGATGATAGACAGATGGGTTACAAATTGTGGAGTCCATCCACAAAGCAATTTCTTGTTACCAAAGATGTTACATTTGATGAGCAAAGCACATGGTATACAGGGTCAACAAATGATTATGCAGGTGTTGAAGAAATACAAAGGAAAGGGAAGGCAAAAGTAAATGTGTATGAAGAAGATATTGATGATGTTGATTATAAAAGTAAATTGTAGGATAATGTTGAAGATGGGCCAAGATTTGATCCAGAATCAAATGTGGCTGAGACTTCAAGAAGTGCAGAGGTTAGAAGATCCTCAAGGGAAAGAAAAGAGCCTATCAGGTATAGCTATGATACATCTTTTCTAACAACAAAAGATTATGCTTACATTGTGAAGACAGAAGAGGATCCAATCACATATGAAGAAGCTAAAGGTAAACAGAATTGAGAGAAGGCAATGCAAGAAGAGTATGATGCTCTACTTGAAAATGAAACATGGGAGTTGCTGCCAAGACCAGAGAATCAGAAAGTCATTGGATGTAAGTGGGTGTATAAAACAAAAAGGTTTGCAGATGGTAAGGTGTCTAGATACAAGGCTAGACTTGTGGTCAAAGGTTATGCTCAAGCTTATGGGGTAGATTATGATGAAACCTTTAGTCCTGTTGCTAAGATGTCTACAATTAGATCATTGATTGCTATTGCTGCTTGTAAAGGATGGAAGTTATCACAATTAGATGTGAAGAATGCATTCCTTAATGGATATATTGCAGATGAAGTATATATGGAGCAATCAGAAGGTTTCGTGGATTCAATTGGATCAGATTATGTGTGTAAGCTCAAGAGAGCTTTGTATGGGTTGAAGTAGGCCCCAAGAGCATGGAATTACAGGCTTGTTAAGTTCTTGAATGCATGTGGTTTCCAGGCATCAAAGGCAGATAGTAGCTTGCTAGTGAAGGCAAGTGAAAATGGATACATATACATGTGTATTTATGTTGATGATATTATTGTCACAGGTACAGATGCTCAAGGAATCAATGAGCTTAAGAAACAAATAGAGAAGGAGTTTAAGATAAGTGATTTGGGAAACTTATCTTATTTCTTAGGAATGCAGATTGTATATACTCAACATGGAGTATATGTTACACAAGAGAGGTGCTTGAAGAATCTTCTGGTCAAGTTCAACATGGAGGATTGCAAGCCTTCAACCACACCATTGGAGGTAAATCATAAGTTGAGCAGGTATGGAGGTGAAGAGTTTAATGACATGAAGAAATATCAGAGTTTGGTAGGTAGTTTAATCTATGCTACCTTGACAAGGCTAGATCTATCATATGCAGTAGATGTGTTATCACAATTCATGCATTGTCCAAAGAAGACTCATTGGATTGCAGCTCAAAGGGTACTCAGATATATCAAAGGAACCCTAAGTGAAGGTCTGTATTATGGATTTACTTCTTATACAAGAATCAAAGTGTTTAGTGATGCAGATTGGGCAGGTGATTCAGATGATAGAAGATCTACTCATGGGTATCTCTGTTATATTGGAGATAAATTAGTTTCTTGGTGCTCAAAGAAGCAACATACAGTTGCTTTGTCATCTACAGAAGCTGAGTATAAAGAAATGGTAGAGGCTGCAAAAGAAGTAATATGGTTAAAGACCTTGTTGAAGAGTTTTGGAACTAATCAGAGTACTCCAATTATTCTTGGAGATAATATGAGCTCATTGTATTTGGCAGCTAACCCTGTTTTTCATGCCACGACTAAGCATATAGAGATTCAATATCATTTCTTGAGAGAAAAGGTACTTGATAAAGAGATTGAAGTGATGTATACTCCAACAAAAGAACAAGTTGCAGATATGTTAACAAAAAGCTTGGATGGACCTAAGCTACAAAGATTCAAGGAGATGGTAGGAGTGAAGAAGAATGGAATAATCACAATTAGTGATTGAGGGGGAGCTGTTGGAACAAAGAAATCACAAATTGATGATTACAAAGAGCTTGAAGCATGTCAATGATCAAATTGAAATTCAAGAAGCCACTTGAGGAAGTGAAGAGATCTCACAAGTGAAGCATGTATACATATGTATATTACAGTTGGAAATTCTTGTAATATGAGTATAGATAATCCTTAGGATGATAAGGAGTAATGTAATAGACGTAGAATAAGTCTAGAACCATATGTATACAAGTCAATGATGTAAAGAAATATGTGTGGGAGTCATTGGAAGACAAGTGTCATAGAGATAGATGTGAAGAGAGTCATCTTCAGAAAATAGCAATGAGTATTTCGTAGATTTCTCTCAGTATGATCATGTGGATCAGAAATCCTTTTGTACACATCTAATCTAGAAGCTAATGAAGCTATGTTCAAAGTTTCATGGTCTAATTCTTCTTCTGCTGTGAGTATGATCAATAGGAACATGTGTATGTAAAGTCTCCAGATGATCTCTCAGAGTCGTGCACTTTTTCGTGTGAATGTTTTGCTTAGATCTCAGTGCAGTGTAAAGTTTTTGATGAGTGAGCATTCAAAATCTAAGTTAGAAGTTAAGGAAGCTATGGCTAAAAGCATTTAGCAAACGGGATCTGTGCTCTGAGAAATCAACCTTAGAAGTTACCTATGTCAAAGTCGCTTGTTCAGAAAGACAGTTTCTGACATACTTTTGATCTTAAGGATCAAATTAAAGTTTTAATGCGTCTTTTGATGAACTAATGGTTGATATGATTGCACAAAGGTAGTGTGAAGATATGTGCATCATTCGTTTGAAAAAATTTGAAGATATGTGCAGGAAATGAAATTGATTTCTGAAGCAGACTTTCTGAAGAAGGAATTTCTTTACTCAGAAAAGTGTTAGTGAAATTTTTTATAAAAGAAGACAATATTTGTGTAAATTTTGATCCATAACTGATATAGAAGTGTTCTTAAATTAGTATAGATCAGACCTTTGGAGATTAACAAGTCTCCAACACATGACCAAAAAAAGAGAAGGATAATGACTGGTCTATGCAATCAGAAAGTTTAGAAATTATTTGCTTGTAAATAAGTTTAAATTTTTTACAAACCATCAAGCACTACTCTATCTAGTGAACAAACTTTGCAATACTGGTAGATTAGTAAGATGGTTTCTCTTGGTAATGGAATATGACTTCAAAGTAATTGTTAGGAAAGGTAAGATCCACGTGAGGGTGGATCACCTTGCTACACTCACTTCAGGAGAGTCCCCGCAAGGAGTGTTAGATGAACTTCCTGATGCTTATTTATTCAACTTAGAAGTAGTGTCTAACTAGGCCAAAACTATCATGCCTATTATTACATTTGGACGTAAGCATCCTATACTAAATCCAAAGGTAAAGAGGTGGTGAGACCCCAAAAGTACCACATATTGGCAAGGAGTGTGTATCAGCACACATATCAAGGCATATTGGCTTGTTGCGTAGAAGAAGACGAATATGCAAAATGGTTGCAGTGAGCAGACATAGGTGCAATGGAGCAACACCATTCACAACATAGAAGCCTTTAGACTCTATGAAGATTAGGTGTATACTGGCCAACCATGGAAGCAAAATGTCCATGGGTGTGCAAGGAATGCTCAATCTATAGTGTTAGACTGCAAGTGGAACACACCACTCTATGTCATGTCTTTAGTACCAGAGTGGAGAAAACCTTTGGTAAGCTTTATTAGGATTAAAAAATTCCCTCAAGAGATGACCTAGGCAAGATGAGAAAGCTTAGAGCAACAAGCCCCAGAATATGCACTCATTTGAGATAACTTATATGAACAAGGAAGAGATGGATATCTTATGTGTCCATGAAAGTGAATATCTCAAAATTCCATATCTCAACACTTGAAGCTAACAAGGAAGGCTTGCAAGATCAATATCATGGCTTACAGATGGCTCATAACACACTTGAGGAAACGTGGACCAAGAAGCTATAAAAATAGTAGAAGGTCATCTTTGCATGCAAATGGAACGTAACTCCAAACTTCAGTGCAACATAGCATTACTACAAATGCATCTAGCTCTTGCTGATGAAGAGAATCATTGCTTGCCAATATAGAATCAAGAGAACTTAGAAGCTATTGGAATGGATAGAAAGAAAGAGATCTTGAGACAAGGATAGGGAATGTAAGTTGGATGCTTACTCACTAAAAAATAGATGTCCAAATTACAACATGGGAGTACTACTCAACCATATAAAGTGGTGCACTCACTAATGGAAGAATATCCAAGAAGATGATTATACAAAATTCAGATTATGTTGAAATAATCTAAGTGTGTGAAGTGAATGAGCAATGAAGCTAACCTTATTCTCACAAAATAGTGTGACAAAATTGTAAATCAACCAACCCTAATTTTGAGATTAGGTTAGAGAAACCCTAAAAACAAAATATAAGGTTAACTCATAAAAGCTAGTTACCACCACCTTGTAGAAGACTTCTTGCTCCAAGAGAGTAGCCTCTCCTTCACCAAAACTTCACCTCCAAAGCTTCACAACACCAAGAGCTGGCTTGATCACCTCCTCTTTGCTTGATGAGTGATGTCTCAACAATGAGACTATGCTCTCTTTATATAGTCTTTTGTTCCCTTCCAAAAGCATATTGAAAAGCCTTCAATAAAGCTACGATCAACAAAAAAACTATGATCAAATTTGATTGTCAATGAAACAACTCATCCATCGCGGAAATGGCGCTATATGTGCTTTCGTTGTCCGCAAGCTTTTCAAAACTATAAACTAAAAGCGTGTACTTGTTGCACGATGCAGCTATTGGGAATTGTTCCCAGGTGGCTGTCTTGGAAGGCCGTTGCACTATCCACGCTGCCATGTAATTTTGTTGAAGATGTATTCAAGCATAATTATCAGATTCTATAGTTATTGAGGATTTTTGGACCATATGATATTGACTTCAACAATCCCTCCTTCAATGTCATATTGGTACAAGCTTCAGTAACCTACAAATCTTCTCATGACTATCTCTAGTCAGTGCTTTGATAAATATATGTGCAGCATTCTCACTAGAAGGAACATAAACTAGCTCAATGTGCTTCTTAGCTATCTGCTCTCGAATATAGTGGTAGTGTACCTCTATATGCTTTGTCCTTGCATGATGCACTAGATTCTTAGCTATAGCTATAGCACTCTAGCTATCTGAAAATATATGAATGGGTTCATGTACTCTCACATCAAGATAACTAAAAAACTTTTGCAAACATGCTGACACTAGAGTAGTTGTATATGCTACACGATATTCAGCTTCACACGATGAAGTGACAATAGTAGGTTGTGGCCATGAGATAAGACAATCTCCAAGATAAAAAACAAAATCCACTAGTACTTCTTCTTGTGTCTCTATCACCTACCCAATCAAAATCTAAAAATCCTTTTAGTAATAAATGTGTAGATTTTGAAAATACCGTAACAAAATTTGAAGTTCCCTTCAAATATCGAAAGATTCACTTTACTGCTTTCCAATGTAACACTGTGGGATTCTGCATGAACCTTGATACTTGAGAAACTGCAAACTATATATCAGGACGTGTATTACAAAGATATATCAAGCAACCAACTACTTGACTATATAGAGTAGCATCAAATGGCTCTGCATCTGCTACCATTTGTAAAGACATGTTCTGATCCATAGGTGTTTGCATAGGTTTAGAATCAACCATTTGAAACATCTCCAAAAGTTTCTTAATGTACTTTTGATGTGTCATATAGATACACTAATCTTGAAATAGAAACTGAATCCCAAGATAATAATGCAAAATGCCTAAGTCATTCACATCAACTATTTTCTTTAATTGTTCTTTGAACATCTGTAAATCTTCATCTCTAGGAATTGTGACTATAATATCATCCACATAAATGATTGTTATAATCATCATACATGTTTCAGCTTTGACATAAAGAGTTGGAGTTGCATCTGAGTTACAGAAAGCAATGGATAAAAGATATGTTTGTGTCTTTTCATACCATGCTCTAGGTGCCTGTTTTAAACCATACAAAACTTTAATAAGCTTACACACTAAGTGTTCTTTACCTACCTCTTCAAAACCTTCTGGTTGTTGAATATACGCATCCTCATGTAAATCACCATTTAGAAAAGCAGTCTTAATGTCAAGTTGATACATATGCCAACCAAAATGTGCTTCTAGAGCAAGTACTGACCTAATAACAGTCATCCTAGACGTACGAGCAAATGTCTCATCATAATCAATACCTTTTTGTTGTGCATATCCTTTGACAACTAACCTGGACTTGTATCTATCAATAGTACTATCTGCTTTCCTTTTGATTTTGAAGATCCATTTTACACATATAGCCTTCTTTCCCTCTGGTAACTCACATAACTACGAAGTTTGATTCTTATGAATAGAATGAATCTCTTCTTGCATCGGTTTTCTCCAAATAGGAATGTTAAGTGCATCTTTAACACATGCAGGTTCATCTTCAGTAGTCGTAAGTGCCAAAATATCATGAATCTCAAAGTCTTCAACAAAACTTACATGATCTTTTTGTTGTTGTTGTCTAGTCTCTTTGTTGTTGTCTAGTTTTAATCCTTGTTCTTTCAGGAAAAATCTTTATACCACTATCTTTCCAAGTCTGATATAACCAAGTAGGTGTATCCTTAAATAGTGGTGAGACTCTTTTCTGAACTTTCAGCTTCCACAGGTTCTGGAACTTGTCCTGCCGAGGTACTAGGACTTTCTGGAACTCTTACTTCTTCCTTTTCTGGAATCAAAGTCTCTTGTGGAACTGAATCTGTAGAAGGTTGTGAAATTCCTCTTTCTTCAACTTTTTCTTGAATCCTAGGAATTTTAACTCCCTCCTGATATGGCTGAACATGTACATCAAGAATCTTTCTAAAAAATCCATAGTCATTTTCACTAATGAACTCTAGAATTTCTGCTTCTTTATTATAAACCTTATTTTCAACAATATAAGCATTACGTGAAAGAATAACTTCACCTATCTCTGGAACATAAAATTTGTATCCTTTACTCTCAACAGGATATCCAATAAAAATAGCTTTCTTTGACTTCACATCTAGTTTGCCTCGGTCCTTTTTCTCAACATGTACATAAGAAAGTGATCCAAACACTCTGAAGTAACTCACACTAGGTTTTCTACCATAATAAGCTTCATAAGGTGCAATTACCTTTAAAGACCTATTCAAATTGTGATTAGTTGTATGTACTGCATCAAACTCGAATTTCAGTGAAAGCTTCTTGGATGCCATCATGCTCCGCATCATTTCAACAAGTACTCTATTCTTTCTTTCTACAACACCATTCTACTGAGGCATATAAGCAATAGTAAGGTGTTGAGTAATACCTTTCTCATCAAGAAATTTCTAGAACTCATTTGACAAGTATTCTCCACCTCTATCACTTTTGAGAATCTGGATAGTTTCCTGACTTTCATTTTCAACCATACTTACAAACTTCTTGAACATAGGAAAGACTTCTGACTTCAACTTAAGACCATAGATCCATGAGTATCTCGTAAAATCATCAATGAATAGAACAAAATAACTGAAATCCTAGATAGAGTCTACTCTCATAGGTCCATTCACATCTGAATGAATAATCTGCAATTTCCTAGTAGCTGTAATATGACCATATTTCTTGAAAGGTAGTTTAGCAGCTTACCTTCAAGACAACCTTCACATAGATCTAAATCATTTGGTAGCTTGAATGAGGGTAAACTCTCAACCATACCTCTGTCTTTGATACTCTTGAGAGCACCAAAACTAATACGTCCAAATCTTTCATGCCATAACTTCATGTCTTCCACTAGTGACGAAGATTTGACCGCATATGCCTGACTGATTTTTTACAAAACAAAGATCCCTCCTCTATGCTCACCTTGTAAAATATACTTGTCTTCTTTATGTGATAAGATCTTACAAATATCTCTCTCAAGTACAACTTTAACACCATGACATAAAAATGCAGATATAGATAGCAGATTCTTCTTCATTTTAGGTACGTATAAAACATTTGAAATCTAAAAATTACCACCTTTTCTTGACTTTAGGGTTACTGTACTTATTCCCACAACATTCAAATCATTCCATCTACAATAGTAACTCTTTTTCCTGAAGAATAGGAAAGAGAAGAAAATACATCTCTGCAACCTGTCATATGTTTTGTAGCACTTGAGTCAAATATCCAAGGACTTGCTAAAAGAACTTGTAAAGCTGCTTGATCAAAAGCTACTTCCTCAATGGTGATACAGGCATAATAATCACCTTGAGATTTCCCTTTTTTATCATCTTCTGCAACATCACCTGATGTCTTTTTCTTTTGTGCTACAATCCTTTTATAACATGCTGACTTAAAATGTCCAGGTTTCTTGCAGTAAAAACATATTACTTCCTTCTTCTTAGAAGACTTCTCTTTAGATGTAGTAGATATAGAATCTAAAGTAGAAGGTGAGATGAACTTACTTTCCTTCTTGGATTGTTTTTCCTTCTTCTCCTTCTTCTTCTTACCCTTTGATGAAGATAAAAGTGCTTCTTCATTCTCTTACATTCCCTTCAACTGATCTTCATCTTAAAGTAACAAGAATTCTAACTCTTCAAATGTAACCTCTCTATCTCTTGTGGTAAGAGTGAGAGTAGTTATGAAAGACCGATATGAGATAGGAAGTGAATTAATCAGCATATTTGTTGTCCAACCTTGCTCTGATACCATTGTGAAAAGATGGATTTGCAGTTGATGAAGATGAAGTGGTGCTGCAAAAACTTTGCACTACACCAGCCAAATGGACTTTAGAGATATGTGGTGGGACCTTTTATCTTGCCAAAGGATGTATTAGAAAACCTATGTACCTTGGAAGATCACTCTCAAAAAGTTGAATCAAAACAGATAAGTTGGAGTAGATTCAAGAGCCAAAAGCCTGCTATTTATGTTCATACACCTATCCAAAGTTTTGAACAATTCTCTGGCCACAACAGCAATTAACTTAATTCCTTTTGGGGAGCTCTTATAAACTAGTAAGCTAACAATCTTGAGTGATATGATAAAAAAAGATGAACTACACAAAGAGAAACAAACTTAGCAAGTCATAGGATGATCCCGATTTTCCCGGGCTGCAATAGTACTCAGACCCGTGAGCAGTAAAATGCAAATATCTCAAGGTTTAAGCATCCAATTATTATGTAAGCATATACCAGACACTATGTAAATCTAACAAGCTTTAAATCAAAGAAAATGGTGTACACACTAAGAAACGGCTCTGACAAAATGACTGTTCTGAGAGAGTGCTGCCAGAGAAGACAAAAACCAAGTGACATAGTTGACTTCAAATGATGGACTAGTATCCTCAAACACCACTCTTCTCACTTCAACCTCCTTAATGGGATGTTTATGCATCTTAGACTCATTGAAAATGAAATCACTACTTTTGATCACTATCCGTGTTTCAAGATCCCATAAGCGATATCCAAATTGTCCTTCTCGACCATATCCAAGAAAAATGCATTCCTTTGACTTATGGTCCAACTTTTGTCTAAGATTCTTGGGTATATGAACATATGTTTCACACCCAAAAACTCGAAGATGATCATAATATTGTGGCTTCCCTGTCCACAGCTCTTGTGCCACTTTCAAACCTTTGGTAGTACTAGGTGAAAGGTTAATCACATGAACTGCAGTCAATACTGCTTCTGCCCAAAAGCCTTGTGAGAGGTTTACATGATGCAACATAGAGACTACTCTATCTTGAATAGTTCTATTCATCCTCTCAGCTACACCATTCTGTAGAAAAGACTAAATTCATGTGAGGTATACTCACCCCCATTATCTGAACGTAAAGCCTTAAGCTTAGTTCCTTTTTCAGTCTCAACTGAAGCAAGACATTTTCTGAAAGAATACCTCATCCTTCGATTTGATAGGATATACCCAGACTTTTCTAGTAGCATCGTCTATGAAAGTGACAAAGTAAAGAGAACCACCTAAGGACCTAGTGGGCATAGGACCACACACATCTGTATGGATGAGATCTAAAGCCTGAATTGAAGAGTCAATGTGCGTTCTATGCACATTTCTGGTTTGCTTTCCATATTGACAATGCTCACAAAATGAAAAATCTGAGAAAGATAACACCGGTAAGTAGCCAGAACGAGAAAGATTTTCCATTCCACTATGAGATATATATGGCCCAAACAACCATGCCAAATACAAGCCATAGGCTGTTCAGTAACAACTAACAAATGTTCTTTCTATGATACAAATAAAGGATAAAGTGAGCCAACTTTGCTTCCTTTTGCAATAACCATATTGCCCTTCGATATACAAAAGGATTGAGCATAGAAGACTACCTTGTAAGCAAGGTCATCAAGTTGACCAGCTGACATCAAAGTGCATCATAACAAAGGTACATGGCATACATTATGCATAGTAAATTTTGAACCATCAATGAACTGCACAACCACATCTCCAATCCCCACAACGTCATACTGGTAAGAATCACCAAGTCTCACGGTACCAAGAGACTTTGCTACATAATTAGAGAACCATTCTCTGTGTGGTGTCACATGGAAAGAAGCACCAGAATCTAGCAGCCAGGTGTGGGAAAGAGAATCAGCCATAAGTGCTTCAGTTGGCACAGTACTATCAAGTGTGAGCACATCAACATCATCAAAAATAGCATTAACTTCTTCAATCTCCACAGTCGAAGTAGATGGTGCAAGTAACTGTTTAACATGCCCATCAACATTTTGTCCTTTACCTTTAGCATTCTTTAATGCATAACAGTCTTTCTTCATATGTCCTTTCTTATGACAATAATGGCATTCCATATCCCTCTTCCTTGATTTACTTCTACTCTTATTCCATTGACCATTCTTTTCCTTGTTCTTGCTCCTGCCACGTTGCTGATTCTTTCCTTGGTAAGAATCACGAACATTATATGCATCTCCACTCTGGGCTACGAATCTCCTCACTCAAGAGTGCTCCACATATGTCATCATAGACGAGTTTACCACCAGGTACACTATTGCTAATAGCTATGCAAAACCTATCCCATGATGATGGCAGGGTGCATAACAACAATACTCTTTTCATCTCATTATCCATATCCATTTTCTGAGCGTGTAACTGGGAGAATATAGCATTAAACTCATTTAGATGAGTAGCAACACTATCTCTGTCCTTCATGTGAAGGTCATATAAGTTTCTCATCATATACACTTTATTTGATGTTGTCTCTTTTTCATATGTATTGCATAACTTCTTCCAAAGCTCCTCTGCACTTTCACAGTCTAATACTGTAAAGTAAACATTATCTGCCAGGTGCAAACGAATGGTAGACCTGGCCATTTCATCTAACTCATCCCAATCATCTTCATCCATGTCAAGAGGCTTCTTTGAAATCCCACTTACTGGCTTCCATGGCCTCCTTAATCTGATTCTTCCATAGAGCAAAGTTTGTGCCATCAAATTTTCAGATCTCAAAATGGTCTTTGCCCTGCAAGTTATAGCTCCTCCTTGGAACACTAGCACTAGACCCTGATCCACCGGATGTGCGTGAGACCTCTGATGCCATGATTGTAGAGAATTGAATAGAATGATAATGGAGATAGAAGACTCTGAACACCAATGAATAAGTGTATCAAGGAGTAAATTGACCACTGTATAGTTGACTAAACCAAAAATCTAGAAAAACTTCTAGAGTATCCTCTACAAAATGAGCATATGACCAGAGTCAAAATATCATAAAACTGCAAGTACTGACATGTTTTCCTGCATAGTGAATCACTGACTCCATCGCATATAACGAGTTACCCAACATAAGCTAACTAGGCTTATCGAGCACCTATGAACAACTATCATACATCTCCTATGGCGAGGCTGGATAAGTCTTCCACCTGCACCACTGAAGAGACCTTGACATCTGGGTGTCTCCCACTTAAGAAAACCTCACCACGACCCTCTTTATCAAACGTAAAAGGCTTTATGCAAAGAACGTAACCACTATATCAATGACCACATGGACGTATATAAGCGATATCCACATAAGCGTACATGGTGTGTATGTGCTCAATATATGCAGTAAAATGACACCAAAAGGCTGAATACACAGCCCAAAAACTAGCCAATAACACCTGCAAGTGTCTGTCAACTCTGATGTTTTAGGCTCAAAAATCCTGCATAAATTTTTTGCAACAACTGCTCCCACCAAAACTCAAACCTTTTAAGAAACTTGTAGTTTTACAAGTGTGGCTGAAAACATTGCCCCAAAGGTTGATATTTGTTTTCAGAGAAGTACAAAGAACACTCTTCTTGATGTTCTTGGACCTGTGTGAAGAGAACTATGTGCGGAAGTACTCCAAAATGGCTCCAAAAGACACCCAAAAATGCTCCCAAAATAGGCTTTGAAAGCAAGGAATGAAGCTTTGAGGGACCAAAACATGTTCAAGGTAATGTCAACCTTAGTCTTTCCCCTTCTTCAGACACCACAAGAGTGTAGCTTAGTGGCAAGAGATTGTCACAGTTAAGCGAGCTCCGGGGGGAACAATACTGGGATGGGTGACCTCCCGAGAAGTACCGGGAACCTCTATATTCCTTGATCGTTGAGGTCCTCCCTCGCCCGTAGCCAATGGCACCAACGGTGACTTCGGTGACTCGGATGACAAGGTATGCCAAGGTCTATGCCTTGGTCGCCGCCTTAGTCGTAAGCCTGGGGGGGATGCTCACTTCGCTTGCACAAAAGGAACAAAGCTTTTGCCTCCAACTGCTCTGATACCAGTGAAGGATTTCGTTGGCGATGCACCACAGTGCACTCTCCTTCTCGAGAGCTCCACGACGGTACGCTCGGAGTAGAAAACCGAGCTCCTAAGGCCGCACACAGTACTCAGCACAGAGCTCGCAGAATACGTGGAAAATAGAATATACAGGGGGCACAAAGACAGTCTTCTTAGGTCTTACAAATGCGGTCGAACTTACAGTCCATGGCTGACCAGACCACTATATGTTTTATTTAAAGAACATATACAAAGAAGTGTCCAGTGGCCATTTGGCCTTTCACATGGACACTAATGGTAACATGATTTGATTCTCCAACTACCATCAATCATGAATTCATGGGTTCTCTTTCCTCTTTTGATCAAATGGACTCAACCACTTAAGATTCTTTCACTTTTACATCAAGTAAAACTTCAAAAAGTTACAAGAGGTAGTTCACAAGTGAACTTTACATTGTCCATTTTAAAGCTTCTTCTGTGACTTTGTGGGACTCAAGCGAATACTTAGGCTTGTCATAGACTTGCTCCAATAGTATTTACCATTTCTTCATCAGATATCTCAACTCCTACATTTAGAAGTTGATCTCTCAAGTCAACGAGTCTCGTAATGTGGGTTTGAATTGACTCACCAGCCTTCATCCTTGTATTTGCTAGTTGTCTCCTCAAGTGAGCTTTCCAAGCAGGATTTGTGCTCTGAAATAAATTCTCAAGCTTCAACCAAGCTTGTCTAGAACTTCTGCAAGATCTGATCTATGGTAGAATATGCTTTTTGACACTCATTGCTATGAATAAAAGTGCTAAAGCATCTCTAGCATCCCATCTTGCCCGATCTTCAGTAGTAGGAACTGTAGGTAAAGACCTACCTGTGACTCTAGATGTCAAAGTGGTTACCTCTTCTTCAGTTGGTTTTGTAATAGTAATTCCAATACCTCTTGAAGCTGTTGTGGCTACTTCTTCACCTTCTCGTCTGGTTCTTGTTAAGGATCCATTCACAATACTCCATAAATCCTTTGTCACCAAAATATTCATCATCATGAAACTCCACATGGGATAATTAGAAGATCCATCCAACTTGTCCTCAATCTCAATTCTAATCTCACTCATCTTAACTAAGTGTGTATGTCAATTATGTTCTGATACCAAGTGTTGGAATTTGGGGCCCCAGGATCGTTCCAATATTAAAACCTTTTAAGAATACACACATAAGTAATTAAGATGATACGTGAGAGATAGAACGAAAGAGATCTTGAGACAAGGATAGGAAACGTAAGCTCGATGTTTACTCACTAGAAAATAGATGTCCAAATTACAACATGGGAGTACTAATCAACCATATAAAGTGGTGCACTCACTAATGGAAGAATATCCAAGAAGATGATGATACAAAATTTAGATTATGTTGATATAATCTAAGTGTGTGAAGTGAATGAGCAACAAAGCTAACGTGTAACAAAATTGTAAATCAACCAACCCTAATTTTGAGAGTAGGGTAGAGAAACCCTAAAAACAAAATATAAAGTTAACTCACAAAAGATAGTTACCACTACCTTGTAGAAGACTCCTCGCTCCACGAGAGTAGCCTCTCCTTCACCAAAAATTCACCTCCAAAGCTTTAGAACACCAAGAGCTGGCTTGATCACCTCCTCTTTTCTTGATGAGTGATATCTCAACAATGAGACTATGCTCTCTTTATATAGTCTTTTGTTCCCTTCCAAAAGCATATTGAAAAGCCTTCAATAAAGCTACGATCAACAAAAAAGCTATGATCAAATTTTATCGTTAACGAAAAAACTCATCCATGACAGAAACGGTGCTATATGTGCTTTCGCTGTCCGCAAGCTTTTCAAAACTACAAACTAAAAGCATGTACTTGTTGCGCGATGTAGCTGCTAGGAATCGAACCCAGGTGGTTGTCTTGGAAGGCCACTATGCTATCCACTTTGCCATGTGAGTTTATGGAAGATGTATTCAAGCATAATTATCATATCCTGGAGTTATTGAGGATTTTTGGACCATATGATATTGACTCCAACAGAAGCTCTCATAGAGAATACCCAAGGTGCAACACTGAGTCCATCAAAATTCCAAGCGGTTCCTCTTGAGAATACTTACATCATCCTCATATATTATGCCAACTTACTTGAGGCAAATTACAAATTGACTGAAGAGATGATACAACTATAGCAATGAAAGGAGTCAAAACCTACGACTACTCCGAATCCAATACAATCACCTCCTCCAGTAGTCTTTGACTCACCTACAATAATTGCATTATAGCAACCAATAATAGAACTGCAAACTAAGCTAATTCAATACGAACGACCTCCATCTCCCCTTGAGGCACGGAAAGAAGAGGAACTAGTAAATATTCTTATGGAATAGAGTTTCCAAAAAGGTTATGAACCCCAACCTGTTCTTGGTGGCAGACTTATTGAAGAAGGATAGGACACCTTTGAAGCACCAAGGCCACCATGGCTCAACCAGGTTCAAGATATACAACATACACCAGAAGATCGCATAGCAATTCAGATCGGCGCTATGCATACTATGGATAAGACTGTGCTCAAATCAAAATATTCCCAAAACCTAGCTCATCAGTGTCTCATCACCTCTTCCAAACTACGGTATTGATCGTATTTTGTTATTAAGGTAGACTATAATGTCGAGATCAGAGGAGTCACTAGCAAAACACCATCATTTTCCACACAATTCTAGCCAGAAGACTTGCCTACTACCGCATGCAAGGGCACCATTTTTCAGCCAAATTGGGAGAAGAATATACTAGAAACATATCCACAAATGCTCCAGACTTGGAACAACAGGCCACTACATATTATTTACAATCCATGCTATGGATTGATCCCTATGCATAGAACATGGAAGGCATTCACTATCAAGGTACAAAACAATGCATGTTGTGCTGGCTAGGTAAACTACCCATACTTAGCACCATCGTAGGGACCCCTCTCTATACATACATGATTGCCATGATATGCCATTGGGTACCATGTCTCAAGCCTATGCCAGATGTCAGTGCCCAAGTGTTGTGAAAGATATTTGACATGATGCAAATCGTATTCAAAACATTCAAGAATGTCAAGGCACCATACATCTTGGCCCTAGTAGTTGTGGATGGGATTTATGATCTAATCTACAACATGATTTCTACTCCAAGTATCCATGTTGTCTATGTTTGACATGCTAGAATAAGGTACCTCCCAACTTTTCATAAGAAAACATTGAAGGCATGCTCACAAAAGGCTTCTAGGAGTACCATTCAAAGGTATTCCTATCAAAACCCACTCATCTTCTTCAACGGTTTGCATGTGAGCAAGCAATGTACTCTGAATTTTACCTCAACCCAAGATCCTAGGCGACATTGATTGGGAACGTCTATAATTTGATCTAGCAAAGGGATTCGGATTACAAGAACATGATCTAGAAATGAATGTCATACATCCTCCCATCACTAGTCTTAAAGCCATTTCATCTCTTTTGATAGTGTATTGTGCTCTCTAGTGAGTGTCACAATGTTTCACATAGGTGTGATCATCCATGTGAAGAGTGGGCCACCAAAGACTTGAGAATAAAATCTTCTTCATCACATGGTCAAGTCCAAAGTGTCCACTTGCAGCATTGTTGTGTGCAATGTCTAAGATCTTCAAATAATCACTCTCATGTACACATGGTCTCAAGTATCCATCTCTACCTCATTTGTAAAGATTGTCTCCAATCAAAAAATACTCTTGAACATCCTCAGCTAAACTTCATTGTCATGCTAAGTTTGCATTATGAGAAAAGTTTCCTTACCTCAAAAAGTCAACCAATGGAGTGCTCCACTCTGGTATCAATGAGACATGATAGTGCTCCATTGGAGGTTTGGGAATTAAAACCCATATTTGTAACAGGCATGCACGTTTGTCTCCATGGTAGGCGAATATACACCTGAGAATTTTAGATTTTGCAAAGTATGTTACTTAGAGTATTGGTATCCTAACATCTGTATGTGTTCCTATCATAACAAATTTCATGTTTTTTTCATTGACACAACAATATAAAATACCTTGTTGGTCCTATTTGTATACACTTCTTGCTAACAACTAATATTGTTGTGATTGATTTGCATCACATGCATTGGTCTTGACATGTTTATGAAGAGGCCCAGGAGTCAAGATATGCACAATTGTTTAAGCCCATTTGGGAACTACTTCCTAGTTGAAAAGATAAGTTTTTGGAAGTTCATTAGACACACCATGTGGAGATTCTCTTGAAGTGATTCCTAAAATGTGATTGTCATGGAGATGGGTTTTACCTTTCCCTACAACTACTTCAAAACCGTTCTCCATTAGTACCAGAAACCATCCTAGTGGACATCCTCTATTCCAAGGTTTATTGACCAAATAAAGTAAGGGGTACAGACAAGGAAGCCGCCATATTATGATTGTCTTTGAGTTTTTTGGTGTGAAACATCTATTCATATACCCAAGAATCTTAGATAGAAGCTAGACATAAGTCAAAGAAATGCAATTTTCTTGGATATGGCTGAGACGGTCAAGTTGAATTTTGCTTATGGAATCATGAAAAAGAATCAGTGATTAAGTGATTGTATCTCAAAAACTTAAACAGAACTTCCTAGACAAATTCCACTAGACCTGTAGCAGACTTCAAGACACTTATACTGGCGAACAGAAACTGGTATATACCTTTGGCACAAAAAGACAAAATAGCCTACATAAGTGCTGTGATAGTGCATTTTGAGGCCTAAATGAGCTCAGATCGTGATTTCGACACCATAAAACAAAGCTGTTTTGATCTGGATAACACATTGAGTATGCTCACCAAAATTCGTGCGAGTTTGAGATTGCAACCAGAGGAGTGTCGACAGCGCCCTAGATGAAGCGACGACTTGCTCTGATACCAATTGTTGGGGACGTTGCGGAAGCACGTGAACAACACAATGAAGGAGAAGAAGCTTGGAGCACAACAC
Source organism: Ceratopteris richardii (assembly GCA_020310875.1). Taxonomy (NCBI): domain Eukaryota; kingdom Viridiplantae; phylum Streptophyta; class Polypodiopsida; order Polypodiales; family Pteridaceae; genus Ceratopteris; species Ceratopteris richardii. The sequence continues at coordinate 105,810,531 of CM035409.1, read as the reverse complement.
ACAATACTAAATGTATTACTAGAGAATGTACAAAGATAAGTAGTCCATTAGGGCAATAGGCGTATATACAAGCCTGGGGAAAAAAACCTCCTAAAGAAGGAAAAAAGTGCCCCGGCGGTCCTAGTGTGTTCACACACATCACTACCTAAATATATCAACACAATTGTGATCACGAGCTTGAGTTTTCTAGACCCAAATCCTTGTAGTGATCTATTTTGGATAGCCTTTTTCCTGTTTGTGTCTTTCTTTTGGTCTCATTCATTTGTCTATAATGGTGACCTTTAACTATGAGGTTCACTTATCCTTCCATATATGTGTGAGTTTCTTGGGGGGTGTTGGGAATTGAACTCATAACCTCCTCGTTAGGAGTGTGAAGAGTCAAAACACCACTAAGGCTCATAAAAGGTGACCAAGTGTCAGAATCTTGGATAATTTTGTTAGAGTCTCCCTAGAAAAATGGATCAATGAATAGCAACGACCAACCAAAGAGATTATATGAGTGTATGTGCTCACACCAATTAGTGTATCAAGGAGTAAAGTCCACCACTATATAGTCAAAAATCTCAAAATATGAATTTCTTTTCCAGAGTCTCCTCTCCAAAATGATCATATGAGCAATGAAGAATACTCTTAAAACTATGATCATTGACATATAAACCTGCATAGTGGATCACTGACTCCACTGCATATGACCACTTAACCAAAAGAAGCCAACTAGGCTTATCGAGCATCTATGGGAACTAGCATACATCTCCTATAGCGAGGTAGGGTACATCTTCCACCTACATCACTGAAAAAACACTGATATCTAGGTGTCTTCAAATTAAGAAAACCTCACCACAATCCTCTTTATCAATGCCAAAGGCTTTATGCAAAAACGTAACCACTATATCAATGAGCACATGGGCATCCATAAGTGGTATCCACAAAAGTGTACATAGTGTGTATGTGTTTAGTATATGCAATAAAATGGCACCAAAAAGCTGAATTTAAAGCCTGAATACTAGCCAACAACACCTCAAAGTGTATTTAAAAAATCCATTCTTTTGACCCAAAAAACCAGCATAAACTTGTGATAGCTGCTCCATCACAATTGAAAGAGACCTGTAAGAAGACTAATGAACTAAAAATTTAGAAATAAATATGAATTTACACTACAAAGGAGACAAATTCCAAAGTGCCTCTAGTTCCAAGTTTGATCTTTGGACCAATATTTCCACCCATGTAATCAAAATTATCCCAAAATTACAAAATCAACTTCTAATTTTTCAAAATTTAGCACCCCAAAAAACACTCAAAAACTGGATGTACAGATCACAAGAAGAAACTTTGAAGGCTCCAAAATAATCTTAATATAAAGTATCTTCACTCCTACAATCACCAAGAAAGTAGGGCTTCGTGGTACAAAAATTTTCCAATTAAGTGAGCCTCTGAGGGAACACTATTGGAATGTGTGACCTCCCAAGAAGTACTAGTACTTTGTCTTCCTTGATCGTTGAAGTCCTTCCTTGCACACAACCAAGGACACCAATGGTGACTCCAGTGACCCGATGACAAGGTATGCCAAGGTCTATGTCTTGTTTCCAACTTAATCATAAGCCTTATAGAAAGCCACAAGGTGTCGGGAACCAATCTTGCTTGCTACAATTACACAACAAAAAAAAAAGTATTTTCCTACGAATTGCTATGATACTAGTGAGGTGTTATGATGTTGATGCACAATGGTGGCATGCATGGGTATATCCATTGAAAGCAAAGTCGGAACTGTTTATGTGCTTCAAATAGTTTCTGGTTTTGACTGAAAATCTATCACCATGTAAATGGGCACCCTCTATTCTGATCGAGGGGGGGGATATATGTCTTCTCATTTTAATGCATTTATGGTTGAACGTGGGATAAGACATCACTGTATAGTGTTGTATAAACCTCAACAAAATGGAGTTCCTGAAAGGAAGACCATGTCACTCATGGAGATGGTGAGGTGTATGGTCAAGAGTCAGGCTTTACCACATAGTTTTCGGCTTGAGGCTATTATATGTGTAGCATATATACTTAACAAGTGTCCCACTAAAGAGTTGCAATCTATCACTCCATATAAGGTTGCGCATGGTCACAAGCCATCTTTTGCTCATCTATGTGTCTTTTTGGTTGTCTGGCATATGCATTAGTGCCTGAACAACAACACAAGAAATTGGATGATGAAGCAGTGAAATGTATTTTTATTGGGTACAATTCTAAAAGAAAAAGCTTTCATCTATATAATCCACAGACTAAACACATTTTGGTTAGCCATGATTTTTTTTGTGAAAGATGCAATTCAGCCATTACTTTCATGTACTAAGGAGACATTAGTTAGCTCCAAAGATGTTTATGAGACTTTGCTGCCTCCTTTTACACGTGGACATTGAAGTGCTATTCCAAATGAGGCAATTTTGCAAGCTTTACAGATTCCACATGATGATGTAGATCATTCCACATCTGATGCAGATTTACATGATGCGATTGTTGATTAGAGGGTTGATATGGAGGAGGCAAAAACTATGCCCGAATGGTTGATGCAAAATTTATGAGATAGCCAATTAGATGCATCTCTATCATATCATACTGATTCAAGCTCTTATAGTGCTTCTTTTATGTCAGATTTCTATGTTATGTCTCCCTCTAGTCTTTGTGATGAGAATGATCAAAAAATTGGATGGTTGTTATGCAGTTAGGATATGATGCTATTATAAAGAATGGTACTTGGTCTTTATGTGACTTGCCTCCTGGCAAGAAGGCCATTGGTACTAAGTGGGTATACAAGCTGGAGTGTAAGCCTGATGGAATAGTTGAAAGGTATAAGGCTAGGCTTGTTGCAAAAGGTTATGCTCAAGAATGAGGCATTGATTTTGAAGAGACCTTTGCTCCCACGTGTCGAATGACTACTGTTCGTAGCATATGTAGACTTGCAGCTCATCATGGTTGGAATGTACATTAGTTGGGCATTGAAAGTGCATTTATGAATGGTGAATTACATGAAGAATATGTTTTTTAGCCCCGTGGTTTTGGGCAAAAAGGGCATGAAAACAAAGCATGCACATTGAAAAAGGCAATATATGGTTGGAAGCACGCACCACATGCTTGGTATGACATGCCTACTTGATTACACATGGTTTTCAAAACAATCCAACTTAGAGCACCTTATATGTTAAGCGTGCAAATGATGTGCTTATGCTCATTATTGTCTATATTGATGACATGCTGCTCATTGGTCCTAATGAGAAACATATGTTGATTTCGAGTTTGATTTGTATGCCTCATTTGAGATGGATTTGGAGCATTTGCATCGTTACTTGAGCATTCAATTTATGCAAGTTGATGTCAGAATATACCTATGGAAACAGGTTTACAATTGAATCTTCATGATGCTAGAGATGCATTTGATGTTGCTCTCTATCAGCAAGTTGTTGGATGCTTGATTTATTTATGCATAACTAGGCTTGATATTCAGTTTGTTTTCTCATAAATGAGCAGGTTTATGCATTGCCCAAGTGTCAAGCATTGGCAGATGTTTAAGTGCATATTTTGCTACTTGAGTGGTATCCAGTTATTACGATTGTTTTATCCCTAGGGGGGATCACTACTGCCAGATTTACATTCTTTTTCTAACTCTAACTAGGCTGGTTGCTATGACACTCGTTTGTCCGCCCATGTTTTTTGCTTCATGCTTGGTAGCTCATTCATATCTTGGCTGAGCAAGAAGTAGCCTATTGTGGCCACTTCTAGTTGTGAGGGTGAGCATAGGGCAGCTTTCACAGCGAGTGTTGAGTGTGTGTGGATTAGATGCCTAATGACTAAATGGGTGTTGGTCAATCTTCTACCACCACCATCTTCACTAACAGTTAGAGTACATTGGCAGTTGCGAGGAACCCTGTGTTCCATGCTCACACTAAGCACACTGAGGTGCGCTATCCTTATGTCAAGGGAGGTTCTCTACTAGAGATATCGGTTTGGCATATGTGCCCACATAGGAGAACGTTGCATACCTTTTCACAAAGGCTCTCTACCTAGGGAGAAGTTTGAAGCTTTTCACAAAGCTTTGGGCTTACTCCATTTTGTGGATTGATTCCACATAGCTTGGCACTTCCTTATATGTGAGTGCCAGGTCCTTTTTCACCACATCACTCCCAAGTGGATTTATTGATATATTTCAGTAGTGATGTGTGTGAACACACTAGGAGTGCACGGGCATTCTTTTCCCTCTTTTTTCCCCGAGCTTGTATATATGCATATAACCCTTACGTGTCACTTATCTTTGTAAATTCTCTTGGAAATACACACTACAAGGAATACGGGCGTGTAGCGACGGTTAACGCGACAGAATTTCGTCGCTATAAAATTGCAACTTGCGTCGGAATTACCGTCGAGCGTGGACCGTCGATTATACGACGGTATTTGCGACCTTTATTGCGACGCTTCCGCCTAACGTCGCTTAAACGACGCTTGTCAAAGGCGTCGCTTAAGCGACGCTTTTTTGCGTCGCATAAGCGACGATCCGCACCGTCGTATAAGCGACGGTGCAGACCGTCGTATACGCGACGCTAAGCAAATGTCGCTTATACGACGACGCATTGCATCGCTTATACGACGACGCGTTGCATCGCTTATACGACGATCTGTTGACGGACAAAAATTAAAACGTTGGAGGCTCTGCAATCGGCATTTTCACGCATCCGATCGAAGAGCTCTCCAACGTTCGCAATTGCGCTTCGCTTACGAGCTGAAGCAAGCATATGCAGAATTGTTGTTTTGCTTAAGCTCTCTGTTATTGTCTCCCTCTGTCTTTGTTTCTCTCTTTCTACATCTTTCTCTCTTTGAATTTTCTCTCTCTCTCTAGATCTCTCTCTCTAGATCTCTCTCTCTCTCTCTAGATCTCACTCTCTCTCTCTCTAGATCTCTCTCTCTCTCTAGATCTCTCTCTCTCTCTCTCTCTCTCTCTCTCTCTCTCTCTTTATTGCAGGTTATTCAAGAAGCTAACCAAGCAAAAACTATGGATCACAATTGTAAGTACAATTTCTATTATTTGTAGATCATTTGAATTGTGTTATTTTCATTACATACCATACTCACACTTATTGATATGCACTCATACACTTATACACGATGAAGAAGCACACACACATGCATATACCTACATATACCTACATATACACATATACATGCACATACACACACATACACATAGAGTTATACATATACACACACATACACAAGAACATGCACATATTGATACATACATATACACTTATACATGCACATGCATATACATACATATACGCACACATACACATGCACATATACACATATACATGCACATACACACACATACACATAGAGTTATACATATACATGCATATACATATACACACATACACATGCACATGCACATACTCATACACACATATACACTTATACATGGACATGCACATACATACATATACACACACATACAGATGCACATACATACATATACACACACATACATATACACTTAGGTACACACATATGAATGAATTATATAATTAAAGTATTAAAACACATGCTTAATATAAACAATAATAACAATCAATAGAACAAAACTCTTCATTACTTAATACCATACACACAATTCAAAACATGACTGAAATGAAAAATATATAGATAAATATATATATATATATATATATATCAATGTAAATACATATAATCCAATGTCATAATCAACTAAAATCCTAATCATCATCATCAGCAATATCATGATCATCCTGATCTTCCTCATCCTCATCCTCATGATCACCCTGTGACGATCGAGATCGTCCCTCCTATGTCTGTCTCTCCACCTCATCCATATTTGTCTCCCCATAATACTCCTGTATTACATATAACAAACATAAATCAATAAAAGAATTAAAACATTCATAACAACAAAATAATTATATAAAATTTAAAAATACTCACAAAGGCATCAGGATGATCTTGTATATACTCGCTCAAACGTCGATATCCAAAATGTGTAGCATACTCGATCTCGTGTTTCGTAGGATATCGTCCATAATCCTTTCGTTGCAATGAAACAAATAAAAAACATTAGTTGCTTGCATTTTAACTAAAATAAAAAATATACTCACAATAACACATATACTTACAAACGTAGCTACAAAACCATTATGGCCCATTTGGCCTAAGTGCGATGTGTGGCCCGACTCCACTCTCTTCTTTGCAGCAGCCTGTTTATTCAAGGAAAAAAATACATAAATTAAATTAAAAAATTACTAAAATATCTAAAAATTATAAATATAAACTATTAATTTGTGTACCTTCTGCTGAGGAAATGACTCCTGAAGACGTAGCTGTCTACGAAAAAACTGCCACGACTCAGGTGGTATGTTACCTCGCCTCTTATTTTTTTCGACCATACAATATCTCCTGTTAATTTAATCTCAAACAGAAAAAAAAGTCAGAATACATACACATATATACACACATATACACATACACATACACATACACATACCCACATACACATATACATGCAAACATATATGCATGCATATATGTATATATATACACATATACATACATATAACATAAACACACATATACATATCCACATATATACGTACACACACATGCATGCATATACACTCATTCATACAAAATACATGCATTTATCCCACAATAATATGTGTTGTGTATATGTGAATATGTGTGTATGTATAAAATGTGTATATGTGAATATGTGTGTATGTGTAAATATGTATATGTGAATTTTTTATTTATGTAGATAATCAAATTATTAATATCAAATACCATTATTTGTAGATTCTGATCAATCAGATGGAACTCCACCACCGTCTCCTCATCGTGCAACGACTTTATACTATAAGTATATGAAATATTTAATTTTAACTATATTTGATGGATACATAACTTATATATTATTTTTATGTTTCTTATGATGTGCAGATTCTGATCAATCAGAGGGTACTCCACCACCTCCTACCCATGCAACGACTTCACATGTGTCCTCCGATAGGAATTATGATGAATTTTACTATCAAGAGCATATTATATGTTGGTGTAACTCTTGTTATGGCACATATCGAAGACCACGATTGGAATGTATTCAACATGAGGCAGAGTATGGTACTTTTGAGCATGCACCATCACCTAGTCAACGTGATAATGCTTGGGTATGTATTTTCTATATATATTAATGTCATTTTTTTATTTAAAAACCATGTATAAAATCAAATTATTATTGATATACAGGAATACTTGCTCGATGATGATGATGATGATGATTTTTCTCATAATGTTAATATACCTCGTACACGTCATGGACTTGCTGTTCATCAATTACAAGCAGAGGTTTCTAGAAATCCTCTACCTCCTAGTTTAGAGAATGAAACGGCTGGAGATTATCCATTGCCAGCTCGTGATCGTTCTTTAGTACAAACATATGATAGAAGAAGATATGGAGGATGGAATAGAGGACCACTTCCTTTAGATGGAGAGGTTTTCAACTTTTGGGGTAATCGCTATATGATTGCTCCATCCACTATTACTAATGCTGGTCGTGGTCTCTTTATTGTAGAGGATTTGTATGTGCCTCCGAACTCTGAAGTCACTCTTATGTCATTTTGTGGTCCTATATATGGATGGGGAGATTGGCATCGACTTTCACGTTATGTTCAAAGCATGAGAACTTATGGAATATGCTTGAACGCAGCATCTCTTACTAGTAGAAGGATTTTACATGCAGAAAATGAAAGATTATATATTGATGGAAGACCTTACACACATGGAAATATAGCAGGTTTAATAAATAGTAGTCGAGGGTTACATAATAGTTCAAGGACTAATTGCACATTTGAGGAGCGTGAAAATAGTCATGAATCACCATACATGAGTAGAGATGTATCAAGATACATAGTTGTCAATGCTATTACTACATTACATGCTGGTGATGAACTATTAGTGAATTATGGATGGCGTAGACCTCCAAGAGCACCTTTTAGCTAGAGAGAATAAAAATTTTCTATCCATATTTAATAAGTTATATACTTAATTTTATATTTGAAGTTTAATTTTTATTCATTTATGGAATACTAATGAGTTTTATTTATATGTGTAGATTCCAATGTATGATGTTGATGATATTCGTCCACAACATTCACAATTACCAATAAGACCTCATTTATTAGAAGCTTCCATGAGGAGGCTACGCAAAACTAAGCCTATGCAATATGCAAAGTTGAAAGATCTATATTCAAAAGATGATAAAGTACAAGATTTGTGTGACAATGATGAAGATGATGGCATGGCAGATTTTATTGAGGATTGGTATCAAAATGACAGTGAGAGCATGGATATTTCTAAAAATGAGAAATATCTTCGAGAGGAATGTCTAAAGCATGTATATGAAGGAAGTCATTTGACACGACTAAATGCGAGCTTACTTATTCTCAACCTTCAAAATCGTTTTGGATGGAGTAATGTATCTGTTTCGACACTATTAAGGTATAAATTTCAATTTTCTATCTATTTATATATATATATGCATAAATATATATACATATATAAATACATGTAGGTTTTTATTCTTACTTTAGATAAGGTTATAAGAACAAGAACTTGAATTGAATGGAAACTTTTTGTCCACGCATCTTTTAAAACTATTAATGCATCTTTCCAAATATTCGCAATGGTGACCTGGATGAGTCGCATGCACAGAGGTTACTCAAGAGACAACAATCTGATTTTAATGGAGTAGTCCACTTTGTATCCTAAAGTTCAGATGCTCATCATTGACATGCAAGAGGTTTACTGCATACCCGAGAAATCCTGCTCTATCTTGACTAACCTCTGTGCATGCGATTCATCCAGGTCACCATTATATGAACATATGTGTGAATTGACAGGATACGATTGTTTTGCGTAAATATTTTGAAAGATGCATTAATAGTTTTAAAAGATGCGCGGACAAAAAGTATCTATTCAATTCAAGTTCTTGTTCTTACCTTATCTAAAGTAAGAATAAAAACCTGCATGTATATATGTATGTATATTTATTTACCTTTTTTAATATATCTTTTTTTGATAAACTTACAAGTTATTATCTGAAAAGTTTTTACCAAGTCAAAATATTCTTCCTACCTCACATGATGAAATGAAGAAGATAATCAACAATCTTGGTATAGAATATCAATGTATACATGCATGTCCTAACGATTGTATTTTATATAGAGGTGAATATGCAGACTCTTTGACATGTCCCAAATGTCAATCTCCTCGATATAAGGGTGAAGAAGGTAAAATCCCGAATAAGGTATTGAGACATTTTCCATTGGCTCCACAGATTAGACATATGTTTCAAAGCCCCGAATTATCAAAGCTTTTGACTTGGGGACATGATCACAAAAGTACTGATGGAATAATCAGAATTCCTCATGATAGTGTTGCTTTTCAGCATATTGATTCTACATGGCCTGAATTTGCACAAAATCCACAAAATCTAAAGTTAGGAGTTGCATTAGATGGGGTTAATCCATTCTCCATGAAATCTAGTAAATGGTCAACATGGCCAGTGGTAGTCATAAACTACAATCTTCCGCCATATCTTAGCATTAAAAAGGAACATTTAATGCTTTCACTTTTAATCCCAAGCAAAAGACAAGTTAAAGATATGAATGTATATCTTGCTCCTCTCATTGACGATCTTCAAGAGTTATGGAGAGGTATTAATATCATTGATATATCGAAAAGCATCAATGAAAGACATATTACGATTCGTGGTATTGTGGCTTGGACTATTCACGATTTTCCTGGATATGGCGTTTGTTCAGGTATTGATGTAATTTTTTTATTCAATATGCATGTAAATAAATATGATTTGATCTGATTATATTTTTATCCTTTTCCATGATGCAGGAATATCTACTAAGGGTTATAAAGCTTGTCCATATTGTGGTGATTGGTTGAGATCAATCTATAGTAAGAATCTCAACAAAAATATTTATCTTCGACATCGACGATTCTTGCCTAATGATCATCCATTAAGATCTAAAAGAGAAGCGATACATTTTAATGGAAAGCTTGAAACAGGCCAGTATCCAAAACCTATGACGCCTATGGATTGGTATAAAAAATGGACAGATGGACCTCTGATAGATCCAGAAGCAGAAATTTGCAGTGATGATTCAGATAATGAGTATGTGAACAGAGGTAAAGGGAAATTGGCACTCGCAGAGAACATATCAATATGGTATTCTTTGGAGTATTGGAAAGAGTTAAAAGTATGTCATCTTCTTGATCCTATGCATATATTCAAAAATATTGGTTATTCACTATGGCAGCATCTTTTTGGACTAAAAGATACCACAACATCAAGGAATGATTTGAAAGATCAAAAATCCAAACCAAAGTTATGGCCAGTTTTTGATAGACATCGACAAGAAACGACTTATGCATCTGTTCCTTGGGTACTTACAACAAAAGAGATACAGAGTATCAACAATAGAATTCAATTGATCAAGACTCCTACAGGATAAGGAGCATCGTTTCAAAACATGTTTACTATGGATGATAAGAGCTTATCTGGACTAAAGACCCATGACTGGCATAACTTTTTGAAATATATTTTACCTTTGGTTATCGATGGATGTACAACAAAAGGAGTACGAGATGTGATCTATCGTCTTGGATCACTTATAAGGTAATTATGATACTTTTATATTTAATATGTATGAATATTGGATATCTTTTATTTTTTAATTAACTTCTTTACAATTGTTTTTATGATTTGTATAGGTGGATTACATCCAAAGAGATCGATAAAAATTCGATCCCACAAAAAAAACGTGAATGCAAAGAGCTACTATGTTTGATGGAAAAAGAACTTCCTACTTCATTTTTTGATATTCAAGTTCATTTACTAGTCCATCTTGTAGATGAGATAGAGATTGTCGGTGTTGTCAACACTCGATGGATGTTTTGGGTCGAGCGATTTATGGGAATACTAAAAGGTTATGTGCGACAAAGAGCAAAACCAGAAGGATCCATAGCAAAGGGTTGGATGCTTGAAGAGTGCATGTATTACGTTAGTGAGTACTTTGAAAGAGTTCATGAAGAAGCTCCACGTGCATGGACCAACGAGTCTTCTTCAAAAATAACAGATGAGGTATTATCAGGTAAGGGGGTTCCATTCTTATTTACATTTCAAGAAAAAAATGATGTTTCTACTTTTGTAGCATATAATAGCGAATGCATGCAAGCATTCGTTAGCGAGTACGAGGAACTTCAAAGTCTCCAAAGTAAAAGGTGAAAAAACAAAAGATCTAGACATAATCTCGATAATCATGAGATTACAGATATACCTTCTTTCACGGATTGGCTATATAGTCGTTTGCAACGCGCCAACGCAAATAATGAAGAAATCTCAGATGATCAAAGAGAGTTAATGATAGGTTGTGAACAAAAGGTAATTTTATTAAAATATATATTTTATTTTTTTCATATATGTATGTTAGTTTCTATTTACTAATTGAATTTATTTTGCAGGCTCGAATGTTCACTAATATGTGGGCTTTTGGACAGCATATTAGAATCAAAGCCATTGATTCTTTACGTAAAACAGAGGATTCTAGTATTGTTGCTTGTTTCAAGCAACTATCACATGCTAGCTCAAAAGACACGAACCTTATAGATAGCGAACTTGGTTACGTAGGAACTATTGTTGGTATCTACGAAATTTCATTTCGTACATTCAAACAGGTAGAAAAAAGTTTATATATTTTTTTTAGAGTTAGTTATTTTTTTAAGCACCTAATAATGGGACGTTTTTGTTGTTATATATTTTGATAGGTCATTTTGAAGGTTGACTGGTATCGAGCGGAGTATAAAGGTAGTAATTCTACAATAAAAAAGGAATTATCTGGGTTTAAGGTAATGCGATCTACTAAAGAACCATATATTCTTCCTAGGCATATTGAACAAGCATTTTTTTATAAAAACCCAGATGCTCATCCTTGGTGGCAAGCCATTCATGTGCAACCTAGAGGTAGGTCATTGTTTGAACAGTTTATTGTTAGAGAGATTGAAGAAAGTCCTCTTGATGATTCAGCATCAGATACTGATACATCAACATCTGGAATAGAAATTAGACTCATTATACGTGATAATGATACTAATCTTTTTGATGAAGAGGATAATTCTCTACATGCTGATTCTACTGATGAGGAAGAGGAATTACCAGAAATAGATATTAATCCACCAATAGATGATGTGATTCATGAGAACATAGATTTAACAATAGAAGAAATAAATGAAATCAATAAGGATAATGAAGATGAGACTATATTGATGTCTTACCAAAATGATGGCAATAATGAAAACATATGAGCAGATTAGATAGTAACTTGAGCTTCTGAATGGATATCAGATAATAGGTTTTTTTTATTAACTTGAATAACGATGAATCCTACTAGAGAGATGAAATCATGTTCTTCTAAGTTAGAACATGAAGCTCGGGGGTATGCCTAATTATTTTATATATAGCTTTATCTTCGAGGAGTAAATTTTTATCATGTATGTATGCATATGTGTGTGTATTCATGTGTATTATATGTATACATATATTAGTATGCATATATATATGTATTTCATGTATATGTATGTGTTTGCATGTGTGTGATATATGTATACATGTATTCATGTACGTAATATATGCAAGTGTTTATAATTGTGTACATGTATATATGTATATGTGTCTATGTGTAAATATGTACATGTAAATATGTATGCATGTATATATATGTTTATGTGTGCATGTAGGCATGTACATGTATGTGTAAATATGTACATGTAAATATGTTAGTATGTATATATATCTTTATGTGTGCATTTAGGCATGTATGTGTGAAGCATAATATATCTACTCCATTTTATATTTATGTATCCTATCTACATGATGTGTATATATCTTTACATATATTATGAATCATGATCCTCGTTGATTCGAGTAGCTATATATAGAGGCATAAGGTTGGGAGGAGAGACATCTCTCTAGTAGGACGTCGGAGGTGTACATATACTTCAAATCTTTAATATTTGTCAAAAAACTATCCATTTAATCTCCTTCATTCATATGCTCACTCTCCAATCATTTTTCGAGTTAAGCAACATGAGCCTCATTTCTTGCCTGGTATAAAATGCTAAGTGTATGCCAAGCATCCTCTTTTGTTTTGTAGGAGTGAATGTGAGATAATGGCATGTTTCAGAGACAAACCTATCGATGCATACATGTTTCTGAGCATCTCTGCCATCGCCAACAAAGTTGCTCTATAATAGGTGCAACAAGAACCGCAACACGAACAAGAATTTGAAGATCATCATCTTTAATGCCATCTGCATCATATTCAATAACTGTATTGGCAAGTATAGTAGGACATTTCTCAACACCTTGCACAATTTTCCACAATCCTTTTGCTATCAATACATGATGCATCATATACGCCCACAATGGGTAATTAGTACCATCCAACCTATCCTCAACAACCAACATACAAAATACATCATTGCTTTCAACCATGCCCATTGATTAAATACCCTGATACAAGAAAATAAATGTATTTTGAAAAGTTAAACAAAACCTCCTTGTGGAGCTCTGTTAAACTTGTAGCAAACTTTGAGGAGCTTGTACTAGCAAACCTAAACCTATATATGTGTTTGGCACAAAAAGATGAAATTGCTTACACAAGCACTGCAATAGTGCATTTGTAGACCAAAACGAGCTCATTTCAAAATTTTGATGAGATAGACGTATTTTGCTATATACAATCTAGAATGTCCACTTTCATATTAACGAATGCCTAGACTAGTTAAAAAAGCATTCGGTTAATTTTAGAGGGATTTTTTCTAGCCATGAAGACAACTTAATTTTATAACAAAGATACCTCATTGGGAGTGTTATGCTAATCCAAAATACACAAAATTTTATTATAATTACATGTCAACTTTACATCTATTGAAATTATTAAAATAAGTTTGAAGTTCTGTATGCTTCTACTTTCTCTTCAACAGTCTTCTAAGAACTCATGGTGCTACGATAAGTGGGGTTGAGACACTAAAAAAATCTTTCTTTTTTTAACATGTATGATAAAGGGTGTAAGAGGTTTGTCCCACGACAAGTCTTTAGGTTGAAGGACACCAATGGGATTCTAGATTTCAATAGACAAACAATGGAAGTGGGTTTTAAACAAATTGTAGATCAAAATCAATGCCTAAAAGGGTTTGCAACTAATGGGGTGGAAGAATCCATAAGTCAACACCTTTCTAATGTCAAATATTCAATACTTTCTCTTTTCTTAGAAACCTTCAAAGAGCTTCAAAAGATTGAAGCCACCTATAAAAACTTCCTTAAGGTAGGTGATCCCAATAAAAGAGGAACCAAAGATCAATTAGGCCACTTGTTGCATGTCTAAATATTCAAGCGGACAAAGATCCTCACTTATCAACTTGTTCGACAAGTTAGCAACCAAATGGATGAGCATACGTTAGATGAACCAACAAGGCTCCTAGCAACAACTAAATTTTGGAACCAAATTCCTATCCCTCATCACCTCTCCAAGTCAGGAAAAAGATGATTTCACTATATTGTTCTTTCTCCTCTCAAAGTTATTCCTAAATGATCAAAGGTAGTGGTCTCTCTCTAGAAATTGAGAAACAAGATGGAAACTCATTTCCTTAGCACCAAGTGGAATTGGGTCATGATTAACAAGCAAAATTATTGGATCTTGTTGCCCATCTCTAGGTTGAGATCAATCAAAGAGTAAGGCATTCCCAATGCCAACAAATAGTGGTTCAAAGACATCCACAATTGGAAGCATTTATAGAATCAAGAAAGAAATGTGTGGATTTGGCAAGAGAACATCAATCAAGGAGTTGAAACTTTGGAATCTCTAGTGCATCAATAAACAGAAAGAAAGTGATCCTACTTTTGTAAATCCCACAAAGAGGTGTTTGCAACAATGCTAAAGTGCAAAAGTTGAGCAACGCACCTTCAAGGGCTAGTGGTGAAGACATCAAACGTCTCTTCTCATGCCACAAGAGTACTAAATTTTGGAGTAGAGTTCGAAGGATATTCCAATTGAGCACCAAGTTCTTCTTTCAACAAGCTTTCTTTGATGAGGCAATGGGATGCTCAAGTATCCACAAGAAGACTATCGAAAGGGAGTCCTTGTGAAAATTTGGAAAGAGAGATGCTCCATCAACTTTGGAAATGTGCCCAAGCAATTCTCTATAAAAATATCTATACTTCTATTAGAAAAGAAAATCAAGACTCATTTAAGGTATCCTCTATTTTCTCACTGAATGGTCTTTGTACTCTAGACAAATAAGTTGATAGAAAAAATAAACCCCATAAAAGTGATGACAAGTTCATCAACATGCTTTGCAACTCCCTTTGACCTCCTATATTTCTTTCCTTTTCAACTAATTTAAAGGCTTTGGGTAAAGAGCAAAAAAACAATCATGTTGAAGATGTCAAGCTTGCAATTTCAAAGTTCAAGCTTAGAACTCGCACAAAGAGTGAAGTGTTCAGTTGAAAGCTTTACATTTAAATTCCATAAACATTTGAAACTCCATAACTGTACCATAATCTTAAAATGTTGACATGTCAGGATGCTTAGAAATATGTCTACAAGTGCATATACTAATCTATATCCTA
>CM035409.1:105767286-105779786 GCA_020310875.1 Ceratopteris richardii | reverse complement strand
ATGGACACAAAGGAAACCATCCTAAATCTTAGACTCCATGTGACTTTACATATCTCATGATTGGCTTAGATTTTGGAGAAACTAATGCTTCCATTGCATCCGGAATGTCTAAAAACCCTAAGATCTACTGTTTATTTGCTGAATTCTGATACCCAAAGGTATTGTTTCTAGTTGATGATGTCATCAATGACATCATCAAATCGTAACCGCCCTTGAAAACCTATAAAAGGAGAGGTTGGCCACATTCATAATGAGTCTTATGGATGCCACTCTTGGGAGCTCAAGGAGTCGTCACCACCAAGTACTTTCAAGTTCCAGTTCCAGTTCTTGTCTTGTTCCTTGTTCTAGTCTAGTTCTTGGACATCCTATCTTGTCCTCTTGTAATCTCGTAGTACGAGATCTTGTTGAGTTCTTTCTTGTATCTAGTTCATCTCCCAGAAGAGAGTTCTTGTAATCCAAATATCTTGTTTCATACTTACGTTCCTCGGTTGTGGAATCTCTTGTATCATGTCTACTCTATTTTTCCATAACTATCGGTCCCGGGTTGTGGGACATCTTGTATCAGTCACGTATTCTTGTATCGTTTCCCCTACGTGGGTGCTCTTCTAATCATAAGTGTATTTCCGAAATCTCGTCTGCTGTAGTCAGAGAGCACAATCTAGTGCTCCCCTGACACCCCCGAGCCTCATGTTCTAATACCGAAAGAACAAGAGCATTCATTCGTTCAGTAATCCACTTAGAACTTGAAAGTAGAATACTTTATCGTTCGTTGACAAACTTAGAACTGGAAAATCGGAAAACGTCGCTCGATTGTAGAAACTTTTTCCCAAGTTGAATTTTCTTCAGTTCCATCCTTCCATTTTACTAAGCACTCTTCATACAAATGACTCCTTGCACGTTTATCTTGGGTGCGAAGTATCCTTTCAGGTTCATGAGGAACTGTTTCACTTACGAGAAGTGGAAGAATAACTTGTCCAACCAGATTATCTGAATCTATTAGACTCTTTCTATGTCAGCTAACATGGAACACTAGATGAATCCAACTATCTTTTGGAAGTTGTAATTCATAAGCCCATAAGCCAACTTTTCTGGTGATTGGAAAAGGACCGCAATATGTAGGCGACAACTTGGCACATTGACCAGTCTTAAACTTTTCCGACCTTTCAAGAACACGAAGATAAACTTGATCATCAACCTGAAAAGTAATATCTCTTCGGTTAGGATCGGCATAAGCTTTTGCATGACCTTGAGCTTTCTTTAAGTTTTCTTTAGCTATCTTTAACTTAAAGTTCATATCTTGAAGGAATTCTTGAACTGCTTGTACTCGTTCATTTTGGAGTCCCACTACATATGAAGACGTAGGCTGGAACCCATACATTAACATGAATGGACTAAATTCACTTGATGAATTCTTGGCACTATTATAGGCAAATTCAGCTAAGGGTAAATACTCTTCCCAATCAGTCTGTTTGGAACTAACATAAGCTCTGAGTATGTCTTCCAAAATTTGATTGACTTTCTCAATTTGTCCATCCGTATGGGGATGTTCGGCCGTACTTAAACTTAGTTTAGTTTCAATTCTACGAAAGACTGCTTGCCAAAAATGACTAGTAAATCGAGCATCCCGATCAGAAACTATGTCTACTGGAAGACCATAGAGTCTGTAAAGCTGATTTACAAATATCTTTGCAAGTTCTTGGATCTTATATGTAGTCTTGACTGGAATAAACTGAGCAAGTTTAGTCAATCGATCAACTAAAACCCAGACTGAATCAAAGCCTTTCTGAGTGCGGGGCAACCCTGAAATGAAATCCATGGAGATACTTTCCCATTTACCTTTGGGAATCTCCAAAGGATGCAGCAATCCTCCAACTTTAAGTCGATCAAACTTATTGACTTCACATTTATGGCACTTGGATACATACTTTTGCACATTTCGATATAAACTAGGCCAATAAAAATGTCGGTTAACTAACTCATAGGTTCGGTTAATACCAGGATGTCAAGCACTTGGAGCATCGTGGCATTCGAAAAGTACCTAATTTCGTATGTCTGAAAGACTTGGGACACAAACCTTACCTTTATAAAGCAAATATTCATCTTGGAGAGAATAGTGTTTAAACTTTCCCTCTTAAGTACTTACTTCATTTGTTTGACGTTGTTCAGCTCCCTTCCATGCTTGAATGTAGCTTGGATCTTCTTTACAGCTTCCTTTCAACGTTGAAATAAATTCACTTTGAATTTGTACAAAAGTCAAGTTGTTTAGCAAAGGCATCTGACTTAAGGCGTCTGCCACTGCATTGAACTTTCCTTTCCTGTACCTTAGTTCATAATCGAGCTCTTGCAACTCTTCGGTCCATCTCGCTTTTCTACCTCTTAAATCAGGTTGGTTTGCAAACAACTTGATGCTCTCTTGATCAAAGACTATGGTTAACTTTGATCCATACAAGTAATGGCACCATTTCTTCAGACCATTTATTATAGCGAACATCTCTCGCTTATAAGTAGAATAGTTTTGCTGAGAAGGACTTAGCTTTCTACTTTCGAAAGATATTGGTCGATCTTCTTGGCTTAGTACCGCTCCTACTGCAGATGAACTTGCATCTGTTTCTAATTGGAAAGGTTTATTCGGGTCTACTATTTGTAGAACCAGGGCCGAAGCTAAAGCAAGTTTAAGTTCTTGAAAACTTCTTGCTTTCTCTTCTTTCCAATAAATCTTCTGATGCTTCCCTTTCAGCTGATCTGTCAAACGTACTACTATCTTGGCATATCCAGTCACAAACTTTCGATAAAATCATGCTAATCCGAGAAAACTTTGTAATTCTCGAACTGTTTTGGGCTCAAGCCATTCAAGAATCACTTTGACCTTATCTGGTTCTATTATGATTCCTTCCGCGGAAATAATATGGCCTAAATCATTTACTTCCTGGGTAAAGAAATCACATTTTGACTCTTTACCGTAAAGTTGATTATCGTGAAGAAGTTTAAAAACTTTTTCGAGATGTTCTAGATGACTTTCATAATCTGTACTGTAGATCAATATCTCATCTAAAAAATCTACTACAAATTTTCCTAAGTATGGTTGCAAGATTTGATTCATCAAGCTCATAAACGTTGCAGGTGCATTTGTCAATCAGAACGGCATTACTAAAAACTTGTAATGACCATACTTAGTTCGAAAGGCTGTCTTAGAAATATCATCATGTTTAATTCTAACCCGATGATATCCTTCGTGTAGGTCAATCTTTGAAAAGATTTTAGCTATTTTTAAGCTGTCGAAGAGATCTTCAACCAGCGGCATGGGATAGTTATTCTTTATTGTCAGATTGTTCAATGCCCTATAGTCCATGCACAACCTCATAGAACCATCTTTCTTTTTTACAAGAAGGATGGGTGCGGCCAAAGGGGACTCGCTTGGTGTAATAAAACCTTTGTCCAGATATTCCTTGATCTATTTCTCAACTTCCAGATTCTGGACATAGGGGAGTCGATAAGCGTTTTGGGATTTTAGCTTCGTTGCCGGAAGCAGACCTATTCTATGATCAATGCTTCCACCAGAGGGTGGCATGCTGCGGGGGAGTTCCTTAGGGAACACATCTTTAAATTCCTTCACTAACTCATTGAATTTAATATAGATTTCATGTGGAATAAATGACGAGACATAAGAAACTTGTTTTGTATTACCTGAATCAATTACATCGGTGCTAAGGACCAAAAAGCTTGGGTCCTAGCTTCATTGCTGACAAGTTTCTTTGATTCTATGTGTGAAATCAAAGGGGTGCTTGGAACGTTGTGTTCTCCCTTGATCTTATACAACCATAGTGCCCAGCACGGTTGGAAACGGTCGGTTCGGACCGGTCGGAAACGGAGTTTCAGAGTTTCCAAACATTTGGAAACGGTAGGAAACGAGAAACGAGAGAAACGGTAAAAATATGATTCATGAAATATATATATATATATATATATATATATATATATATATATATATATATATATATATATATATATATATATATATATATATATATATATATATAATGCAGACACTCAATGCTCATACACATACATACATGCATAGAACATTCAGACTTGAGTGCATGCAACATGTCATACATAGATGAATCATGATAGCTAATGCACACACACAATGCACTCGAGTCTCATACACACACATGCACTCATACACACTTGCTCCATACACACACAATGCACACATACACACTTGCTCCATAGTACATACACACAATGCACATGCACTCGTATGCACACATGCACTCATGCACACACATGCACTCAAACACACGTGCTCCATACGCACACAATGCACACACATGCACTCATACATTTATAGTTATTAGTATACTATATTATATATAATATATAGTATATACATACACACGTCATACATTCATAGTACATACACTCTTACACAAGACACAAAAGTAAATACTAAATACATATATGATATGTCCTACTTACTGAATGGAAGAAATTAAAAAAAAAATGGACAAAATCAGAAAAAATCAGAGAGTTTGAAGTCTAAAGACTGAGAACGTTTCCTACCGATTTCTTGGGGCAGCTGGTTTCACTTTCTTTCCACATAAACATGGAGCAAGTACAGTGGATTATATCATGATTCATGACACAGCCGAATTTCATCCCTTGCATTCAGGATTTCACAGTGGGAGCTAGACCAGTGGGTGTAGCAGTGGATCATGCTCTTTTGACACTATCAGTCTCTTTTCAGTACAGTACAGCCCAGACATCAGTAGGCAGGTCACATACCCGTTACACATTTACACCAGAGACCGATTCTGTTTATACAAAGGAGATCTGGGATCGTCTACGCACAGTTGGTCCAGGTCTCTCACTGGAGGAGTGCACCACTCTACTGACGGAGACATTGCATAGGGCTGCATGAGTGGCATATCCACACACACGACCGGTTCGGAGCCGACAGTCTGGGAGCATGCCCCAGAATAGTTGGTATGACAAGGAATGCAGAGAGATGAGAGCCCAGCTTCAGAGAGATCTTCTACTAGGAGTTATCACTTACAGACAGTCTCAGATTGCTTTCCGTCGCCTTGTGAGACGAAAGAAGCGGGCTTACCTGGCTCAGTTGGAGCGAGATTTATATCAGATGTTCTTGAGCAAGGACTCAAGAGAGGCATGGCGACTTTTTCATGAGCACTCCACTCCCCCAGCGATTACTTCACCTGATGTATGGGGTCAGTATGCGACATCACTATATATGGTTCCTGGACAGGAACCCCTTCCGGGCCCTGCAGAGCCGTGCCCAGCCACGAGCACTTTCTTTACCGCTCGAATGGTACAGAGGGCCATTGACAGGATGAGGACCAGGAGGGCATATGATCATGACGGTCTAGTGGCAGAGCATTTTATTCATGCTAGGGATATGTTGATGGAGGTTCTTGCAGTGTTGTTCAATCGTGCCATGTGTGAAGGGTTACCTGAGACTTGGAGATTGTCTACTATTGTGGCTATCTTCAAGGCAGGGGATCCTATAAAGCCGGAAAACTACCGCACTATTATGGTTGGACACACATTGGCACGGTTGTATGCATCCATTCTTGAGGAGCACTTGAGTGATTGGGCAGAGAGTGAGGGTATGCGGGCAAAGGGTCAGGCAGGTTTCAGGAGGGGTCTCTCCACTCTTGATCATATTCTGACACTTAGAGCCATCATTGAAGAGGGAAGGTCACACGGGAAGCAGATTTATTGTAGCTTTGTGGACTTCCGCAAAGCATTTGACATGGTGCCGAAAGCTCGATTGATGCGCAGACTACAAGAGATGGGGGTTCCCATAGAGTTGATGTGGGGGATTATGGCTTTGTACAGATCAGTGGTGGGACGAGTTTGCACCCCAGAAGGGGTATCTGATTTAGTTCACTCTACTATTGGAGTGAAACAGGGCTGCCCACTGTCCCCTACTCTATTTGGTATGTATGTTGATGAGGTGTCTGATTACATTGACAGAGAGGGTGATAGAGGGGCCGAGTTGGCAGGGACATGGATCCCATTGTTGTTATATGCTGATGATATTGTTTTGATATCTCACTCACCGGAGGGTATGCAACGACACTTGGATGCTCTACACAACTTTGCAGAGGATAGTGGTCTGGCTATAAACCTTGGTAAAACCAAGGTTATGGTGTTTAACA
Organism: Ceratopteris richardii; assembly: GCA_020310875.1. Taxonomy (NCBI): domain Eukaryota; kingdom Viridiplantae; phylum Streptophyta; class Polypodiopsida; order Polypodiales; family Pteridaceae; genus Ceratopteris; species Ceratopteris richardii. Next base: position 105,773,604 of record CM035409.1, on the reverse strand, counting down.
CCACACCGCAGTGGATCAGGAGATCAATACCTATTTTCACATATGGGCAGGAGGTTGTGGAGTATATAGATGCATACACATATCTGGGGGTAGTATTCACTGGACCGAGATTTTCCTTGAGGAGAGTAGCAGAGACTAAACTGACTAGAGCATCTACAGCTTTGGGAGGATTGGAGAGGATGTGCTCGCAAGTTCAGTTTTAGGAACCCAGGACAAAGTTATGGCTCTTTGATACTTTGGTTGCCTCTACTATGCTATATGGGGTACAGGTTTGGGGACCTTCTATAAATCAGGATGGGTGGAAAGTCATGGAGAGGCCCTTGGTATCTATGATCTCTAGGCTGATTAGAGCCAAGACCTCCGTACCACATGATATCATTCAAGCGGAGCTAGCTGCTCCCCCTATTGAGATTGAGGCACTCACTAGAGCAGTCTCCTTTGTACAGAGCTTGTGGGACACTACCAGAGATAGATATACGAGGCTGGCCCTCGAGTCATCGAGACAGCTAGCCTTGCAGGGGGATACATCATGCTGGTTTGCACAGATGACATCATGGTTTCAGACACATGGTTTTACCATGGACAGACTGCCTCCTTTCTAGTACTGTTGGGTACGAAGATGGCTTTCTATAAAGAGCATCTTCTACACCTCACAACAGATGGGTTTGTGACTCGACCTAGCTATATGGATACACACCTTTCCCATGCATTGCGTTGTGCCATTGGCCAGTTGCGCACATCCTCACATCAACTTGAGATTGAGACTGGCAGATTCCGAGGGGTACCAGCAGATAGCAGGATATGCCGTCTATGTCACCTAGAGCTAGAGACAGCTACATTACATATGTCATTGCACGGTATACTATGAGATACGGGGCCGTTTTCATTGTCTATTCAGAGAGGGTTTTGGGCCTCTATCTAAAGTCATGAGTTTTGAGGATCAGAGATGTCTGGGACTATATCTACTAGAGGTACACAGACATAGAGACACTCTACTGAGGAGAGCTCGAGGGAGACAGTCCCAGAGGCAGATTACGGATTTCTTTACACCAGCCACTGGGCAGCTAGAGGAGTCGTCAGTAGAGCATCTAGTACGGAGCTCTGTCCACACTCATACAGCCACTACCGGCACTCTCATAGACAGAGCACTGGAGCTAGGGAGATCTAGACGACCGAGAGTGAGAGGTGCTACACTGTATCGACGGATACTAGAGCACAGGATTCGAACTTTACTTTTCAGACGCCCACAGTGCAGATGAGGATAGATCCCCAGCCTTGTATATCAGCACATCCCTCCTATGTATCAGCCCTTTGTTGTATTAGTCTTGGTGTTAGCCTTTTCCCAGCTATTTTACATCTTTCATTTTTAGTACCACTTCCTTTGGTACTCAGATTTTGTATCAGATTCACCAGTTTTGTAACTTTTGGTCTCATAGGTCATTTTGGCCTTCTGAAGACGTAAATATATCATTTCATTTCATTTCATTTCATCTCTCTCTCTCTCTCTCTCTCTCTCTCTCTCTCTCTCTCTCTCTCTCTCTCTCTCTCTCTCTCTCTCTCTCTCTCTCTCTCTCTCTCTCTCTCTCTCTCTCTCTCTCTCTCTCTCTCTCTCTCTCTCTCTCTCTCTCTCTCTCTCTCTCTCTCTCTCTCTCTCTCTCTCTCTCTCTCTCTCTCGTGCAGCAAGAAATTTTAGCAAAGAAAAGAGGCAAAGAAAAGGTTAAAAAAAATATAAAAAAAAAAATCTGGAAAAAAGGGCCCAAAAACAGCGTTTCTGGGCCAGTCCGTTTCCCAGAAATGGCCGAACCGTTTCTACGGCCCAGAAACGCCGTTTCTGGGCACTATGTATACGACACTCCATCACAGTGGAATTCCAAAGTGTTTGTATAATAGCATCGGGACAATGAAGGTCAAAGACTCCAAAGCCACTCTCTCCCTAAAACCAAATCTACCCGGTCCATGTTCATAATTTGGAAGTTCAATTTGTCTTTATAATCTTGGATTTCCAGTTCCAAATTTGAAATCATGGTATCCCAAACACCATAGTCCCCAGAAACGGCCTTTCTGGGCCCCAAAAACCGTTCGGCCGTTTCTGGGAAACGGACTGGCCCAAAAACGCCGTTCATGGGCCCTTTTTCAAGATTTTTTTTTTCTAATACTTCTTCTTTTACTTTTCTTTGCCTTTTTTGTTGAAGCCTTCTGCTTCACAACTGTCAAAGTCTGATTCCTGCTGCCTGAGATAGATAGAGAAAGAGAGAGAGAGAGAGCCTCCGTTCTCAGCCTTTAGACTTCAACCCTCTGATTTATTCTGATTTTGTCCATTTTTCTTTTATTTCTTCCATTCAGTAAGTAGGACATATCATATATGTATTTAGTATTTACTTTTGTGTCTTCTGTAACAGTGTATGTACTATGAATGTATGACGTGTGTATGTATATACTATATATTATATATAACATAGTATACTAATAACTATAAATATATGAGTGCATGTGTGTGCATTGTGTGCGTATGGAGCATGTGTGTTTGAGTGCATGTGTGTGCATGAGTGCATGTGTGCATACGAGTGCATGTGTGCATACGAGTGCATGTGCATTGTGTGTATGTATTATGGAGCAAGTGTGTATGTGTGCATTGTGTGTATGGAGCAAGTGTGTATGAGTGCATGTGTGTGTATGAGACTTGAGTGCATTGTGTATGCATTGTGTGTGTGCATTAGCTATCATGATGCATCTATGTATGACATGCTCCATGCACTCAAGTATGAATGTTCAATGCATGGATGTATGTGTATGGGCAATGAGTGTGTGCATTGTGTGTATGTGCATTGAGTATGTGAATGTTCAATGCATGAATATATATATATATATATATATATATATATATATATATATATATATATATATATATATATATATATATATGTATGTATGTATGTATGTATGTATGTATGTATGTATGTATGTATGTATGTATGTATGTATGTATGTATGTATGTATGTATGTATGTATGTATGTATGTATGTATGTATGTATGTATGTATGTATGTATGTATGTATGTATGTATGTATGTATGTATGTATGTATGTATGTATGTATGTATGTATGTATGTATGTATGTATGTATGTATGTATGTATGTATGTATGTATGTATGTATGTATGTATGTATGTATGTATGTATGTATGGATGTATGGATGTATGTATGGATGTATGTATGGATGTATGTATGCATGCATGCATGCATGCATGCATGTATGCATGCATGTGTATATGTATATGTATATGTACATGTACATGTACATGTACATGTACATGTACATGTACATGTATATGTATATGTATATGTATATGTATATGTATATGTATATGTATATGTATATGTATATGTATATGTATATGTATATGTATATGTATATATATATATATATATATATATATATATATATATATATATATATATATATATATATATATATATATATATATGTATGTATAGATACATATATGTACATATATGTATCTATACATACATACATACATACATACATATATATATATATATATATATATATATATATATATATATATATATATATATATATATATATATATATATATATATATATATATATATATATATATATATATATATATCAAAGTCACCAGGGGACGGGGACGGGTCCCGGGAACGGTGGTGTCCCCGGGACGGGGACGGAGCTTGGGGTGTCCCGGGGACGCGTCCCCGGGACGACACTAAAAAAATGCTCATATTTTCAAAAAAATCAAACAAAGTCATATAGAATGAATTTGTTGGCATATGAAATGACCTATAACAAAAAAACCATAGAACAAAGGTTTATTTTAAGTATAAACAATGGACACTTAGAGAGCAATGTCTTCTTCTAACTACCAATACACCAACACTGGCATCAAACTAAGGGTCATGGAAACCTAAATAATTGTTACATGCATATATACATATATACATTCCTTAGAGGGTGAGGACCAAATATTGACCAATAAATATTGAGTACATATAAAGAAACCTCAGGATGATGATGCATGGATAAAAGATGTAAAGAGTCAAGAGCTTTGGAGACCATATCGTATATCCATCTTTAGGAGTTGAAGTTTGAACATTTTACTTGCAAGAGTGTTACAAAATAAAGATCCTTGAACAATTCTTATAAAGAAATTGCGTGCCATATCTTCATTGGAATCTTCCTAAAGTTTTCTCTTTTCCTCTTGAATATTCTACTCCTAAACTGCTAAAGAGGCTAGTACCCTACTAATAGGTGCACTACCTTTGGAAGCCAATCTTGAAAGAGAGGCAAGCTTCTCCTTCAGCAATAAGCTCCAGAATATATTTCCCATTAAATAAATAATTTAACCTTTCATCATCAACTTGCTTCATGGCAAGAAGCCCTCCAAAAAGGGTGCAAACATTAGTGAAAATAATAAAAAACTTTTGAAGTGTTTTTCTCCGAATTTTGGCATCCACCATCAACCGTCCCCGTCCCAAATCGGGTTTATCACATGTGGCCGTCCCGAGAACGCGTCCCGGGGACGGGATCCTGTATCAGAACAATGCTCGGGGACGTTTTCCGTCCCGGAGAGTTTGGGGTCGGGGACGGCGTCCCGGCGTCCCTAGGGTCCCGGGACGCGTCCCCCTGTGACTTGGATATATATATATATATATATATATATATATATATATATATATATATATATATATATATATATATATATATATATATATATATATATATATATATATATATATATATATATATATATATATATATATATATATATATATATATATGAATATGAATATGAATATATATATATATATATATATATATATATATATATATATATATATATATATATATATATATATATATATATTCATATATATATATATATATATATATATATGAATATATATATGAATATATATATATATATATATATATATATATATATATATATATATATATATATATATATATATATATATATATACATATACATATATTTCATGAATCCTATTTTTACCGTTTCCCTCGTTTCCTACCGTTTCCAAATTTTTGGAAACTACGTTTCCGACCGGTCCGAACCGACAGTTTCCAACCGTGCTCGGCACTATGCCAAACACCAGTATCTTGCCCATGCATCATAGAGACAACATATCTATGAGGAGATGGACTCAGAGGAAGAGCTAGTCTTTTCATAAGTGCATAATTTATAAAATTATGTATCGCCGAGTCGTCCACCATTATCCGGATGGTGTGACCTTTGACTGACCTGTGCAATTTTACCAAATCATGTGGACCAAATTCTTGAGGTTTCCACATGTGTTTGGAAACTTGGCACTTATGGGTACTATCACAGTGCATGATCTGAACCTTCTTTGCACTTGAATTTTCATCTAAGTTCAAAGTTTGGATCAGATGAATTTGTTGTTTCCCCTTACCTTTGTCAGTCAAAGAGGCCTTACTATCTCTTCCAACTGGACAAGTCCTACTACGATGTCCTCGTTTGAGGCATTTAAAACACAAATTTTCATTTTGTGCTCTAATAAGATCTTCTTGAGAAAGCACGTGTCTAAAAATACGAGGTTTTTTAGACGTGCGTTCAGATGATCTGGGCCCTTTGCCCTTGCATTTAGTGGTATTTCTTTTGAAATGACCATTTTCACGCGGGACATCTAAACGGGAGTTATCCTCATAAATCTGTGCTACCTTAATCGCTTCATCAAGCGATTTAGGTGCGTGTCTCTTAACCTCATTCGGGATTCGTTGGTTAAGTCCTCTGACAAAACCACGAAGCCGATGGAAGTCATCAAGGTTTTCAATTTCAAAATAACGTCTCGGTACTCTGAAATGTAAACCGATAATGGCCTTCCTTCTTGGGAATTCTATCCCATGCCTCCCAGTTATGTTCTCCTCATTCTCGGGGAGAAACTCTTTCTTAAAGAGACGGATGAATTCAACCCAAGTTGAAGGTTTTTATGAGTCTCAGAGAGACTCATCCACCACATATAAGCCTTAGGGCCAGCGATAAACTCACCTCTACCACTCTGACATGCTCAAGGGTGTTCTTAAGCTGGTGGACATCATGCCACTTCTCTAATCCACGTCTTTATTCTTATCCTTATCTTCGCCCGAGGAGTAAGGAGGACACAGATCCTTTCCCAAAAAAAAAAAAGATCTACTGGACGGCTTTGCCTTACTACTTGCCCCGTAGAATTAGCAAACAGTGGAGCGGTAGAAGTCCTCAAGCTAAGCCGACTCAAGCTGCCAGTTAGGGG
>CM035409.1:105742286-105762286 GCA_020310875.1 Ceratopteris richardii | reverse complement strand
CAAGCATAGCTTCTGCATGCTCTTCGATTACTCCAATGAGCTCTCATCCCAATCATTCCATAGAGAAGAGACCATTGTTTGTCTAAGGAAGATTCTGATCTCAAGAAGGCATGAAAGCACAATCGACATATATGCAAAGCGAGTGGTAGAAGGCTATTTTATTCCAAGCTTACTATGCTCTCGAAACATGGATAACACTTTCACTTTCTATGTGAAAAATGTCACCAAGTTAAGAGGCTTTTTGTGTGCAAGCCTTTGCCCATGAAAGCTTCCCTGCAAATAGAAACATCCACACATACACCATGATAATGATTCATGAAAGCCAAAAACATATTGACAATTATATACAAAATTCAAATTTCATGCATACATGCATATGCATATGCACATATATCACGCACATTGCACATTGCACATTGCACATGCACATTGCACATGCACATGCACATGCACATGCACATGCATGTGCCACGTGCACATTCACATGGGCCACGCATATGCACATGTACATGCACGTGCATGTGCACATGTGTGGATACTAGATCTACATGATTCATGAAGCATGATAAATTTTAAAAACTTTACACAAAAAATAGAATTACCTATATCCTCCATCAATAGATCAAGGAAATGTGTAACACAAGAAATCCACACAATATGCTTATATTCTTTCTCTAAGAGCTTTCCCATATGCTGAGAATTGCTCACATTGTCACTTACAACTTGTACAACATTTTCAGCTCCCACCTATGCATATAAAGTTGAAATTTCTAAGGATTAATATATTATCAATGATCATTAATGAAAAATGCTGAAAAATAAAAATTCCAAAAATAACAAATAAAATTAAAGATCTTACCTCTTCTATTGCTTTCTTGATATGTCGATATATGAAAGCTCCTATGGTCTTCTTTCCCCTTTTGCCCACCTCTACCGCACGTAGAAAGAATGTACCAATTGGGCATGATACAAGAATGTTAATCATGCTCCTATTCTTTATATCTCTCCATCCATCGAAGATGATAGTGCATCCATATCTAGACCATTTCTCTCTCATAGGAAGAAGAGAGAGATCAATTTTCTTCTTCTCTTCATCAAATTTTCTTCTTCTTAAATCCGAATAAGAAGGCCCCATCCATCCTTGACATGGGCCCACCTCCGAGATTGCCTTCACAGTAGCCTTCCATTGCTTTGAATTCAAAAGACTAAAAAGATAAATTTTCTAAAATTACCAATTTAGTGATCTCCGAATCCGCAATCTTTTGCTTCTCCTTGAGCCATGTGAGGGATGTCCTCGTATGCCCCGGAGCATCTCTTAATTCACCTTGCCTTTGATATGTAGAAGTTCTCACCGTTGGTGATTGTGAAATATTTCGCTCATTTGATGCTTGAAAATGTGATTGGGCATCTTCTGATGTTTCGGAGACATTTGAGTGGGTTGATGGTTGAGGATGAGAAGCATTATACCCTCTTACCAAATGTCTCATAGGCCAAGTTTGGCCTCCAGAAGACGTGAATATGACTTTCTTTCTTTCTTTCTTTCTTTTCTCTCTCTCTCTCTCTCTCTCTCTCTCTCTCTCTCTCTCTCTCTCTCTCTCTCTCTCTCTCTCTCTCTCTCTCTCTCTCTCTCTCTCTCTCTCTCTCTCTCTCTCTCTCTCTCTCTCTCTCTCTCTCTCTCTCTCTCTCTCTCTCTCTCTCTCTCTCTCTCTCTCTCTCTCTCGCCCTGCTGCTGCTGCTGCCTCACGCGCGCCCTGCTGCACGAAACCCTAGTAGCCATGCTGCGCCATCTCTACTATGCTACGCCCATCTCTGCACGAGAAATTAGCGTTCGCGTCAGAAATTAGGGTTCGCGTCAGAATTAGGGTTCGCGGCAGGAACTAGAGATCGCATCAGAAATTAGGGGCAATCTTTGTCAGCATGGGGCAACGTCAGGCAACCCTTCGTACCTCTTCCTAAATCATTTGTTACAGAAACCCTAAATCTGAGTTGCCTCCCGAAACCCTAAATCCCTGCCCCGGACTAATAACTGTTTCCTACAGTTATTAGCCACTCCCACCCTTGCTCCATCGCGCATCGGGCGCGCTCCCGTCTTCATCGCAAGTCTTTAGGCTCAGTACTCTGAGCATTTTTTCATCTTCGAATGCAATGAGCGCTACGGCTAAGAAGGACGATTTGACAAAAATGGAGGACAAACTGACCATAGCTATCAAAGAAAACAAGAAGATGGTGGACTCCACTATCACGGCCATCATCAGCCGCCTCTCAAAGCTCGAGAAGGAAGTAGAAACATATCATAAGGAGAGGGAAGCATGGCAGAAAGAGAAAGAAGAATGGGCTAAGGAGAGGGCAAACATGAAAGAGGAATTGGAGCTCCTCAAAGCTTCAATGGTCTCTCTTACACCCGAAGAAGGAGAGATTAATATGAACAAGACAGAAGCTCTCAAAGAAGAACTCACCAAATCCTTGACCGAGAGCATGGAAAACAAATTAGAAGCTACCAAAGAAGGGTGGATCGACATAGTGAAGAAGAACATCAAAAAAGAAGCCAAAGAGAAAGCACAAAAGGAAGAAGCCCTCATCGTGCACACCACTATTGAGGAAGAAAAGATGAGACATGCCCGCCGTCTCAATGTACGCATCACGGGCATTGAAGAAAAAGAAGGTTCTACCCCCGAGTCCGATGGGAAGACACTATGCAAGATACTCGGCTACAAAGAGGAGTCCCCCCCATTCATCAAGTCTTGGAGAACGGGACGAGACCCCACGAAGAAGAGAGCTCTCATTCTACACTTCCCTTCCGAAGATATAAGATCTACTTTCCTACGCAAGAGGGTGATTTTGAGAGCACTTGATGGCCTCCCCATCTACCTTGACGATGATCTCACACCCATGCAGGTAGCACACCGTCGTGCATGCATGCCGAGAGTACATCAAGCTCGCAAAGAAGGAAAGAAGGCTTCATACAGAGATGGTCGTGTCATCATTGATGGCAAGGCCATCCCATAGGGATTCGCGGCCTGTGAGACACTCGAGGAGATACACCTTGCAGTTTGGAACTGCAATGGAGATCTATGGACACACCCAGAGAGATTGGAAGAGGTGCGCAAAGGCAAAGACATCATTATGCTCACAGAGACACATGAGAGCCCGGACCGGGGCCTACCTCGTGTCCACGGTTTTCAGTGGGAGTCCACATACAGAGAGTGTACACGTCAGCACACCACCCGAGGATCAGGAGGATTAGCCATACTCTTTAGAGATGGACTTCAGAGCAGGATACAGATAGTCGCACGTGATTCACAGGCCAGATATCTTTGGATTCGACTCCAGCTCTCGCAGGAGAGGATCATCTTCATAGCATTATGCTACTTTGCTCCTTCTAGCTCGCGTTTCGCTATCATAGATCGAGAGGAGGACTCACCATACACTTGCTTGTCAGAAGAGATTACAGAGTACTCTGCATTAGGGGAAGTCTTCCTTATGGGAGACTTCAATGCCAGGACAGGCAATGATCAGTGTGAGATATTTGACCCAGAAGACCCGGAGATACTACATACCATAGAGGATGAGTCTACAGCTCGAGCTTCAGCTGACGCTACACACACTCACTATGGCACTCACCTACTCAGACTAGGCTCTCGACATAATCTCGTTATCTATAACGGGATGACTCAGTGGCCTACCTCAGGAGGATTGACATGCATACCACACTCAGTCACAGATGGCGGGGGAAGTACAGTAGATTACGTCATGGGGTCCAGAGAGGCCATCCACCTACTTACCTCATTCACCATCCCACCCATACCCATTGGGGCTGATCACACATACCTCGCACTCTCCCTGAAGGGAGACACCCCTACACGCATACCCGCAGCACGCATCCCACACACCACCATCCACTTCACACACGAGCTAGCTCACATATATGCGGCTCGAGTCGAGCAGGGTCTTCTCTTACTTCATCCTGACACTCCACTATCCCTACTCACCTCTCAGATAGCATCAGTTCTTCAGACATCAGCCATCAGCTCCTTCCCACACACCATCCATTCTCGTCACACACCTCCTCCCGGGACTATGCCACAACATCGTTGGTATGATGAGGATTGCAAAGATCTTTACCGCCGACTACGAGCTCAGCGAGCATTGGGAGAGATCACAGAGAGAGAGAGGCCAAGGGACAGATGACTCTCACACGTCGAAAGAGGCGAGCCTTTGAGGAGGCACAGGAGCTTGAGCTATACCATCTCTTTATGAGTATGGACAGTGCTGCAGCATGGCGCAGCCTACGAGAGCCACGCCCGACCACACTTATTGGAGACCCACACACATGGCATGATTATGCTCAGAGGTTATATGAGGTACCTAGGCAGCCTCCCATTCCCCAGCCACTTGAGCCTCGCCCTACTAGTTCTTCTCTCTTCACAGCAAAGATGGTTGAGAGGGCCATACGACGACTTCGACATGGACGTTCGACAGACCACGCAGGATTGCAGAGCGAGCATCTCATATATGCAGCCTCCACTATAGCACCGTTGATTGCACATGTCTTCAACTGGGCTATAGGAGAGGGCTTCCCAGAGGAGTGGACTAGGCACACCATTGTGCCTATCCACAAATCTGGCGACACCCTGGATCCACGGAACTACAGGACCATCATGATTGGCCACACCATGGCCAAACTATACGGTGCCATACTTGAGGCAGAGCTCAGTTCATATGCAGAGACTGAGGGGCTACAAGCACGAGGCCAAGCAGGTTTTCGACGAGCTTTCTCTACTATTGATCACATCTTCATTCTGCGCTGCCTCATTGATGGGGCAAGGGTGCGGAAGAAGAGGCTATATTGCTGCTTTGTGGACTTCCGCAAAGCTTTTGATACAGTGCCGCGAGAGAGGCTCTTCCAACGCCTCCAGAGCTTGGGAGTACCATCAGGGATGATTTGGGCCATCTATGCACTCTATGAGCAGGTGACTGGGAGGGTACGGTGTCCAGGAGGTATGTCTGAGGCCATTGCTAGCACCATCGGTGTTAAGCAAGGCTGCCCACTCTCTCCCACTCTATTTGGTCTCTACATTGACGAGATTGAGGACTACATTCTCCGAGCTGGAGGAGAGGGTGCAGACCTCGCAGGTACACATGTCCACATTTTATTATATGCAGATGACATTGTCTTGATTTCAGAGTCACCCGAGGGATTACAGCGCCACCTTGAGGCCCTGGATGAGTTTTGTACACAGAGGGGCTTGACAGTAAACCTTGGCAAGACCAAGGTCATGATCTTCCACACCTCCCCCATGGTGAGGAATGGAGCAGGATTCAGAGCTGGTGGTGGACAGATTGAGGTGGTCACTTCCTATGTCTATCTCGGAGTCACATTCACGAGCTTGCCTGGCCCCTTCAGCATGAGACAGGCAGCCACCGATAGACTCACACGCGGATATGCAGCTTTAGCCATGTTAGAGCGGAGATGTCACCAAGCACACTTCCAGGAGCCCCGCACGAAGGGCTGGCTATTTGACACACTGGTCAGACCAGCTATGATGTATGCTGCGACGGTTTGGGCCCCAGGTCTCACAGTCACCCAGTGGAGTGCGATCGAGAGGCCACAGGTACGTATGATCTCGCGATTATTTCGTGGGAAACAGTCGGTGCCACATGACATCATCAGGGCAGAGCTAGCTGCACCACCCATGGCAGTAGAGGCACTATTCCAGACTATCTGCTTTATTCAGAGGATTAGGGACCTCCCTACAGATAGACTCACACACAGAGCTCTTGAGGCATCTATACAGATATGAGAGAGCTTGGTACACTCAGGTTAGAGTCTGGTTTGATAGTCATGGACTCGATATGGACAGATTGCCGCCTTTTCAGTATGACCCAGACTCACCTCACATCCACCTCTCTCGTCGTGAGAGGAATGTTGTGCTCAGACAGGATCTCTGGCAGCTCTACATTAGTCAGACATGGCACACACCACACATGGGATCGAGACTATCGCACTATCGAGACCAGTTCATAGACATACTAGCTGACGGTTTCATCCAGCGACCACGCTACATGGATACTCACATGCCTCATAGCTTGAGGGTAGCGATTGGCCAGCTGAGAGTCTCATCACACCGACTCGAGATTGAGACGGGCAGAGCCGCAGACATTCCCAGAGAGGAGCGGATATGCAGAGTATGCAGAGTAGAGATGGAGGATGAGGAGCACTTTGTATGCAGATGTAGCGCATATGATGGCATCAGAGGCAGATACGAGACTCTGTTTGCAGGGCAGCCCACCCTCCGAGAGATCATGGACTCTAGAGACCAGCGACAGCTCGGGCGATTCTTACTAGAGATACAAAGTCACAGAGATTCCCTACTCCAGCCTACTGTAGCACTCCATACAGGAGGGAGACAGAGTCAGCTCACTGACTTCTTTATTCCACGACGTGCTGCAGCCCTCCCCCCCTCAGCCCACATACCGAGCGGGGTGACTCTTCAGCAGGCTCAGATATCTCGAGCTAGGAGACGACCCCGTGATATAGGATATCGGGCCCCGAGACTTCACCGACACCAGATTGCGGAGATCCAGGCTTGTGACCATCGCGCCATGGAGGAGAGACGATCCCAGATGATGGCCGATCCCGTTGCAGCCATCAGGGTGGCCCTGACTCCACCTCCACCTATGTATCACATATTACATCCCACCCACTAGCACAGGATGGAGCTAGTTAGTCGTTTTAGATGCATTCTCATGGTTGTTGTACTACCCTTTTGCATATAGACTATCATAGATATCGCACTCCATACACCCCCCACCACTTTCATGGATATCCCCACATGCACACTACGGAGATCTATATCAGCTTAACCAGTTTCTTTTCAGCACTTTTATCTTTTCTGATTGACAGAAGATACACCCATGTACATCGATTTGTCTCATAGGCCGAGTTCGGCCTCCTAATAGACGTAAAAACACTTTCTTTCTTTCTTTCTTTCTTTTCTCTCTCTCTCTCTCTCTCTCTCTCTCTCTCTCTCTCTCTCTCTCTCTCTCTCTCTCTCTCTCTCTCTCTCTCTCTCTCTCTCTCTCTCTCTCTCTCTCTCTCTCTCTCTCTCTCTCTCTCTCTCTCTCTCTCTCTCTCTCTCTCTCTCTCTCTCTCTCTCTATCTATCTATATATATATATATATATATATATATATATATATATATATATATATATATATATATATATATATATATATATATAGAGAGAGAGAGAGAGAGAGATAGATAGATGCACATACACATACACATAAATAAATAAATAAATATACACATATATATATATATATATATATATATATATATATATATATATATATATATATATATATATATATATATATATATATATATATATATATATATATATATGTGTGTGTGTGTGTGTGTGTGTGTGTGTGTGTGTGTGTGTGTGTGTATGTATGTATGTATGTACGCATGTATGTATGTATGTATGTATGTATGTATGTATGTATGTATGTATATATATGTGTGTGTGTGTGTGTGTGTGTGTGAGATATATATGTGTGTGTATGTATATATGTATGTGTGTGTGTGCATGCATAGTTGTTTCTGATGGGTTTCTTACTTCTAACATTTATCGGACGTCTGACAGGTAAGGTAAAACGTTTCTGACGGTATCTGATGCTCCCAAAATTTTCAACTAAAAAATTAAAAACAATAATAAATAAGTAACAACTAGCAAACACCAAACAATGTTATAGCCTATGTATATGATTCATAGATAAAAATAGCAAAATCATACTATATATATGATGTATAGTGTACCATGTACCTACTACCATCATTGCTTATGCTATAGAGAAGTCATGACTTGCAAATGAATCATGATAGAGACTAAAGTAATGCATTAGCCATCAATGATAATCAATTCATCATTTACAACACAAGATTCGAAAAGAGAAAATTCAATCCAGGTTCCAATTCAAGATTAGAATGATGGATGCATCATATGAATTATAATTCATGATGTATGTATGATGCATACATGAGGCTTGATTTTCCATATACATGAAAGCTTCAGGCTTCCTGTATTTGTGCATGCCAGATGCTAAATAAGCAGCGTGCTCTATCCTGTAAGCCATGTCAATTAAAACTTGTGGTTATAAGTTTTTAACTACTTAACATCTTACTTTCTTCTTTTACATGTACTGTTCAGCAACAAATTCACATATATCATAAATACAAATGCCATAGACCAGCCCCTTATCATGCCTTATCTGCAGACTGTAGACTGTAAGGGGCATTGAAGATAGTATATAGAAGTGCATCAACACTATCCTGATTTCTACCCAATGTGTTTTGTCCTTTTGTACAGTGCAGGACTTTAGTCTATGCCTATCCACATTCCCTGCAATAACTGCAGTCTGCAGCTATAATCTGCCTCCTTGTTTTCTTTCATACAATGTGTGGGGATAATCTTTTACTGTGAGCGTGTTTCCACATTGCACTAACAAGCATATGTAGACTGAATATATATGTGGCATATGCATTCACGGTTTCACTCACTAGTAATCACTGTGTGGACAGTGGGCCTGTGGCATCCCCATTGTGCTTGAAAGATGAGACTAGGAGCCTCTAGGGAGAGGGCAAGCATCACATTGAGGGTGTTGGACTGAATCTTCAGGGGACTCCGAGGCAGCAAACGAGAGAAAACTGAATAAGCAAGTCTCTGAAAATTTATTTTTGAGGGGAAAAAAATAACCTGCAACAGACCCGTCAGCTACGAGTCGAGAAACCTAGAGTTAGGAATAAAATACCTGCCGTCAGCTAAACTTAACTGACGTGTCAGGAAACAACAACGTGTGTGTGTCTGTATATATATATATATATATATATATATATATATATATATATATATATATATATATATATATATATATATATATATATATATATATATATATATATATATATATACACACCTTCATAAGTTCAGATATATATATATATATATATATATATATATATATATATATATATATATATATATATATATATATATATATATATATATATATATATATATATATATATATATATATATATACACACCTTCATAAGTTCAGAGATATCCAAACTTACGAACGCAAGATATAGAACACAAACACATACACATTGGAGGAAGAAGAATGAAAAAAAAAAAAAAAAATCATCAAGAGACTTAAGATCAATATAAGACATAAAAAATACAAACAAAAAAGAAAATCAATACAAACTGAGACACACAAAAAAAACAAACAATTAATGAAAATTGAAAAATAATAATAAAAATAATAATAATAAGTTTAAATTATATATATATATATATATATATATATATATATATATATATATATATATATATATATATATATATATATATATATATATATATATATATATAGTGTGTGTGTCTGTGTATGTGTGTCCACATAAACACATATACATAGATTGGAAAGGGTGCCTAGCACTTCTTACAAACATTCATAGAGGGTATACTCATAGTTTTTACCTTATTCGTCAGCTCCTTTTTGAGCTGTCGGGAAAAAACATTAGTAACCTCACATCATACTGGACTTGACCCTTATTGTCTATATATGTATTACTTCGTGACTTCAGTTCAATACATAAATAGTGATAGAGACAACTCTTTCTTTATTACTCTATGCAATATTGTGTACACTATACTTTATATTGGATCATATCATATGGTTGTCGTCAGTGTTGCACTCATACATCGTACCGCTCCATTCGTACGATTTCAATCGTCAAGTCCTGTCCTGTCTGAACGCGTAGACTCATCCAGTCAAAAAATTGCGGATCAAACGTTTCACTTTATTTAGGGCTGAGGCCGATTATAATGCACATTGTGCACATTGTACACATAGAAAGCGTTCGCGAGCTACGGCTCCATCGACTTCAAGCCTAGGGTTAAGCATTAGCCTTTAGGGTTGTTGAGACTTGAGAATTAGGGTTATTGAGCAGCCCCCTTCTCATCTTTAGCATCTTTCTGAGCTTCCAACAGCCCTTCTTCTCATCTTTAGCATCTTTCTTAGCTTCCAACAGCCCCTCTTATCATCTTTATCACCCTCATGGCTCCTCCTCTTCATGAAGCCTTTCTCAAGCATTGTGTAGCTTTTGAAAGGGTGAAGGATAAGTCCAATGTTTGTAGGTGGCATTGCAAGTATTATGGAAGGATACAAACATCTAGTGTAACTCGACTTCTCATCCATTTATGCAAATTGGGTGGAGAATGCTCTCCATACAATGGTATTCCCGATGATGTTCATGAAGAATGTCGCAAAAAATATCTTCCATTGAAGAGGAGAAAAGGCTCTCTTCCCCAACATGAAGTTGTCTCACCGGATCATGAAGATATCGGAATAGGTAATGCTCCATCCATTTTTATTGGTTTAGCTGCACCCACAATGAGTTCACATGAATGTGAGGAAGGAACAAGTCTTCCAAAGATAAATAAGGGAGTGTGTGAGAGTGGTAGTGGTTCCTCTCGACAACCTACCCTTGCACAAGTATCGGGTGGAGTATGAGGGACATTGGCTTTTCTTAAAGAAAGCCAAAGAGTGGCTGAAATTGAAATTGCAAGAACCATCATTGAGTGTAATCTTCCCTTTAATGTGCTTCGTTTGGATCGATGGAGGCATATGATAAGAGCCATAGTTAATGTAGGACCTTGTGAGGAATGGTATGGTGTTTCCTACAATGATATGCGCACAAAGAAATTGGATGAGGAAAAAGCAATAATTGATAAATCTTTGGAGCCCGTGCGAGCCGGTTGGGCCAAATATGTATGCTCCATTCTCTCCGATGGATGGAGTGATCACAAAAAGAGAGGGATTATCAATATCCTTGTCTCTTGCCCTCTTGGTACCTACTTCTTACGGGCGGTGGATGCAGATGTAAGAGGCAAAAAAGTCACCGGAAGCTTTATTTATTCACATATCCAGCAAGCCATACTTGAGGTAAGTTTCCAAATTCATTAAAATTAAGATTTTGCCTTAAAATCTGAATCCAAATTTCATTCATTAAAATTCAGATTTTGCATTCTAGATTTTATGTAAAATCATAAATATGTGTGCCATATAATATGTATGTATCATGTAATATTATGAAATTTGAATTATGACATATGAATGACTTATATTCAGCATGCTAATTGTTTTTGTTTCCCTTTATAACCTGTCATAGGTTGGTCACCAACATGTTATTCAAGTCATTACAGACAATGCATCAAATTGTGCTTCTATGGGAAGGAAGCTAGAGCAAGAGTTTCCATCTATAGTGTGGAGTCCTTGTGCCACTCATTGCCTCGATCTTCTTATGGAAGACTGGCAAAATTAGAGTGGGTGAAGAGCCTTACATCAGAGGCCATCTCCATTGAGGACTTCATGAATGCTAAGGTGAGGGTGCTTGCTATATATCGCTCATATTCAGATTTGGAGCTAAAAAAGCCATCAAGGACAAGATTTGCAGCCATGTGCATACTTTTAGACCGTCTTTTTGAAGTCCAAAATAAACTTCAAAAGACGGTTGTTTCAGAAGAGTTCAAAGAATGGTTAGATGGAGAGTCATTGCCTAACAACAAGAGGCAAAGGCTATGCAAAGATTGTGTTTGAAAGAGTCTTTTTGGAGAAGTGTTCATGGTCTTGTCATTGCTATACTACCACTGTATAAAGTTATACGCATGACCGATATGGAGGGAGCAACAATTGGTGTACTTTATCACTTTATGAAAGAGGCAATAAATGAAATTCAGAAGTGTACCATCCTTGATGAGTCGGTCGATCCATCATGGTAAGTATAAGTATGACTTTGTTACTTTAAAGTTTAAAAACTTCATGAATCGTGTCATTAAAATTTATAATATTTGATGCTCATTGCTCATTAATGTGTATGCTTTTTTTTCCTATCCCTTATAGTGATATTTTGGAGAGCACACCTAAAAGGGATGACCTTCTCTACTTGATTGAGAAGAGGCGGAAGTGGATGAAGCGCCCGATTCATGGTTCTCTCTTACATCCGGCTTTCAAAGAGCCATCTTGATTTATGGATACTTCACTCTTGGAAGATAGAGACACATCTCTTCTCTTGAGACACTAAAAGGTATTCAAAGAGAAAGAAATGAAGAAGAAGAAAGGATTTTCCGTGAACTTTATCTAGAGCTTGAGGAGATTGATCGGAGAGTGAGTCGCACACGATCTCACTCAAAGGTCATAGTTCGTGGTTCACGGTCCTGTCAGAGGCACGGAAGCTTCACTATTGCATATTCACGGCGTGGATCGAGTAGTAGATCTACTCCATCCGCTATGGAAGAGGAGAATGTGGTCATTGACACAGATCTTAAAGAGCCATCGTATGATGATGATGGCAATATTCTTAGTGACAGGGATTATGATAATGCATCTCTTGCTTCTTCTATTGGAGATGATGGAGATTCATGTAGTGATCATCACTATGATGATTGATCATGCTTCATGGAATATAACATTAAATTTTGTATTGTACTTTGGATTTTGGAACTTGGAGTTTGCAAAATTGACAATGTATTTTGCACATGTTACATTTGTTAGTGTTTACTTGTTTTACATGATAGATGTATCATGCATGATGTTATGACTTATGACATATGTCAATGAGAAATGTGCTTCTTTAATCTTGTTTTGAATTAAATTGAATCGTGATCATTGAAATTTTTATACAATGGTGATTCTTGAATGTATGCAAATGCCAAAATTGAAAATTGAAATGCTGAAATTTTAATTGTCAAGACTCAAATTTCTGAATTTGTGCAATGTGTTATATGACATATATAATAATGTGATTATGTATATGTGTGTGTATCTATATATATATATATATATATATATATATATATATATATATATATATATATATATATATATATATATATATATATATATATATATATATATATATATATATATATATATATATATATATATCATACTCATCGTAAGCCAAAATCTTAGTACGATCTCGTACTGTACGTGAACCGTACTGGACGCATCGTACTAGACAGGACGTGACTACCTTTGCTGTCGTGCATTGATATATTATGTTTTAAGTTTGAATTTGATTGTCTTATTCATATATAGTAACTCATTGTTCTCGAATTTTGTTGTGCCAAACTTTAAGGTCGCGTCAGAAATCGTGAGAATTGTTTTACCCGACTCGTCAGAAGACAAACTCCCGTCAGAAGTCAAAAGTCACAAGTCGGATTCACGTCAGAAACAACTATGGGTACACTTTAGATCATGATTCATCTCACAATACATTAAACATATTAAGTTCATTAACGAACTACAATACATTATACATATAAAATGCATGATCATATCATGTGAAATTTCATATAAAGTTTAAAATTAACTCATGAGTAATCATATCAAAGTTCAAATTGATTAAAATAGAATGGACTTAGAAACACGTTTTCGAACCAAACTATTTCTTGCAAACGGCCGATCCATTTCCCATGCCTACAACCTATGTTTTTGGGTCGTATGGTCACGAGTCACGACTCACACTCAAAGGCTCTAGAAACCTTTTGATTGGGAGGCAAGAGGGTAAATGAAAGGGAGGTGAGGGACATCAATCTAAAGAAACCATCACTATGCGGATATGGAACAAAGGCTAGTAGCCAAAGTTCTTAGCTCAAGGGTTATCCTAAGGTTCACCTTTAGGAGGTAGAGTCAGTGTGCATAATGCCCACTTGTCACACTAGAGTGTTCTAGAAACCTTCTAATTAGGGAGCAAGAGCATAACTAAATGGAAAAATGTGTGTATGTCTAACCTCCAATCCATTTATCCTCTTGCTCCCCAATAAAAGGGTTTCCAAAGCCCTCTAGTGTGACATACAAGAGGAGAGTAAGAGATTGAAGCATTGCCTCTACCTGTAAGAGTGGGAGTCGGCCAAGCTTCTCACATAACAAATAGACACAAAAACATATATATAGATACAAACACATTTACATAGATACATACATACTTGCATACTTACATACATACATACATACACACACATTCATTTATCACTTGGCTCATGATGAAAGCCTAGAGGGAGGAAAGCTAGTGGATTATATAATACAAAAACAAGCCTCAACCTGATGGCTCCCTAGTTTCTCCCTCTCTCTCTATGTGACCAGGGTTCTAATTTCCAAACTTCAAATGAAGCTTTGACTCTAGAGGAAGGCAACAAGACCACAGGTATGTGTTGTATGGCTGAAACTTGAAGAATTGAAGGCAACAAGGCTGAGGTAAAGCAAGGCAACAAGGCAACAAGGACTTAGAGAACTTGGAAGCATTCACCACATATGCACTCAAGCACGTGCAAAAGGCAAATGACTGACTAGAAGACCTTGCACCAAAAGAAAATGGGTATAATACCCTCTTCAAATGGACATCCAGAAAAAATGCTATGATGCCTCAATAAAAGAAACATAGAATTATAATTTAAACTTGCCATAGTAACCTTTTTTTTTTAACGATGTTCTTTTACTATGATTGGGAAGGGGAAAAGGGGGGGGAGGGGGTGGGGGGCCCACTGACTTACAGAATAAAGGCCATACTTGTAACGACCGAAGGCGTCGATTGCAGAGATGGAGGTCAAAAAAGAGCACCTGAGAACTCCAAAAAAAGCTCCATACTGCTGACACGACACTGTAGAGGCAAGAAAGATACCTCCAAACCCTAAAATGTGGCTGGGTTGCGGACGTAGCACTGTGGAGGAAAGAGAACAGAGCAGTGACAATTGCACAAGTAGCACTATAGAGGACACTTGGAAGCGAACAGACCACAGTGGAGTGAAAGTGAGTTGTGGAGAAAGACAGGTACATGTACCCAAGATCAGCAAAGTGTCTAGTCACTGTTTTTCACTCTTCTATAGATGTGATCCCAAAAAGTCTTTTCAAAGAAACGAGAAGGGGAACCTTGGTTTTTACACAACTTCCAGGGAATTCTTGATGGTCCCAAAAGCATCTTGGAAGTTAATATTAACACTAATAAATAAATACACCTCGTCAGATGGTAAAGATACTTCCATAAAACATTTTCTTTAAAAATTCACACATTGAAACTAAATTCAACTTTCTCTTCTCTGAAAAAAGAAATGTCAGCACAAACTTTTGACCCCTTTGCTACAATGTCTACGGCTGTGAAACTGAAATGTCTAAGAATACTAAATACAAACAATCTTTGCTTTCAGTCTAGATAGTGCTTGTACGTTATGAACAAAAATCTGTGAGTAGGATTGTGCTAATATTACAGTCCATTTGTCTTCATACTACATTGCATATGCCAAAAGATGTGAATTGGATGTGAAGTTCACAAACTGGAGGCAAGTTACTGATCTTTAAGCTTTCTCCTGAATTCATACAAAACATCCAAGAAATGCCTACTCTTATTACTTTAACAGGTAAAGAGTCAGGAAACATGAAATAGAAACATATCCATGAACTACAATCAAATTGCTCACATAGATCTTTCAATTTCTTAGAAAATATCAAGGTAAGGTCTTCTTTTATTTCTTCAACATGTAAACATTTAGGAAACATGCAATGGTAACATACCCGTGGACTATCATCAAAATGCTGGGATAAATACAACTCCTTCTCATTCCCTATTGAAGGGAAGCCTGTATCTGATGGACGATAAAACCATCTACAACATAATAAGCATGAGCTCTCAGGCTGTACTTTCAGTTGTCCTTTCATCGCCCTCGTGTTCATTCTAGAATAACAGGAATAGAAGCTCTCAATCTGTGCTACATATGGCTTTGTGTCCTCTCCTGATTGAGGTCGGACCTGAAATAGGGGCAATAAATATAAGCTTCACAAAAGAAAGGAAAAACAATCCCAGCAGAAGATCAAATCCTATGTATAACATAGACAAAATAAAATAATACATAGTTGAAAACACACCTCCACACACACACACACACCCCAAACACTACGAAGATACCTCATCTAACACATTATTGATCTAATTCAATAAAATTTGACAGAAATCATTCTAATAATCCTCATCACCTTTACTTTTGATATCCATGATTTCAAGAAAGCATGCTCAAGTGTTTTTCTTTATATTAGTAGTCTAAACCACCCTAAAGTTTGACTTCTTCAAAACAGATTGCAAATAGTTACCATATTACAACCCCAGCATATATTACACTTCAATCATACAGAGCAAAGAACATTTCTTGATCTCCATGTTACTTCTCCTTCATACATCTTTGCCAGTGTGTCAACATAGAGATATCCCAAAAATTATTCTTTTTCACAAAAGTTACAAGAAACATCGCAGATTCTTGCTGAAAACTAATTATCCATGCATAGTGACCAAAGCAGATAACATTCCAGAATACACTACTACAGACAGCCCCTTAAGCACAGTAGATCCTGAGTATTTTACACACAATTTCTTGTTGAAGGTTTATGGTTTACCTCTACAATATCACCAGCCGAGTAGATGATTCCACCAATGCAGATAGACTTGTAGTAAGTTCTCCACGAAACCTTCCGCAGAGTACATGGTTCTGGCACATCAAGCACAAACTTCAGTCCCATACTACATAAAGTAGGCACTGATCCACCACGGCCAAGGAAAGATACACACTGTGTGGCCTCATTCACCTCCTCAAGCTGATTCAAACGTTTAGATATGCGAGTTTCTACAAATGCCACCTGCCCATTTTTCTTTGTGTTCCTTCTACTAATACCTTGATCACTGTGGCCAACTCTTAATTTCAGTCCATTTGAATCCTTTACCCTAGGCAATGGACATAGCCTACCTTTGAGAAGGCTATCAATAATCCAATCTCTTGACTGCACATTTCAATCCATTACTCTCTCTCTCTCTCTCTCTCTCTCTCTCTCTCTCTCTCTCTCTCTCTCTCTCTCTCTCTCTCTCTCTCTCTCTCTCTCTCTCTCTCTCTCTCTCTCTCTCTCTCTCTCTCTCTCTCTCTCTCTCCTCTCTCTCTCTCTCTCTCTCTCTCTCTCTCTCTCTCTCTCTCTCTCTCTCTCTCTCTCTCTCTCTCTCTCTCTCTCTCTCTCTCTCTCTCTCTCTCTCTCTCTCTCTCTCTCTCTCTCTCTCTCTCTCTCTCTCTCTCTCTCTCTCTCTCTCTCTCTCTCTCTCTCTCTCTCTCCCCCCCCCCCCCCCCCCTCCCTCCCTCCCACACTCATTGAGCCACACACCACAATCCCTCCCACACTCATTGAGCCACACACCACAATACACTTCACACACGAGCTCTCACATGTTTATGCACACCACTTACACACCCGCCTACTCTCCCTCGACCCACTATCACCACTAGATTTACTCACATCACAGATCACCACTATCCTACATGACTCAGCCCTACAAAGCTTTCCACACCACACACATACACACCCTCCACGCACGGGATCCATGCCCCAAAATCGCTGGTACGATACAGATTGTCGAGAGCTCAAGAAGCACCTACGGATTTTAGAGCATAGGGGGGATATTACACACAGGCAGGCACAGCGACGCATGCACAGCCTTACCCGTCGCAAGCGGCGAGAATGGGAGGAGAGACAGTACAAGGATATCTATCACTTGCTCATGAGCCGGGATAGTGCAGTGGCATGGGGACACCTGAGAGAGAGGAGACAGCAGACACCCATTCGAGACCCGAGCACTTGGCATAGCTATGCGCAGAACCTATACGAGATCCGTGACCAGCCCCCCATTCCCATGCCAGAGAGCTCACGCCCCACTACCTGTGACTTCTTCACATCGACTATGGTGAGCCGTGCCATTGCCCATCTACAGCATGGAAGGGCCCATGACCAGTTCGGTTTACAGGCAGAGCATCTCATCTACGGATGCACGACCCTAGCACCGCTCATTGCCCACCTCTTCAACCGAGCATTGGCTGAAGGGTTTCCTGACTCATGGACTGAGCACACCATTGTGCCCATTCATAAGTCAAGTGATGTTATGGATCCATCCACATACCGGACGATCATGATTGGCCCCATACTGGCCAAGTTATATGGGGAAGTGCTAGAGACAGAGTTGAGCACTCTTGCCGAGAGGAAGGGTGTCAAGGCCCCGAGACAGGAAGGATTCAGACGAGATTACTCTACCATTGACCACATCTTCACTTTGAGATGCTTGATTGACCAGGCACGAGTGAGGAAGAGGAGATTGTATTGTTGCTTTGTGGACTTCCGCAAAGCCTTCGACACAGTTCCCAGGGAGAGGCTCTTCAGACGTCTACACGATATCGGGGCTCCATAGGAGATGATATGGGGGATCTACGCCTGGCTCCAGAGGAGATGATATGGGGGATCTACGCCTTATATGAGAGAGTATCAGGTAGAGTCAGATGCCAAGGCGGTCTATCCGATTCACTTGCTAGCACCATCGGGGTGAAGCAAGGGTGCCCCCTCTCACCCACCCTTTTTGGTTTATACATTGACGAGATAGTGGACTTCATATGGCAGCAAGGAGGAGAGGGCATTGAGGTACGAGGGACTACTATCCACATTCTTTTATATGCTGATGATATTGTGCTCGTTTCAGAGTCTGCAGAGGGTCTACAGCGTCACCTACAAGGCCTAGATGATTTTTGTACACATAGAGCGTTATCAGTGAACCTTGGTAAAACCAAGGTTTTGATCTTCCATACATCAGCACATGTGAGGAGACACAGTTCTTTCACAGCGGCAGGCGGACCCATTGAGGTAGTTGGTTCATATGTCTACTTGGGAGTGACTTTCACAGCAGCCTCTGGGGTTTTCTCCATGTCTCAGGCAGCCGGTGATCGCATCACACGTGGATACGCAGCGTTAGCTTTGATGGAGAGACAGTGTCACCAGGCATATTTTCAGGAGCCCCGCACAAAGGGGTGGCTCTTCGACACTTTAGTTACCCCAGCACTCATGTATGGTGCAGCTATATGGGGACCGGGATTAGCTACATCATCATGGACAGCACTAGAGAGACCGCAGATTCTCATGATTGCTAGACTCATCCACAGCAAATCTTCGGTACCCCATGATATCATTAGGGCAGAGCTTGCTGCACCACCAATGCTAGTAGAGGCACTCTTCCAAACAGTATGCCTATTACACAGGATCCAGAGCATGGACACAGAGCGCATCACTTACAGAGCTTTCCAGGCATCACGCGACATGCACTAGCCGGAGACACCTCATCATGGTATGCACAGACACGAGATTGGCTTGCCCTCCATGGTTTTGACATAGACAGACTACCACCAGTACAGTATGACTCCGAGGCTCCCACCTATTCACTCTCTCACCAAGAGAGAAATAGGATCATCCATCAGGAGATATGGCATACATACATACAGAGGACATGGATGAGCCCGAGGAGGACATTGACACCGAAAATGCTTCACTATCGTGAGCATTTTCTACGGATTTCAGACAAGGGCTTCATTGAGACTCCACGCTACATGCAGACATACCTACCACACCACCTTCGAGTCATCATTGGGAAGCTTCGAGTTTCATCACATCAGCTCGAGATCGAGAGGGGTCGGGCTAGAGGAGTCCCTCGAGAGGAGAGGTGGTGCCCAGTATGCCATACAGAGATAGAGAGTGAGGAGCACCTCGTTATCAGATGCCCGGCCTACTCGAACCTACGAGCACAATTTCAGATAGAGGAGTCACTCCAGTTGTGCATGACCACTGCATACCAGCGGAGGATGGGACGTTTCCTCATGGCTGCATATGAGAGACGAGATCAGATGCTAGAGCCTACACACCAGACACGGGTGAGTACCCAGCAGACTATTACTCAGTATTTTGAGCATGTTGGTCCACATCGGACGGACCCGCCTCCCAGAGGCATAGGGCTCACACTCCAGCGGGCAGCGGCACGGAGAGTGCGACGCCGACCACATCTGGTTGGGTACCGACGACCACGACTA
>CM035409.1:105719786-105737286 GCA_020310875.1 Ceratopteris richardii | reverse complement strand
TGGCATACATACATACAGAGAACATGGGTGAGCCCTAGGGGTACATTGCCACCGAAAATGCTCTATTACCGTGAGCATTTTCTACATATATCAGACGAGGACTTCATCGAGATTCCGAGATACATGCATACATATCTACCCCACCAGGTTTGAGTCGTCATTGGGCAGCTCCGGGTTTCATCACATCAGCTCGAGATTGAGAGGGGTCGATCAAGGGGAGTCCCCCGTGAGGAGAGGTGGTGCCGAGTATGCGAGACAGAGGTAGCGAGCGAGGAGCATTTTGTTATCAGATGCCCAGCATATGTAGATCTACGAGCACAGTTCCAGATAGAGGAGTCACTCCAGTTATGCATGACTATAGGAGACCAGCGACGCTTGGGACGCTTCCTCGCAGCAGCATACGAGAGGCGAGATCCGTCACTCCAGCCCACACATCAGCCACGGGTGAGTATGCAGCAGACCATTACCCAGTTTTTTCAGCGAGCTGTGCTACATCAGAGAGGTCCATCTATAGGGCTCACGCTCCACCACGCAGTAGCACAGACAGCAGGGCGCCGACCACGCATGGGCAGATATCATCGACCACGACTATATCACGAGGATATCTCACGTATAAGGACAGCCTACAACCACATGATGGAGCATAGGTGCACCACCACCCCATGGGTTGTCTTCCTTCAGAAGGCACTCAGACCACCCCCGATGTACCACATACTACACCCACCTCCACCCATTCACTGGTAGCTAGGGTGTTTTACTCACACTTTTACTCACATGTCCCCCATGTATTAGCTGGCCACTATCTGCAGAGTCAGAGCCACATCTCCCCATCCTTTTCCAGCCTTATATATATCTTTGTGTCGCGATATACCTTTTATTTCATTTCATCCTCTACACAAGGTTACTACACTTGTACATAGTTTTTGCCTCATAGGCCAAGTTTGGCCTCCAGAAGACGTTAATATGATTCTCTCTCTCTCTCTCTCTCTCTCTCTCTCTCTCTCTCTCTCTCTCTCTCTCTCTCTCTCTCTCTCTCTCTCTCTCTCTCTCTCTCTCTCTCTCTCTCTCTCTCTCTCTCTCTCTCTCTCTCTCTCTCTCTCTCTCTCTCTCTCTCTCTCTCTCTCTCTCTCTCTCTCTCTCTCTCTCTCTCTCACACGTGGGTATGCAGCATTAGCTTTGATTGAGAGACAGTGCCACCAGGCATAATTTCAAGAGCCCCGCAAAAAGGGGTGGCTCTTCGACACTTTGGTTACGCAAGCACTCATGTATGGGGCACCCATATGGGGACCAGGCTTAGCTACATCAGTATGGCCAGCATTAGAGAGGCCACAGATCCTCATGATTGCCACACTTATCCATAGCAAGCCTTCCGTACCACATGATATCATTAGAGCAGAGCTCGCTGCACCACAGATGCTGGGTGAGGCACTATTCCATACAGTATGCCTAGTACAAACGCTCTGGAGCATCGATATAGAGCGCATTGCCTATCGAGCTTTCCACGTATCATGTGATATGGCATTAGCAGGCGACACCTCATCATGGTATGCATAGACACAAGACTGGTTGGCCTACCATGGCTTTGACATAGACAGGCTACCACCATTACAGTATGACTCACATGCACCCACCTATTCGCTCTCTCATCAGGAGAGGAATAGGGTCATTCGTCAAGAGATATGGCATACATACATACAAAGGACATGGGTGAGCCCTAGGGATACATTTCCACCGAAAATGCTCTACTACCGTGAGCATTTTCTACATATATCGGACAACGGCTTCATTGAGATTCCGAGATACATGCAGACATACCTACGCCACCACCTTCGACTCGTCATTGGGCAGCTCCGTGTTTCATCACATCAGCTCGAGATTGAGAGGGGTCGGTCCAGGGGAGTCCCCCGTGAGGAGAGGTGGTGCCCTGTATGCGAGACAGAGGTAGAGAGTTAGGAGCATTTTGTTATCACATGCCCAGCATACTTACACCTACGAGCACACTTTCAGATAGAGGAGTCCCTCCAGTTGTGCATGACTATGGGAGACCAACGACGCTTCGGACGCTTTCTCACAACAGCATACGAGAAGCGAGAGCGGTCACTACAGCCCACACATCGGCCACGGGTGAGTACCCAGCAGACCATTATCGAGTTCTTTCAACGAGTTGAGCTACATCAGAGAGGTCCATCTATAGGGCTCACGCTCCACCAAGCAACAGCACAGAGGGCACGGCGCCCACCACGCATGGGAGGATATCGTCGACCACGACTATATCAGGAGGATATCTCACGCATAAGGGCAGCCTACGACCACATGATGGAGCATAGGCGTACCACCACCCCCTGGGTTGTCTTCCTTCAGGAGGCACTCAGACCACCACCGATGTACCACATACTACACCCACCTCCACCCATCACTGGTAGCTAGGGTGTTTTTACTCACATTATGGATCCCCCATGTATTAGGTGGCCACTATCTGCATAGTCAGAGGCACGTCTCCCCAGCCTTTTACAGCCCTATATAGCTTTGTGTAGCGATATACTTTTTATTTCATTTCATCTTCTACACAGGGTTACTACACTTGTATATGGTTTTTGTCTCATAGGCCAAGTTTGGCCTCCAGAAGACGTTAATATGACTCTCTCTCTCTCTCTCTCTCTCTCTCTCTCTCTCTCTCTCTCTCTCTCTCTCTCTCTCTCTCTCTCTCTCTCTCTCTCTCTCTCTCTCTCTCTCTCTCTCTCTCTCTCTCTCTCTCTCTCTCTCTCTCTCTCTCTCTCTCTCTCTCTCTCTCTCTCTCTCTCTCTCTCTCTCTCTCTCTCTCTCTCTCTCTCTCTCTCTCTCTCTCTCTCTCTCTCTCTCCCTCCGGAAGCAAGGAGGGGATGGCATTGAGGTACGAGGGACCATGGTCCATATTCTTTTATATGCTGGTAGTATTGTCTTGGTTTCATAGCATCATTTACATGGTCTAGACCATAGTTTTTCCATACGTGAACCATACGCCAAACGCATACGAGTATGGAAGTAAGAAAAAAGTATGGAATCTTTTCAAAAATATCATACATGATATCATACGTCTAGCACAAAAAATATTGAAAATTTGAAGTCTTATATACATAATAATATAATATTAAAGATCAGAATTTTGTTGGCTACTATAGCTTAGGGTGTAGTATATATGTATGGTTATAATGGAAGAGAGTCTATGAGAGTGAATTTGCATAAAACCATATGAAATTGCTATGGATTTTCCACGATTAGATTCAATGAAAGAAGATAAAAATTTGAGGTACGGAAAATTCCATACTCCAACCATACGCATATGGGTATGGAAGTATGGTATTTTTTCCATATGAGTCCGAAAATAACTACGGTCTAGACAACTTTTGCACACATAAAGGGCTATCAGTGAATCTTGGTAAAACCAAGGTTCTGATCTTTCATACACCAGCGCAGGTGAGGAGGCAGAGTTCTTTTGCAGCCGCAGGCGGACCCATCGTGGTAGTCAGCTCATATGTATATTTGGGTGTGACGTTCACAGCAACCTCCGGGGCTTTCTCCATGTCTCAGGTAGCTCGAGATCGCATCACACGAGGATATGCAGCATTAGCTTTGATGGAGAGACAGTGCCACCAGGCCCACTTTCAGGAGCCCCGCACAAAGGGGTGGCTCTTCGACACTTTGGTCACCCAAGCACTTATGTATGGAGCAACCATATGGGGCCCAGGCCCACCATGGCTTTGACATAGACAGGCTACCACCACTAGAGTACGACTCACATGCACCCACCTACTCGCTCTCTCATCAAGAGAGGAATAGGGTCATTTTCTACATATATCGGAGGAGGGCTTCATCCAGATTCTGCGATACATGCAGACATACCTACCCCACCACCTTCGAGTCGTCATTGAGCAGCTCCGGGTTTCATCACATCAGCTCGAGATTGAGATGCGTCGGTCCAGGGGAGTCCCCCGTGAGGAGAGGTGGTGCCCAGTATGCGAGACACAGGTAGAGAGTGAGGAGCATTTTGTTATCAGATGCCCAGCATACTTAGACCTATGAGCACATTTCCAAATAGAGGAGTCACTCCAGTTGTGCATGACTATGGGAGACCAGCGACGCTTGGGACGCTTTCTCACAGCAGCTTACGAGAGGCGAGAGAGATCACTACAGCCCACACATCAGCCACGCGTGAGTACCCAGCGGACCATTACCCAGTTCTTTCAGGGAGCTGAGCTACATCAGAGAGGTCCATCTATAGGGCTCACGCTCCACCAAGAAGCACAGAGAGCACGGCGCCGACCACGCATTGGAAGATATCGTCGACCACGACTATACCAGAAGGATATCTCACGCATGAGGACAGCCTACGACCACATGATGGAGCATAGGCGTACTACCACCCCCTCGGTTGTCTTCCTTCAGGCACTCAGACAACCACCGATGTACCACATACTACACCCACCTCCACCCGTCACTAGTAGCTAGGGTGTCTTTACTCACATTATGGATCCCCCATGTATTAGGTGGCCACTATCTGCAAAGTCAGAGCCACGTCTCCCAAGCCTTTTCCAACCCTATATAGCTTTGTGTAGCGAAATACTTTTTATTTCATTTCATCTTCTACACAAGGTTACTACACTTCTACATGGTTTTTGTCTCGTAGGCCAAGTTTGGACTCCAAAAGACATTAATATGACTCTCTCTCTCTCTCTCTCTCTCTCTCTCTCTCTCTCTCTCTCTCTCTCTCTCTCTCTCTCTCTCTCTCTCTCTCTCTCTCTCTCTCTCTCTCTCTCTCTCTCTCTCTCTCTCTCTCTCTCTCTCTCTCTCTCTCTCTCTCTCTCTCTCTCTCTCTCTCTCTCTCTCTCTCTCTCTCTCTCTCTCTCTCTCTCTCTCTCTCTCTCTCTTTGTGCCCCGTAACCCTAATCTACCCCAAAAAAACCTATTCTATCTATTGGGAACCCCAATCTATCCCGACCATAACCTAACGTGCCCCGCATAACCGTACTTTGCCTCTGCCCCGCGTCTGAGTCTGATCCTCACCTACGTGCTGCGAACCCTAAATAATTACTATAATCCTCGTGAAATGATGCTCTTGAACCCGGCCTGCTCATACTCTCTCCTACACCCTAGGTAGACATGAGCCAGAAATGTCTATTTCCACTCAGCTCATTGTTCATTATTCAAGTTCATATGTTCCTTGGCTGTTGGGAACCCCAAGCTACCCCGACCATAACCTAACCTGCCCAGCAATTGCCCCCCGATAACCGCACTTTGCCTCTGCCCCGCATCTGAGTCTGCTCCTCACCTACGTGTTGCGAACACTAAATAATTACTATAATCCTCGTGAAATGATGCTCTTGAACCCGGCCTGCCCATACTCTCTCCTACACCCTAGGTAGACATGAGCCAAAAATGTCTATTTCCACTCAGCTCATTGTTCATTATTCAAGTTCATATGTTCCTTGGGGTCCACTCAACATAAAGGTCCTCTTCCAAACCTTAAAAACCATACCCTAACCCTAGCCCTTCTCTCTCTCTCTCTCTCTCTCTCTCTCTCTCTCTCTCTCTCTCTCTCTCTCTCTCTCTCTCTCTCTCTCTCTCTCTCTCTCTCTCTCTCTCTCTCTCTCTCTCTCTCTCTCTCTCTCTCTCTCTCTCTCTCTCTCTCTCAATTGCATAGTTGATTCCAAGCTGTGGGAGGAGCTATACCTATACGAATTGAGAAGCAACATGGCACGGATTTAAAGCAAGGAAGTGGAGGACATGATTAATAAAGCAATCAAAGAGACGAAGGAGGCAGATAGAGTACTTAATCAAGAAATGATGAAGGCCACAGACAAAATAAGAGCTCTAGAAGAGCATATCAAAATTCTCGAAGAAGATCGAGATGAATGGAAAGATGAGACACATAGGCTTCAAGAAGAAATCAGATTTCCAAAGAAGAAGGAGAGATCACAAAGTTTGGAAGAAGGAGAAATCACAAAGCTAGATGACTTAAAAGAGGAAATCAAGAATGATTGGAAGATGGATATGCAAGAACGCATCATATCAGAGATGGAAGCAACACAAAATAGTTGGGTGAAAGTAGTAAGTAAAAATATTAAAAAGGAGGTCAAAGAAGAAGTGAAGAAGGAAGTCAAGGAAGACGTGAAGAAGGAACAGCTCACGTGAGTTCAGGATACACTCGAGGAGGAGAGACTTCTACACATTCGAAGACTCCACATTCAGATTACGGGCCTACCGGAGGGAGCATCACTGGCGGCAAACGCCACCGACATTTGCTGTCAACTTGGATTCGAGAGCATGCCCTTCATAGGCACATGATCGGCTTGGGAGGGATATATCTCGTTGGCGAACATTCATTCTTTAGATGAGCTCCGAAGAGACACGAACCGTCTATTTTTAGACGTCGATCAGTACTATGTGGACTACCATGTGGCACCCTTTACATGCACGAGGACCTCAAGAGGATGCGGTAGCACACCTATGTGCTTGCATGCCACAGATACTCCAAGCACATCGAGAGGGGAGGAAATCTTTCACCGTGATGGTAAGGCTTTCATAGACGGATGCCCTATCAAATAGGGACATGCGGCCTATGAGACATCAATACACCGGGGGCACCACTTAGAGGAGCAGTGTGGAACTTCAAGGGGGCACTCTGGATGTGATGTGATGTGACAGACTCGAGAACATCCTTGAGTCACATGACTTTGCTTGCATCATAGAGACCCACGAGAGCCCAGAGAGGGGCCTACCTCGCATTGTAGGTTTTCATTGGGAATCTACATTCAGGACCACGACGAGACAGAGTACAGCACAAGGGTCGAGGGGAGGGGGGGGGGGGGGGGGGGGGGGGGGGGGGGGGGGGGGGGGGGGGGGGGGGGGGGGGGGGGGGGGGAGGGGTAGCCATCATATTTAGACACGAAGAGATGAGGAGGCACGATACATGTGGGTTAGCATGGAGATAGCACCAGGCAGCTTGATTTACATTGCCATATGTTACATCCCACCAGGCGGATCCCAATATGCAGGACAAGACCTTGGGGGACTGATCCGAGACAGAGACTCACTATACACAGCACTTTCAAATGAGATACTACACTACAGCACCGTGGGTGAAGTGTCCTTATGGGGGAATTCAATGGCCGCACCCAGTCACATCAATGCGAGGCATATGACATGGATCATCCACACCTCATGAGGGGGAAAGACCTCGATGAGACTAGCACCAGTAGAGTATCAGAAGATATGGGTCACGACACCACCGGGTATGGCAAGCATATGCTCGAGCTAGGCAACCGACACCATCTCATTATATATAACAGGATGATCCGTTGGCAAGGCTCGAGAAGACTTGCTTGCTTCCCTCACAGAGGGGGTGAGAGCACGGTCGACTACATTCTGGGTACCATCTCTGAAGCTTCACTAATCCCCTCATTTAGTATTGGACGATGCCCACTTGGTGCTGACCATACGTTTCTCACATTCACACTTTCATCTCCTATCCCATGAGACCCCCCCCCAACCCATTGAGCCACACACCACGATACACTTCACACACGAGCTCTCACACGTCTACACACACCACTTACACACTCACCTTTGGACACACTCACGTCTCAGATCACCACCATCCTTCATGACTCAGCTATCCACAGCTTTCCACATAGCACATATACATATCCTCCATGCACAGGATCTATGGCCCAGAACCGTTGGTATGATGCATATTGTCAGGAACTCAGGAAACATTTACGGATTTTAAAGCATAGAGGGGATATTACACAGACAAGCACAGCGTCGCATGTAGAGCCTTACTCGCTGCAAACGGAAGGAGTGGGAGGAGAGACAGTATTGGGATATCTACCATTTGCTCATGAGTCGGGATAGTGCAGTGGCATGGAGACATCTGATGGGAGAGGAGACAGCAGACACCCATTCGAGACCCGAGCATTTGGCATAGCTACGCACAAAGCCTATGCCAGATCCCGGACAAGCCCCCCATTCCCAGGTCGCAAAGCTCACGACCCACTACCTCTTACTTCTTCACACCCACCATGGTGAGCCACGCTATTTCACATCTGCAGCATGGCAGAGCCCATGAACATTGCAGTTTATAGGCAGAGCACCTCATATACAGATGCACGACTCTGGCACCGCTCACTACCAACCTCTTCAACCGTGCACTAGTAAAAAGGGTTCCGTGACTCATGGATTGAGCACACCATAGTGCCCATTGATAACTCAGCAGACGATATGGATCCAGCTACATATCGGACGATCATGATTCGTCCCATATTGGCCAAATTATATGGGACACTGCAAGAGACAGTGTTGAGCACTCTCGCAGAGAGAAAGGGTACAAGGGCCCTAGGACAGGCAGGTTTTAGACGAGATTACTCTACCATTGACCACATCTTCACTCTGAGATGTCTGACTTCCCATAGCCTTCGACAAAGTTCCCAAGGAACGGCTCTTCATACACCTACTCGATATCGAAGTTCAAGATGAGATGATATAGGGGATCTACGCCTTATATGAGAGAGAACCTGGTAGAGTCAGATGTCAAGGTGGCTTATCTGACTCACTTGCTATCACTATCAACGTGAAACAAGGGTGCCCAAAGGGTGCCCTCTTTCACCCGCCCTCTTTGGTCTATATACATTGATGAGATAGTGGACTTCGTACCACATCAGGGAGGGGAGGGCATTGAGGTACAAGGGACTACTGTTCATATTCTTTTATATGCTGATGATATTGTGCTAGTTTTAGAATCTTCAAAAAGTCTACAACAACACCTACGCAGCCTAGACGACTTTTGTATACATAGAGGGCTATCTGTGAACCTTAGTAAAACCAAGGTTATGATTTTTCATACATCAGCACAAGTGAGGAGATATAGTTCTTTCACAACGGAAGGCGGACTGATTCAGGTAGTCCGATCATATGTCTATCTCCGAGTGACATTCAAAGCAACCTCTCGGGTTTTCTCTATGTCTCAGGCAGCCCACGATCCCATCACACATGGATACGGAGCACTAGCCTTGATGGAGAGAGTGCCACCAGGCACGTTTTCAAGAGCCCCCCACAAAGGGGTGGCTCTTCCACACTTTGGTTACACCAGCGCTCATGTATGGAGAAGCCATATGGGGGCCGGGATTAGCTACATCAGCATGGACAGCATTGGAGAGGCCACAAATTCTCATGATTGCCAGACTCATCAAGAGCAAGCCTTCAGTACCACATGATATCATCAGGGAAGAGCTCGCTCCACCACCGATGCTAGTCGAGGCACTGTTCCAGACAATATGCCTATTACACAGGATCCAGAGCATGAACACAGCGCATCACTTATCGAGCTTTCCAGGCATCATGTGACATGGCACTAGCAAGAGACACCTCCTTATAGTACGCCATAGTAGTCGCGGTGCGCGAACCGGAATAGTTAAGCATTCCATCCGGTTCGGTTCGGTTCGAACTGACCTCTCCAGTCGGTGCGTTTAGGTTTTTTTGACAGACGAACTCAAACCGGTTTGGTCCGGTTCGCGTTCGGTGCGAGTCGGTTCGTTATTCTCCATTCGGTGCGTTTAAGTCACGACCCACGAGGAGCATTGCAATTTGCATCATTTGATTGCCTCAATGCCTGAAACTTCGAGCCTTTTGACCTGCAGCCTTTTGCGTGCGCGCGTGACGCAGTGAACACTGGAGAGAGAGAGAGAGAGAGAGAGAGAGAGAGAGAGAGAGAGAGACTTCTCCCGAGAAGAATTCAAGAAGCCAAGGCTCAAGCAAGGTATGTCCAGGCTCCAGCTCAGCCACGACTCATGTGTCCACTGTCCAGTCCACTTTCGGCAGCTCCAACTTGCTCAATGCTATGGCTTGCCTATGTCACATGTGACATGATAAATTATCAATTTATCACATTAACTAATAACATTACCACACAATGTATGATGTGAGTGGTCATTCATAATTCATTGAATCCTCACTGTACAGTGTACTTCCCCATCCAATAGGCCCAAATGAAAACGGTTTAAAAGCTTTTAAGCTGGAAGTTGGAACCATTCTTCCTTTCCGGTCCCAACCTACAACACTCAGCACTGTATGATGTATCTGAAAGTAAGGTCAAGGGTGACTGAAAACTGCAAAGTAATAGCAATATCACAATCTGAAGAATCATATACCAATGAACTGTTTGTGGCACCATCTAGATAGCAACCAAAAGCACTTAGCTGGCCTGTTAAAGCATTTCACATTCCTTCTAAGTTCTATAGCAACATAGAATCCTCAGTCATGAATTAAGAGAACTATCATCACTTTGAAGTTTGAATTAAGAGAAAGAAAAATCTATTCATACTTCAAAGTTCACTTCAATCAAACCTAGATGATAATTTGAGGGTGAGCAGTGAGCACTGAGCACTGAGTCCTGACCCATTGGACCATAATGATTCTTGAAGTGTAGTAACTTAGTTGTCTTCCTTCTGCAACCTGAAGGCTCCTGGCTGACACTGGCACAGCTTGTCAGCTTCTTGTCTGCTAGCAATGAGCCTGCTTCCTAAAGTCAAGCATTAAAGGATAAACAGAGCCATCATTACTCCCAATGTACATGACAACAACAATGTAGAGTGCCATAATCCATTTCAGCAAAGCACCAGCTGCCAGCAGCGAGAAGTCAACATTGTGGACCTTGGACCCATCTACTCCTGAGTCTTGATTCCTGTCTCCTGTCACCTGAGCAACATTTTGACTGTGAAGTTTGAACATAGTGCTGAGTGCACACCAGCCTACTAAAGCCAAATCAAAGCTCATCTTAGCTCAATGCACATTGCCCATTGCCTTTATACCAGCATGTCACACATGTCCATTGCCCAATTGCCCATTGCCCATTGCCCATTGCCCATTGGCTGTAATATGCATGAACATTGAAGACCTTACACACATGTATGATGTCACACATGTGACATGTCACACACATTCATAGACAGTGGACACATGTCAAGTTTTAACAGTCACACATGTGGCACATGTCAAATTTCAATGGTCACTGCCAACTGGTCAGGACTCAGGACTCAGTGCCAGTTTATCACACGTGTCACAGTGCACACACATGCAACCGTGATGACACAGAGTCACAGACACAATGCACATGTATACAGTATGATGTCAGTGGTCAAACCAAAGTCACCAGGGGACGGGGACGGGTCCCGGGAACGGTGGTGTCCCCGGGACGGGGACGGAGCCTTGGGTGTCCCGGGGACGCGTCCCCGGGACGGCACTAAAAAAATGAAGCTTTTTCCAAAATGATAAAATAAAAGTAATGTACAATGAACCTGTTACCATATGAAATGACCATAAGAAGAAAACCTTGGGAAAAAAGGTGTCCTTTAAGTATAAACACTGAACATGTACGAAGCACGTTGATGGTTGAAGTTTGAACATTCAGAGTTACTCAAAGACAAGTCATATGTATTGTATGATGTACCATGCCAAATAGTGTGGATAAATCATCATCATCACATAAAGAAGATGTTAAATTATGAGAACAAAAAGATGTTTGCAGCATTGATTCTTTTGTAGCCACATAGCTTGCAACTCCATGGCCCTTACTCTACCTTCTTCTTCGACGGATACAAAAGAGTCCACCTCTTCCAAGCATGCCCATTCGCTTGTAGCATGCCTCCTCTTGTTGTTGGATCCACTTGTTCACAGTAAAAAAGCCATATAGGAAGATAATACTATCAGGAGAGGAGAAAAGGCAAGAGTGAACAAAGGGTTGAGAGGATGCTTGCAATGCCCTCATGCCCATAGGATGCTTGCAATGAAAGCTCCAAGTGGACTTGTGAGCTTCATAGGCTGAAATGGCTCTACTTATGCTTGTGTGTGGGGCTAAAAGGAGGCTCTAGAAGCCATTAAGGAAGCACCAAAACTAGCCTAAAAGAATCAGAAAAAAAAAAAACTGATTTTCAAAGTCCAAAATGTCTCCGTTCCGTCCCGTCCCGTCCCGGATCTGGACTGTCACATAAAAACGTCCCGGGGACGCGTCCCGGGGACGGATCGTTGTTACAGAGTGGCTTGGGGGGACGGCTGCCGTCCCGGCTGCCCGTCCCTTGCCCATCCATCTTGGGGACGGCGTCCCGGCGTCCCTAGGGCCCGGGGACGCGTCCCCATGTGACTTTGGGTCAAACACATGTCAATGGTCAGTAGTAACTTGTCACATGTGTCACACACACATGCAGCCATGACGACACAGAAACATGTCATGTCGGACTCACACATCAATGGTCAATGGTCATTGGTCACACCGTACACGTCACACGTGTCACACACACACACATGCAGCGATGATGACACAGATGTCAGACACATGCATGATGAATCATGATTCATGACACTAATGTTTTATGGGTTTTATATTTCAGGTATCATGCCTCGAGGAAGATCTTCCGTATGGGACACCCACACCTCGAGCCACGCATTGGCCAACACTAGTGGTTCTGGTTCACGCACACGGAGATGGATGTGCAAATATTCTGGTAGGACATTTTGCACTACCACCACTCGTCTCATTTGTCATGTGTCTGGCTTAGGAGGGATGGGAATTAGTGCATGTCCATAGGTCCCTTCAGAGTTCAGATGCGGTAAGAAATGAGCATAACCTTGCACAGGCACAAATAGAAGCACGTCGACGTGAGGTAGCATCCTCTTCATTAGATATGTTAGAAAAAATGGATCCTACTTTCGATATGTCTAGTGCCTCCCCATTTCTTCTAACATATCTACTTTCGATAAATCATGAACATCATATCCACATTGCAATTTACATCATAAATGAGATAGTGATCAATGACATTTCTTTACATGAATGATGAAAAGTAAAAGATGTACATGAGTGTCAATAGCCAATGGCACAAAAACCATAGAGCCTGTCATACAAAAAAGCATAGAGTGATGATGTGATCACTATCAGAGAGTCATGACTCATGACTCCTCAATGTTATCCATGGAGTTATCATCTATGGGAT
Source organism: Ceratopteris richardii (assembly GCA_020310875.1). Lineage (NCBI taxonomy): Eukaryota > Viridiplantae > Streptophyta > Polypodiopsida > Polypodiales > Pteridaceae > Ceratopteris > Ceratopteris richardii. Next base: position 105,724,267 of record CM035409.1, on the reverse strand, counting down.
CCTCATCAAATGTACTAGCCCATGATGATGTACTAACCGACTCTGAATGTCCAAACTGAGCTGCAAGTGCTATAGTGTCGAGCCCAAGATCATCTCCGCTAGAAGACGAGGCCGATAACTCCTCCCAATCATGTGCATGCTCTGTAGAAGTGCCAGGGCCACCAATATCACGAACACTAGATGTCCCACCACGTTGTCCACGACCTCGTCCACCTAGTCTCGAATAATACTTTCATGGCCAACTAGTAGATGGCAATGATGGATCATCTACATGTCGCATAATATTTTCGTAAAACAATATATTAGAATTAAGAAACTAAAATGAAGAATGAAAAGTATTCTTATCTATAGAGTATAGACTATACATTATAATCTAAACTTTGTACCTATGTGAGGCCTATCCCTTCGGGTGCGACTATCGGTCTGATGTACATGTCTCTCAGACTCCATGGCAAGCATGGCAAAGATCTCTCTCTCCTCTTGAGGGATTTGAGGGATATCTTTGACCAAGCCAATATCAATAGAATCTACATTAACCTGTAATTCAAAATTTTCAAAATTATAGATTAGAGTTTACCAAATAAAAATATAAATTTTAAATGCATGATTAATCATAAATGTCAGAGAATTTATTTACCTGTAAAGGAGCAATGTTATGCCCTTTAGTCTCTAGCAACTTGAGATTGCAGTGGCAATACACTAACTTCTCAAGTTGTGTTGGACTCAATCTATTCCTCCACGCTCCACCAGGTAGCAGCACGATAGCACGGCGCCGACCACGCATGGGAGGATATCGTCGACCACGATTATATCAGGAGGATCTCACGCATCAGGACAGCCTACGACCACGTGATGGAGCATAGGCGTACCCCCTAGGTTGTCTTCCTTCGGGAGGCACTCAAACCACCATCGATGTACCACATACTACACCCACCTCCACCCATCACCAATAGCTTGGGTGTTTTTACTCACATTATGGATCCCCCATGTATTAGGTGGCCACTTTCTGCAGAGTCAGAGCCACGTCTCCCTAGGCTCTTTCAGCCCTATATAGCTTTGTGTAGCGATATACTTTTTATTTCATCTCATCTTCTACACAGGGTTACTACACTTGTATATGGTTTTTGTCTCAAAGACCAAGTTTTGCCTCCAGAAGACGTTAATATGACTTTCTTTCTTTCTTTCTTTCTTTCTCTCTCTCTCTTAACTCTAAACCCTAAACCCTCGCCTTGAAGGAGTCACTACAGTTGTGCATGACCATTGGAGACCAGTGCAGGTTGGGACGATTCCTCACAACAGCGTATGAGCATCGAGAGCAGTTGCTACAGCCCACGCATGAGACACGGATGAGTACACAGTGGACCATTAGTGAGTTCTTTCAGCGAGATGTGCTACATCAGACGAGCCCACCTTCCAGAGGCATGGGGCCAGCCCACCACATGATGGAGCACAGGCGCACCACCACCACCACCAGGGAAGCCTTCCTTCAGGAGGCACTCAGACCACCACCGATATACCACATACTCCACCCACCTCCACCCGTTACGTGTAGCTAGGATATACATATACACTCCCATCATTGGGCCCCCATGTATTAGATGGCCATTATCTGCAGAATTAGAGCCACATCTCCCCATACACCACTACATTATCCACACTACCTCTCCGTCACCAGGTACACTATCTTGTGGTTGTTTCCATGTTCAGCCTACACAGTTTTGTGTAGCGAGTACTTTTCCATTTTTTAATTTTTGCACAGGGTTTACTACAGTTGTACATGGTTTTGTCTCATAGGCCAAATTTGGCCTTCACAAGACGTTAATATCTCTCTCTCTCTCTCTCTCTCTCTCTCTCTCTCTCTCTCTCTCTCTCTCTCTCTCTCTCTCTCTCTCTCTCTCTCTCTCTCTCTCTCTCTCTCTCTCTCTCTCTCTCTCTCTCTCTCTCTCTCTCTCTCTCTCTCTCTCTCTCTCTCTCTCTCTCTCTCTCTCTCACACACACACACACAGAGCAAACCCTCATACTTGGCACACCTACGCCCAAAGGTTATATGACGTCCCAGGACAGCCACCATTACCGATCCCTCCCACACCGCGTCCTATGATATACACCCTATTCACGGCAGGCATGGTACAGCAGGCATCCATAGACTACAGCATGACCGCTAAGCAAACCACATGGGACTACACGGCGAGCACTTTATATACACAATCCATGTAATTTCCCCCCTCATCGTCCATCTCTTCAACCGTGCTTTGGTTGAGGGATTACCTGACTAATGGACTATGCATACCATTACGCCTATCCGTAAGTCAAGTGATATGATGGACCCAGGGAACTACAAGAATATTATGATAGGCCACATCATGGCCAAGATCTATGGGGCAGTACTAGAGGCAAAGCTCAGTACACACGCTGAGGCAGCCGGGATCAAAGCACCCGCCCAGGCAAGCTTCCGTCGCACTTCCTCCACCATCGACCACATCTTCGTACTTCATTGCTTGATTGAGAGCACGAAAGCGAGCAAGCGGAGACTATACTGTTGCTTTGTGGATTTTCGCAAAGCCTTCGACATGGTCCCTCGATAGAGACTACTACGGAGACTTCAGGAGTTACACCTACCATCCGACATGCTATGGGCCATCCATGCTTTGTATGCACGAGTCACAGGCAGGGTGCGCTCCCTCGGCGGCCTATCAAACAGCCTTGTTAGCACCATTGGTGTGAAACAAGGTTGCCCTCTCTCACGCACTCTCTTCGGTCTCTCTACATAGACGAGATCACGGAGTATATACAGCGAGAAGGAGCGCTAGGAGGAGACCTCCGAGATACGCAAGTACACATCCTATTATATGCTGATGACATTGTCCTGCTTTCAAAGTCACAGGAGGGGCTGCAGTCACATTTACATGCGCTTGATACCTTATGCATGGAGAGAGGACTCACAGTGAACCTTGGCAAGACCAAGGTCATGATCTTCCATACCTCCAGGATAGTACACCAACGCGCCTCTTTCACCGTAGCTGGAGGACAGATAGAGGTAGTGGACTCCTATGTCTACTTAAGTGTCACCTTCTCGAGAAGCACACGGGTATCCTCAATGGCACAGGCAGCGAGAGATAGATTGACGCAAGGCTATGCAGCACTTGCAGGATTGGAGAGACACTGCTTTCAGGCACATTTTCAGGAGCCCCGGACTAAGGGGTGGCTCTTTGATACTCTATTGACACCCGGATTGATGTACACTGCAGCAGTATGGGCACCAGGGATCACGGAGGCGATGTGGACACGGATTGAGAGGCCCTAGGACACTATGATCTCACGCTTGCTCCACGGCAAGCCCTCCGTTCCACATGACATTATACGAGCTTAGCTTGCACACCACTGATGCTAGTGGAGGCCCTCTTTCAGTTGGAGACCTTTATTATGAGAGTCAGAGAGCTCCCCACCAGCCGACTCACCAAGCTTGCATTTGAGAGCTCTAGACATTTGGCAGAGACAGGGCATAAGAGTATGGTATGCACAGACCTACCGATGGTTTGCAGACCATGGCATGAACATTACCGATCTCCCCCCTTTTCAGTATGACCTCTCTTCCCCCTACATTACCCTCTCTCGTTCGGAGAGGAATAGGATCATCCGTCACGATCTACTACACATACACGTCAGGGAGACATGGATAGCACCACGGGAGCCTCTTCCCACAAAGAGGCAACACTACAAAGAGCACTTCCTGACTGTGACAGCGGATGGTTTCATTCAGAGACCACGATACATGGATACATACATGGCACCAACAGAGAGAGTGTCCATTGGGCAGCTCAGAGTATCATCACACCAGTAGAGAGATCAGGGCTTTATTGGAGACGGAGGACCAACGCCCTCTAGGTCGTTTCCTATAGAGCTCCAGCGCCGCCGTGCATCACTTCTCCAGCTCCATATGGAGATACACATCCCCCCCCCCCCAGACTTATATTACAGACTTTTTCAAACCCACAGCCACCCGAGGACCCAGCTCGACGCAGGGTGTCACATTACAGAGAGCAGAGGAGCTTAGACGACAACGTCAACAACCGAGACCTCCACTCCAGAGAGCCCGTCCCCACCAGAGAGAGATTCAAGCGATTCACGCACCCCATGACATGGAGATACCGAGACGTAAGCAGCGCACCCCTGTCGATATCGACGTGCAAACCATTTTGAGGATCGCCACGATGCCTTACCCACCGATGCATTATATCCTACACCCACTCCAGGCATTTAGAACATTATGACACCACTGAGCCTCCCCTCCCTATGCATATCATATTTGTATCTCACCTATTGAGCATATAGAGTGCATACCCATAGCACCCCACACCCTTGACGCAAGCTATTATCCACTCCTTTTATACTCCGTTTTGTACTCACCCTTTATTTTCCTTTTGGGATCACAATGGATTGGATAATACTGATGTATATGTTTCGTCTCATAGGCCGATTTT
>CM035409.1:105697286-105714786 GCA_020310875.1 Ceratopteris richardii | reverse complement strand
CCTAAAGCATTATGCCCACTTATTCAACCAATGCTCAATTGAATCAGCAATATTAAAGTGTACCATGGTATGTAAATGGCTTGAGGTCCTTCACCTTTGACCTAACCTATTTCATAGGTATGTCATCCCAAAGAATACTTAGAACAATTCATTCTAATCCATGTGATGAAAATAAAAGCCTGTTTGATGAAGACACAGAAAGTACACAACTTCTTACCATTGTGGAGAAAATCGGCTACATAAGATTCATTTTCTTCCATTCCTTGGACCAACAGGATGCATAAAAACAAATGACTTTATACTAAGGTATAGCCAGTTGTAATCCCATTCCCGTGCCCAAAACACAAGGATCATACAGAGACTCTGCAACACCTCTTTCCAGACTGCAGATAAAACAAAGGTTGGTGGCAGGAAGCACCTCTATTCTTCACAAATGGGCTTCCAAACATGAGAAGGTTCAAATTCACTTTTGGAGTGTATCCCCATCATGATAAGGCAGCCCTTACGATTTCAGATCGGATGAAAATGCTCAGTTTATGTTTCATTTACCAATTGCCATGTTACTTCAAGGGCAAAAAAAAAAAAAATTATAGAAAAAAATAGTAATAAATAAATAAATTGCTAATGCTCTTCCTGAGAAAGCATTTAGACATTGTAACATGAACCATTCCTGGTGCTTAGATACTAGAAAAAGAGTTCATATATACTACTTCTAAGATATCGTTATTTCTAGTTTTGTGTGCTGCACACCCTCTTCCTATATCCCTTGAAAATGCCCCTTTCACATATCTACATCTAAAAGACCACTGTTCAGACGGAAAAAAAGATGTATGTATCATGTATGTACATGGTATACGTATTTCATGTAGGTGTATGTGCATCAATGTGTACATTTGCGTGTTTCATTTAAAACAAAAATGAACCTTAGGTTACAACTCACTTTTGCTTTTGAAGCAAATTATCCTTCAACATTACTTCATCCACCCAGTTTGGTTTCACAATCAGCAATCCAGCTGCACACGCATAGAGATACTTCAAAGTGCGAACCTATATCACAAAAGGAAGCCATTCTGAATGAGTGAGTTTCAAGCTCACAAATTGCACACATTACTTAAGAACCATATTAACCTTTTGTGGTGCTATCACTATGCAATGGGATGTTGATAGATGCTGCCGTGATGATTTTTTCTGTACAATCTGACTTGAGAGACTAGGAATATTAGAGTTGATGACCCCACCATGATCTTGGATTTTCTTACAAATCTTCTCACATAAATCCTTTTGATTGGCTGGAAATCCTGTAACTAGGAAACTGAAACCCTTAAATAATAGGCTATTTATACCCTGTTTTTTCCCTTCTTTGCAGCCTTTCTCATTATGTTCAGTATCTGAAGTCATTTTACAAGGACTCTTCCGTGTCCCATCCTCTTGAAAAACTTCCCCTGAAATAAGAAGAAACAAAGAAGACCACAAGATAAGAGTATTTTTCTACATGTATAAATACAATCTCTCTCATTGATACATTCTGGCAAAGATCAGATAACAAAATATTCTCCCTCTCCCTCCCTCCCTCCCTCCCTCTCCCTCCCTCCCTCCCTCTCCCTCCCTCCCTCCCTCCCTACCTCCCTCCCTCCCTACCTCCCTCCCTCCCTACCTACCTACCTACCTACCTACCTACCTACCTACCTACACACACACACACAGATATATATATATATATATATATATATATATATATATATATATATATATATATATATATATATATATATATATATATATATATATATATATATATATATATATATATATATATATATATTGTACACATAAAGGGTTATCAGTGAACCTTGGTAAAACCAAGGTTCTGATCTTCCATACATCAGCAGAGTGAGGAGACAGTTCTTTCACAGCAGCAGGCGGACCCATGGAGGTAGTGGGATCATATGTCTACTTGAGAGTGACATTCACAGCAGCCCATGGGGTTTTCTTCATGTCTCAGGCAGCCCATCATTGCATCACACGAGGATACGCAGCACTAGCTTTGATGAAGAGACAGTGTCACCAGGCATATTTTCAGGAGCCCTGCAGAAAGGGGTGGCTCTTCGACACTTCGGATACCCCAGCACTCATGTATGAAGCAGCTATATGGGGTCCGGGATTAGCTGCATCATCATGGACAGCATTGAAGAGGCCACAGTTTCTCATGATTGCTAGACTCATCCTGAGCAAATCTTGGGTACCCCATGATATCATCAGTGCAGAGCTTGCTGCACCACGGATGCTAGTAGAGGCACTCTTCCAGACAGTATGCCTATTACACAGGATCCAGAGCAGCGACACAGAGAGCATCACTTACAGATGCTTTCCAAGCATCACGCGACATGGCACTAGCAGGAGACACCTCCTCATGGTATGCACAGACACGGGATTGGCTTGTCTTCCATGGTTTTGACATAGACAAACTACCATCGGTGCAGTACGACTCCCCGGCCCCCACCTATTTACTCTCCCACCAAGAGAGAAATAGGATCATTCGTCAAGAGATATGGCATACATACATATAGAGGACATGGATCAGCCCGAGGGGCATTGACACCAAAAATGCTTCACTATCGTGAACATTTTCTACGGATCTCAAACGAGGGCTTCATTGAGTCTCTGTACTACATGCAGACATACCTACCACACCACCTTCCAGTCGTCATTGGGAAGCTTCGAGTTTCATCACATCCGCTCGAGATCGAGAGTGATCGGGCTAGAGGAGTCCCTCGAGAGGAGAGGTGGTTCCAAGTATGCCATACAGAGATAGAGTGTGAGGAGCACATGCCCAGCATACTCGGACCTACGAGAAGAGTTCCAGATAGAGGAGTCACTCCAGTTGTGTATGACCACTGGAGACCAGCAGTGGATGGGGCGGGCAATGCCATCATGCACAGCCTCGCATGAAGGGCTTGCTTTTTTATACACTGGTCACCCCCTCACTGGTGTATGGATCATCCATTTGGGGGCCAAGACTTGCAAACCATACATGAACACTCGTGGAGAGACCCCAGATACTCATGATTTCTAGGCTTATATGTAGCAAGCCATCAATACCACATGACATCGTTCAAGAAGAGCTTGCTACACCCCCGATGATAGTCGAGGCTTTGTTCCAGGCAGTATGTTTGCTCCATAGACTCAAGGATATGGATAGTGGCCGCATCGCGCGCACAAGGCTTTTCAGGCATCGTTAGCAAGGGATACTTCATGTTGGTATGCCCAGACTAGAGATTGGTTGGCCAGTTATGGATTTGACATGGACCAACTACCACCCCTAGAGTATGATACACATTCTCCGACCTATTCACTGTCTCTACATGAGAGGAATAGCATCATACATCAAGAGCTATGGCATAAATATATACAGAGGAAGTGGACCCTACCTCAAGAGACGCTACTAGTGAAAAAGCTCCATTATCGCGAGCTTTTTCTACAAATTTCAGAGATGCCTCACTACATGCAGATCTATATGCCACACCACATACGAGTTGCTATCAGGAAGCTTCAAGTATCTTCACACCAATGGGAGATTGAGAGAGGTCTCGCTATAGTAGCAAGACACCTAAAGAGGATTGCATATGCCCGCTTTGCAAGACAGAGGTGGAGAGTGAGTAGCATTTCGTTATACGATGCCCTGCATATGCTGAGCTTAGGGTACAATTCCAGATAGAGGGATCCTTACAGGAGTGCATGAGGAAGGAGGATGGGTGTTGTTTTGGGCGATTTCTCATTGCTGCATACCATAGCCACAGGACTCTGATACAACCTACACAGGTAGACGGTGAGGGTGTCCGGCATAGGATTACTGATTTCTTTCAGAGGATCGAGCCACCGCCGATACCCAATGGTTGAGGGCTCACTCTCGAGAAGGCAAAGACTCAAAGAACTAGGAGACGACCGCTTGTCCATAGGTATAGGAGACCCTATCTCTACCAGCATGAGATATTGAGAATACGATTACTTCATGAGAAGTAGATGCGATGAGACGACTATCCACACCTTGGCATGTCATTTTCCAGAGGTTACTTCATCCAACACCCATGTATCAAACCCTTCATCCACTACACCCCATACTACATTCTTAGGTCTATTTATTTTAGTTGCCTCCTTTGAAGCCCACACACACGGTATCGTGGAAGTCCTTTCTTGTACCATGTGGTCATTTTCTGCGGTGCTAGAACCACATCATATTTAGCACATTGTTAGGCTTTGATTTCAGCTTACTTTAGATGTTATTCGGCGACTTGAGCCACATCAGACAGACCAGCCTTCTAGAAGCATAGGGCTCACACTCGAGTAGGCAGCGGTAGAGAGAGGGCGACGCACACCACGTACGATTGGCTACCAACGACCACGATTGCATCAGGAGGACATCTCCAACTTCAAGGTAGCCCACGACCACATGATGGAGAAGAGGTGCACCACCACGACTTGGGTTTCCCTCCTGCAGGAGGTACTGAGTCCATTGCTTATGTACCACGTACTCCAACCTTTCCACCCATTTGTACCAGTTAGGGTATACACATTCACCCCCCACATAGGGCCCCATGGATTAGGTGACCATTATCTGCGAAGTCAGAGCCACGCTCCCCCCACACACCAATACTTTATCTCCACTATTCCACCATTGCTAGGTACACCGTCATCTTGTTGTTTTCAGCCTACATAGTTCTTTTTTGTAGGGAGTTTTTTTTTTTTCTTTTTTCATTCCTACACAGAGATGACCATAGTTTGTACATGGTTTTGTCTCATAAACCAACTTTGGCCTTTTGGAAGATAGTTCTCTCTCTCTCTCTCTCTCTCTCTCTCTCTCTCTCTCTCTCTCTCTCTCTCTCTCTCTCTCTCTCTCTCTCTCTCTCTCTCTCTCTCTCTCTCTCTCTCTCTCTCTCTCTCTCTCTCTCTCTCTCTCTCTCTCTCTCTCTCTCTCTCTCTCTCTCTCTCTCTCTCTCTCTCTCTCTCTCTCTCTCTCTCTCTCTCTCTCTCTCTCTCTCTCTCTCTCTCTCTCTCTCTCTCTCTCTCTCTCCCTCTCCCTCTCTCCCTCCCTCCCTCCCTCCCTCCCTCCCTCCCTCCCTCCCTCTCTCTCAACTCTGTCCAACCGTAATCACAACTATGTCCAACCCTAATCCAAGCAAAACCCTAAGCGTGGCAGCCAGAAGCCTCGCCCAACCTGCCCTAACTCTAATCACAGTTCTGTCCAGAAAACCTAACCTTAATAATAGTCGACCATTGCTAACAGCGAAACCCTAATCTACCAAACCCTACATCAATGGCTGCTCTCAAAAAAAGACTTCGTCAATCAACTAACCCTAACCCAAGGCCTAATCCGAAACTCTTGTACCCAACCCTAAACCTAAACCCAACCCTAACCCTAAATCTAACTCTAACCCTGATCCTAACCCTAAACCCAAACCCTCACCCTAAATCTCAGCCCTGAAACCCTAACTATAGCCCACTCACTCTCTCTCTCTCTCTCTCTCTCTCTCTCTCTCTTTCTTTCTCTCTCTCTCTCTCTCTCTCTCTCTCTCTCTCTCTCTCTCTCTCTCTCTCTCTCTCTCTCTCTCTCTCTCTCTCTCTCTCTCTCTCTCTCTCTCTCTCTCTCTCTCTCTCTCTCTCTCTCTGGAGCTTCACTCATCCCCTCACTTAGCATTGGACGACGTCCACTTGGTGCTTACCATACATTTATCACACTCACACTCTCATCTCCGATTCCATTAGACCCTCCCTCACCACTGAAACACATACCACGATACATTTCACACACGAGCTCTCACATGTTTATGCACATCATTTACACACCCGCCTACTCTCCCTCGATCCACTCTCACCTTTGGATACACTTACATCACAGGTCACCACCATCCTACAGGACTCAGCTCTCCACAGCTTCCCACACCGCACACACATGCACCCTCCACGCACAAGATCCATGCCCCAGAACCGTTGGTATGATGCAGATTGTCGTGAGCTACGGAAGCACCTACGGATTTTAGAGCATAGAGGAGATATTACACACACACTGGCACAGCGTCGCATGCAGAGCCTTACACGCCGCAAACGGCGAGATTGGGAGGAGAGACAGTATTGGGATATTTACCATTTGCTCATGAGTCGAGACAGTGGAGTGGCATGGCGACATTTGAGAGAGAGGAGACAGCAGACACCTATCCGAGAGCCGAGCACTTGGCATAGCTATGCACGGAGTCTATACGAGATCCCAGACCAGCCCCCCATTCCCAGACCGCAGAGCTCACGTCCTACTACCTCTGACTTCTTCACACCCACTATGGTGGGACGCGCTATTGCCCGACTACAGCATAGCAGGGCCCATGACCATTTCGGTTTACAGGCAGAGCACCTCATCTATGGAGGCACGACTCTCGCACCGCTCATTGCCCACCTCTTCAACCGTGCATTGGTTGAAGGGTTCCCGGACTCATGGACTGAGCACACCATAGTGCCCATTCATAAGTCAGGTGATACTATGGATCCAGCTACATACTGGACGATCATGATTGGCCCTATATTGGCCAAGTTATATGGGGCAGTACTAGAGACAGAGTTGAGTACTCTCGCTGAAAGGAAGGGTATTAGGGCTCCAAGACAGGAACGTTTCATACGAGATTATCCTACTATTGACCACATCTTCACTCTTCGATGCCTGATAGGCCAAGCAAGGGTGAGGAAGACGAGATTTTATTGTTGCTTTGTGGACTTCCGCAAAGCATTTGACATTGTTCCCAGGGACCGACCCTTCAGACGACTACTTGATATCGGAGCTCCGGAGGAGATGATATGGGGGATCTACGCCTTATACGAGAGAGTATCTGGTAGAGTCAGATGCCCAGGGGGCTTATCTGATACACATGGTAGTAGATGCACTATTCCAGACTATCTCCTTTATTCAAAGGGTGAGGGAGCTCCCTACAGAAAGACTCACACACAGAGCTTTTGAAGCATCTATACAGATATCAGAGTCTGGATATGAGAGAGCTTGGTACACTCAGGTTAGAGCGTGGTTTGATAGTCATGGACTTGATATGGATAGATTGCCACCTTTTCAATATGACCCAGACTCACCTCACATCCACCTCTCACGTCATGAGAGGAATCTTGTACTCAGACAGGACCTTTGGCAGCTCTACATTAGTCAGACATGGAATACACAACACATGGGATCGAGACTATCGCACTATCGAGACAAGTTCTTGGACATACTAGCAGATGGTTTCATCCAGCGACCACGCTACATGGATACGTACATGCCTCATAGCTCCAGGGTAGCTATTGGCCAGTTGAGGGTCTCATCACACCGACTAGAGATTGAGATAGGCAGAGCCACAGACATTCCCAGAGAGGAGCGGTTATGCAGGATATGCAGAGTAGAGATGGAGGATGAGGAGCACTTTGTTTGCAGATGTAGCGCATATGATGACATTAGAGACAGATACGAGACTCTATTTACAGGGCAGCCCACCCTCCGAGAGATCATGGGCTCTAGAGATCAGCGACAGCTCGGGCCATTCTTACTAGAGATTCAGAGTCACAGAGATTCTCTCCTCCAGCCTACTGCAGCTGCCCAGACACGAGGGAGACAGAGTCAGCTCACTGACTTCTTCATTGCACGACATACAGTAGCCTTGCCCCCCTTAGCTCACACATCGAGAGGGGTGACTCTTCAGAAGGCTCAGACCTCTCGAGCTAGGAGACGACCCCGTGCTATAGGGTATCGGGCCCTCAGACTTCACAGACACCAGATTGCAGACATTCAGGCTAGTGACCATCGCGCCATGGAGGAGAGACGATCCCAGATGATGGCGGATCCCGCTGCAGCCATCAGGGCGGCCTTGACTCCACCTCCACCCATGTACCACATCACCCGCCCACTAGTACAGGATGGAGCTAGTTAGTCATTCAGATGCATTATCATGCTTGTACTACCCTTTTGCATATAGGCTATAGATATAGCACTTCATTCACCATCCCCCCCTCCCACTTTCATGGGTATCTCTACATGCATGCTACACAGATCTATATCAGCCTTGCCAGCTTTAAAGCATACCCTCCGAGAGTTAATAGGAAAACAGAAGAAAGAAGGAGATTCTGGACTGAACGGGATTACCCGCAGAGTTGCCACCCTCGAAGCCAAGGTGGCAACCTTGGAGAAGGAAAATGCGTCCCTTCGGGAAGAGCTTCTTGCTATCCGCAAGCAACATTCACGAGACCAAGAGGAGGTGCACACTGAGCTTACTGAGATGAGAACGAAACTAGACAGCATACGCGAGGAGGGGGAGATCGCCCCACAGCTAGAGGACATTCGGGTGACTATCAAAAAGGAGTGCATGGAGGTGGTTCAAAGCGAGCTTGAGACTAAGAAAGATGGATGGGTCGAGGTTGTAAAAAAGAACTTCGACAAGAGACAAAGAAGAACAACCACCATGAGGAGATCCACACAGTACACACCAACATTGAGGAGGAGCGGATGCGACAGGCTCAATGTTCGCGTCTCCGGCCTCACAAAGACAGACGGATCATGAGTGCAAGACGAGCGTCGCTTGTGCACACTACTTGGATACAATGCAGATGAGCCTCTCCCTTTTACCAGAGCCTGGAGAGCAGGACGGGACACCACACGGAGTAGAGCACTTATCATTCAGTTCTCAGATGAGGCAAGGAGGAGAGACTTCCTGAGACGATGGGCGGTACTACGCACTACACCGGGCACCCCCATCTATTTGGATGACTACCTCACACGGATGTAGGTAGAGCACATACGTGCATGCATGCCGCATGTCCTCCATGTCCGACGGGAGGGACATCGTGCCCTATACAGAGACGGTCGTGTCATCATTGACGGACGGCCAATTGACTAGGGATTCCCGGCCTATGAGACAGCACAACAGGAGGTGCACATTGCAGTCCGGAATTGCAATGGACTTTGTGGACACATCCAAGGCGCCTCGAGGAGGTGATGGAGGGAAGAGACATGATCTTCTTGACAGAGATACAGGAGAGCCCGGGGAGGAGCCTACCGAGGATTGAGGGCTATATGTGGGAGTCAGCTCAGCGCAGAAAGATGAGACAGCACCACACGAGGATCGAGAGGAGAAGCCGTACTCTACAGACAGTCGCTATAGCACAGGGTACAGGTGGTAGCCAGAGACCCAGAGGCACGTTTCATGTGGATATGCCTCCAGCTATCAGAGGAGAGAGCAGCGTATTTCGTTGTATGCTATATTGCACCCATAGGCTCGCGCTTCACACATTCCCCCGAGCAACCCTTAGGGGGGGAGGGACCAAACACCACATCACCATATGACTGCCTCAGTGACACCATTATGGAGTATACCGGGATGGGCGAAGTCTTCCTTGTAGGAGACTTCAATGCCTGCACTCAGAGCCACCAGTGTGATATCTACGACTTTGACGACCCTGAGATGCTTCGTACCATAGAGGATATGTCTACACTCAGAGCCTCAGTCGACACCGCCACACCCACCTCATACGGAAGACACCTACTCCAGATGGGAGCAGCACACCGTCTCATTATATATAATGGGATGGCCATCTGGCCCACCTCGGGTGGTCTCACCTGCATTCCACCCACGACACCAAGGGGGGTAGTGTCGTAGACTATGTTATCGGACTCCCGGAGGCGACACATCTCATCACCTCATTCACTATCCCACCCATACCGATTGGAGCTCATCACACATATCTTGCCCTATCCATACGCGGCTCACCATGCATATCCCACCCCGTCACCATACAGCCACATGCCCATACCACCATTCACTTTAGACATGAGCTAGCACATATCTATAGCTCCCATGTTCGAGAGCGCATCTACTCCCTTGATCCCTCTGCCTCATTGGACACCCTCACTGCCCACTTCTCCTCGATCCTCCACACATCCGCTACTCTCACCTTCCCATACACCACCCACAGCACCGCACATTCGACACGGCTGGGGCATACACCCCACAATAGATGGTACGATAACGAGTGTAGGCGACTATACCGACATCTCAGAGCAGAGAGTATCTTGCGATCCATCACAGAGAGGGAGGCACGACGACAGATGCGAGCCCTCACACGCCAGAAGCGACGAGCTTTCGAGGAGAGACAGGAAGCAGAGTTGTTTGACCTTCTCATGAGTAGGGATTGTGCCACCGCGTGGAGGGCACTACGTGAGCCACGTCCACCTACACCCATAGTAGATCCTCAGACTTGGCACACCTACGCCCAGAGGTTATATGACGTCCCAGGACAGCCACCATTGCCGATCCCTCCCACACCGCGTCCTGTGATATCCACCCTCTTCACGGCAGGCATGGTACGACAGGCCATCCATAGGCTACAGCATGGCCGTTCATAGGCTACAGCATGGCCGTTCAGCAGACGACACGAGGCTACAGGGCGAGCACTTTATATACGCAGCAGATGTAGTTTCCCACATGATCGCCCATCTCTTCAAACGTGCTTTGGTGGAGGGATTACCTGACTCGTGGACTATGCATACCATTACGCCTATCCATAAGTCCGGCAATATGATGGATCCAGGGAACTACAGGACTATTATGATAGGCCATATCCTGGCCAAGATCTATGGGGCAGTACTAGAGGCAGAGCTAAGCACACACACTGAGGCAGTTGGGATCAGAGCACCCGGCCAGGCAGGCTTTCACCGCACTTTCTCCACCATCGACCACATCTTCGTGCTTCGTTGCTTGATTGAGAGCGCGAAGGCAAGGAAGCAGAGACTATATTGTTGCTTTGTGGATTTCCGCAAAGCCTTCGACATGGTCCCACGAGAGAGACTACTACGGAGGCTCCAAGAGTTACAACTACCATCAGACATGCTATGGGCCATCCATGCTTTGTATGCACGAGTCACAGGCAAGGTACGCTGCCCCGGCGGCCTATCAGACAGCCTTGTTAGCACCATTGGTGTGAAACAAGGTTGCCCTCTCTGACCCACTCTCTTCGGTCTCTACATCGACGAGATCACATAGTACATACAGCGAGGGGGAGGACTAAGAGGAGACCTCGGAGGTATGCCAATACACATCCTATTATATGCTGATGGCATTGTCTTGCTTTCAGAGTCACAGGAGGGGTTGCAGTCACATTTACAGGGGCTCGATACCTTCTGCATGGAGAGAGGACTCAATGAACCTTGGCAAGACCAAAGTCATGATCTCCCATACCTCAAGGATAGTACGCCATCACGCCTCTTGCACCGAAGCTGGAGGACAGATAGAGGTAGTGGACTCCTACGTCTACCTAGGTGTCACCTTCTCGAGCAGCACAGGGGTATTCTCCACGGAACAGGCAGCGAGAGATAGATTGACGCGAGGCTATGCGGCACTTGCAGGATTGGAGAGACGTTGCTTTTAAACACATTTTCAGGAGCCCCGGACTAAGGGGTGGCTCTTTGACACTCTAGTGATACCCGCATTGATGTACGCGGAAGCAATTTGGGCACCAGGGATCACGGAGGCGATGTGGACGCGGATTGAGAGGCCCCAGGTCACCATGATCTCATGCTTGCTACGTAGCAAGCCCTCCGTTCCACATGACATTATACGAGCTGAGCTTGGCAAACCACCGATGCTAGTGGAGGCCCTCTTCCAGTTGGTGACATTTATTCGGAGAGTCAGAGAGCTCCCCACCAGCCGACTCACCAGGCTTGCATTTGAGAGCTCTAGACATTTGGCAAAGACAGGGCATGAGAGAGTATGGTATGCACAGACTTACCAATGGTTAGAAGACCATGGCATGAGCATTACCGATCTTCCCCCTTTTCAGTATGGCCTCTCTTCCCCCCACATTACCCTCTCTCGTTCGGAGAGGAATAGGATCATCCGTCAAGACCTACTACAGATACACGTCAGGGAGACATGGATAGCACCATGAGAGCCTCTTCCCAGAAAGAGGCAACACTACAGAGAGCACTTCCTGACTGTGACAACGGATGGTTTCATTCAGAGACCACGATACATGGATACATACATGACACCAGTTGAGAGAGTGGCCATTGGGAAGCTCAGAGTATCATCACACAAGCTCGAGATTGAGGTTGGGCGAGCGACGCATACTCCGAGGGACGAGAGATTATGAAGGATATGTAGAGAGGAGGTGGAGGACGAGGAGCACTACACATGTAGATGCCAGGCATATGAGGACATCAGAGACCGCTACCCACAGCTCTTCAGGGGGGCCAAAGAGATCAGGACTTTATTGGGGACAGAGGACCAACGCCCTCTAGATCGTTTCCTAGTAGGGCTCAAGCACTGCCGTGCATCACTTCTCCAGCAGAAGATGGAGATACACCTGGCCGCCCCCCCCCCCCCCCCCCCCCCCCTCAGACTTATATTACAATTTTTTTTCAAACCCACAGCCACTCGAGGACCCATGGTTGCAACGCAACGCGTTGCGTAGCGTCTGCAACGTTCGCAACGCAACGGCGTTGCGTTGCGACGTACGCAACGCGTTGCGTTGCAGACAAAGTTTTTTGCCCTCTCCTTTGAGCCCGAAACGGGCTCGCGGGAGAGGGCATTTTACTTGCCTTCTTCCTTGGAGCGCACGCACACCCGAGAGCACTGAGCCCTCAGCCGAGAGAGAGAGAGAGAGAGAGAGAGATCTGAGAGAGAGATTGAGAGAGAGAGAGAGAGAGAGACTCACCATGCCTAAACCAAAGCAAAATTGTTGGAAGTACGTGACTAGCCAAGGGAAGTTTGGATCGGGTGGGAGTGAGAGATGGACATGTAACCTATGTGGTTACAAAGGGGGTGGTGGGGAAGATCGTATCAAAGCCCACCTTGCCAAATTTAGTGGCTTGGGCATTTCAACATGCAAGCAGCCTATGCCAGCTGATATCAAGGATGAGCTCCTTGAGTGGGTAGCTCAAAGGGAACCTAGAAAGTATCCACAGAGCTCTCGGCCCACCTCCACCTCTATTAGCTCCAGTGATCCTCCTCCACACGATGCTCCAGCACATCAGACTCATATGGGATCCTCTAGTGGAGGGAATGATGAGCATGGACATGATACCGTCGATCTTGAGGGTGACACTCAGCCACCGGTGAAGGCACCTAGAGGATCCCTTTCTTCGGCATCCGTACGTGCGGGTTTTCAGAGGCAGCGGGAGCTTGAGGCCAAACAAGGTATAATGAAGCTTTTCATACAGTGTGGCCTCTCTTTTAAGAGGAGTTGAGGACTAGTGAGCTACGCAAAACAAAAGATATAGTGGAGAAGCAGTTAGAGCCGATGATGGGCACATGGGAGAAGTATGGATGCACTATTATGTGCGATGGATGGACAGACATCAAGAAAAGGAATGTATATAACATACTAGTGCATTGTTGCAAAGGCACTATGTTCCTTCGCGCATCGATGCATCAGAGGCTGGACTTACAGTGACAGGTATGTATAGGTGAAATTTCAAGTTTTAATTTTAAGATACGCATTTGAATTTTGCATATGCTATATATATGTATTATGTATGTAGTATGTACTATGTACTATGTACATGGCTGATTTGGTGTAATTTTTGTGTCACAGGTCAGTTTATATATGGTCATATCCGCCAGGCTATTATGGATGTCGGTCAAAAGAATGTTGTGCAAGTCATTACCGACAATGGAAGTAATTGTGTGGCCATGGGTAGATTGTTAGAGGCAGAGTTTCCCTCCATTGTGTGGACCCCATGTGCCACACATAGCATTGATCTTTTGATAGAGGATCTTGGAAAGATCCCTTGGATTCATTCTATTTTTTTCCACCTTCCATAAGGTGGTCTCTTTGTTCACAAAGAGACCAAAACTATTAGCTATTTTCAGATCATACAGTGAGTTGGATATCCTAAAGCGTGCGAAGACCAGATTTGCTTACATGTGCATAGTGATGGAGAGACTACTTCGGGTGCGGCAGGCTTTGATGCAGACAGTTGTGTCTACAGAGTGGACTGCCTGGGATGGACACACTACCACGAGAGCAGATTTTGTACGGATTACATGCTTGTCGGATTCATTTTGGAGGGATGTAGAGGCACTTGTGCGTGCCATACATCCATTATATTCTGTCCTTCGCATCGTTGATATGGAGGGGAGTACATTGGGACTCGTCTATGAGTTCATGGATCGAGTTGGCGAGTCCCTTTCACGTTGCCCACATTTGACATTGGACAGGTATTTATTAAGTTATTACTTATTACTTTGAATTTTTGACACTTAAAATTCATATTAACTTAAAAATTAGTCTCTAAAATTTATAATTTCTTTGTTTATAGGATTGAGCAGCTTAAGGTTGTGTGGAGGGATCGATGGGATTGGTTTCATCGCCCGATCCATGGGATGGCACACGTATTGCATCCCTTATGGAGATCTCAGCAGGCCATCGTGGATGAGGAGCTCTTGAGTGCATGGAACACATATGTATATAGGCTTTATCCAGCTGATGTAGAGTTGCGACTTCAGTTGGAAAGACAGCTCTTGGTATTCCAAAATGGTGGTGGCCATTTTGGAAAGGATACGGCTTGTTTGAGATCTGCTCAGTTGCGACCAGTATCATGGTGGGAGATGTATGGTGCTAGTGCTCCTCAGTTGGTAAGTACTAAGTCAAAAGTCTTTAGTGTACTGTGTGACATGTGATAAATATGTATTATGATTTATGTACTAATTATTTTTTTAATTATGTTGTAATGCAGAGAGAGTTAGCTATTCGTATCCTTTCACAGGACTGCAGCGTAAGTCCTTGTGAAAGGAATTGGAGCACATGGGCCCTCTTCCATACAAAGAAGAGGAACAGATTATCTACAGCGAAGTTGGAGCGGCTAGTTTATTGCCACTGCAACTTGCGTCTCTTGGAGAGCGGCGGACATACAGGAGATGTGAGGGAGGTCAACGTGGACACAGTAGATATAGAGAAAGTCAGAGATATTCCAGATATTCCTCCAGAGGATCTGGACTTATATACTATGCTGTACCATGAGTTGACCTTACCTCAGCATGATACCAGATCATCTCGGAGCCGCAGAGGACCTAGTGGTAGTGGTGATGCATCCACTAGTAGCCGACCACATACCACTACTACTAGGGATGATGATGATGATGATGATGATTATGATGATGAGAGATGATTTGTCATCTGACACCATGTCAGAGTGACAGAGTTTGATTATTGACATTTGAGGCTTTGACATTTCATGTTTGACATTTGGTATTTCATTATATGTATTTACTATTGTGATGACAGTGCTGAGTGGACACTTATCATGACTCACTTGTGAGTCGTGACTTTATATTTATCATTTGCCACTTATGATTTATGCCATGCGTCATGATTCATATGATTTATGATTTATCATTTGTCATAGTGATCTCTATTGTTTTATTTTGATGTATGAACGATGATATGATCATGTGACATGTATGTACTATGATGCCAGGTGTTATCATTTATATTATAAATCATGATGTTTATTGTAATTTGTTAAAAGTTAGAAGTTAGAACTTACTACTTAGAAACTAGAAACTTGAAAGTTAAGTGTTATGATCATTATGTTGTTAGAAATTAGAATCTAGAATCTAGATGATGATGTTATGATTATTGATGTTATGATTGTATTTGAATTTTGATATAATGATGATGTATTTGAGATAATTGTATTTGATATAATCTTAAGGCTGTGTGGAGGGTTATGATATAATCACGAGTCACGACCAAGTTCCAACTTTCAAGTTAGATTGATAATCTCTATTATTTATGATATATCTTATATTGTAATAAGTATTTTATGGTATATATAGTCATATCCCACCTTATTACATATCATAGGACCCAAAATATGTGAAAAAAAAATATAAAAATTTTGAAAAATAAATAACTTTATCGCAACTCCTAAGTCTAGACGTTGCCCTCGTTGCTAACCCGTTGCCGTTGCCGTTGCGAAAACGTTGCTTTCCACTATGCGAGGACCAAGCTGGATGCGGGGTGTCACATTACACAGAGAAGAGGAGCTTAGAAGAGAGCGTCGACGACCGAGACCCCCACTCCGGAGAGCCCATCCACACCAAAGAGAGATTCACGCGATTCACGCACGCCATGACATGGAGATACGGAGACGTCAACAGTGCACCCCTATCGATTTGGACGTTCAGAGCATTTTGAGGATCGCCATGATGCCTTACCAACCGATGTATTATATCCTACACCCACTCCAGGCATTTAGAGGGTTGTGATACCATCGAGCCTCTCCTCCCTATGCATACCATACTTGTATCACACCCACTGCGCATATAGAGTGCATACCCATAGCACCCCACACCCTTAATGCCACTTATTACCCACTCCTTTTATACCCGTACTCTAATAGACATTAAAAAGTCTTTCTTTCTTTCTCTCCCCCCCCCTTTCCCCCCCTTCTCATCTATGTTGCCTCCATTATAGCTCCATTGAGTGCATGTCTTAAACCGGGCTATAGGGGAGGGCTTCCCAAAGGAGTGGACTAGGCACACCATTGTGCCTACCCACAAGTCTAGCGACACACTCGACCAGAGAACTACAAGACCATCATGATTGGCCAAACTATATGGGGCCATACTTGAGGAAGAGCTTAGTTGATATGCAAAGATGGAGGGGCTACAGACAAGAGGCCTGGCAGGTTTTTAACGGGCTCTCTCCACTGTTGATCCCATCTTCATTCTACGCTCCCTCATTGATGCGGCAAAGGTGTGGAAGAAGAGATTATAGGGCTACTTTGTCAACTTCCACAAAGCTTTTGATACACTACCACGAGAGAGGCTCTTCTAACGCCTCCAAAGCTTGGGAGTACCATAAGAGATGATTTTGGCAATCTATGCACTCTATGAGCATGTGATTGGGAGGATACAGTGTCCAAGAGGAGAGTTGTCGGAGGACATTGCTAGCACCATTAGTGTTACGCAAGGCTGCCCACTCTCCCCCACTCTATTTAACCTCTACATCAACGAGATTGACTACATTCTCTGAGCCAGAGGATACGATGTTGACCCTAGAGGTGCATATGTCCACATTTTATTATATGCCGATGACATTATATTGATTTCAGAGTCACCAGAGGAATCACAGCACAACTTGGCTGCCCTTGATGAGTTTTCCATAGGGCAGCCTACCCTCCGAGAGATCACACACTCTAGAGATCAGCGGTAGCTCGAGATTCTTACTAGAGATACAAAGTCACAAAGACTCCCTACTCCAACAATCCACAGCAATCAAGACAAGAGGGAGACAAAGAAAGCTCACTGACTTCTTTGTTCCGCGACATGCAACAGCCGTCCGCCCCTCAACCGACACATAGAGAGGGGTGACTCTCAAACCTCTCAAGCTAGGAGACGACCCCGTCCTATAGGCTATCAAGCCCCAAGACTTCACTAGCACCAGATTGTAGAGATCCAGGCTCGTGACCATTGCACCA
>CM035409.1:105679786-105684786 GCA_020310875.1 Ceratopteris richardii | reverse complement strand
GTGATAAGGCCATCCTAAAGCACTTCTCGAATGAAGTGATGTCGCACATCAATATGCTTAGTGCGTGCATGAAACATGGCATTCTTTGCCAAACATATGGCACTCTGGCTATCACAGCCAAGCATAGGTACCTTGTTTGACAAGCCAAACTCACTGCATAATCGTGCCAGCCATATGGCTTCATTGGAAGCCTCAGTGGCTGAAATGTATTCAGCCTCTGTAGTGGACAAAGCAACAATCTTTTGCAGCCTTGAGCACCATGAAACAGCACCTCCTGCAAGAGTGAATATATATCCACTTGTGGATTTACGTGTATCCACATCACCAACCATGTCAGAGTCACAAAAGCCTTTCAGCTCCAATGGATCTTTGCCATAGCAAATGCATTTATTTTTGGTCCCCTTCAAGTACCTCAAAATGGACTTTACTGCTTTCCAATGAGCTTTGCCTGAATTAGCCATAAACCGGCTCACAACTCCCACTGAATGGGCAATGTCAGGCCTAGTTGCAACCATAGCATACATAAGTGAGCCACAAGCTGAAGCATAAGGCACATTTTGCATGTCATTGATTGCTTCTTGTGTTTTGGGACAATCTTCCTTGGAAACTTTAACATACGGCTGCAATGGCACTCCAAGAGGCTTTGCATTAGCAATGTTAAATCTGTCCAGCACCTTTTCAATGTATTTTTCCTACGACAAATACAATATGTGCTGGTCCCTTTGTCTTCTAATCCTCACTCCAAGGACATGCTCTGCTGCCCAAAGGTCTTTCATTGAGAAAGCAGATTTCAGCTGCTGTTTAAGAGCATCAATGGTGTCTCTTTTCTTACCAGCAATCAGCATGTCGTCAACATATAAGACAAGAATAATAGGGCTTCCATCTACATCAGTTTTCGTATACAAACAGTGATCAGCATGGCTTCTTTTATACCCTTGTTTGAGCATGAAAGCATCAAACTTCTTGTACCATTGTCTAGAAGCTTGTTTCAGCCCATACAAGCTTCTATTGAGCTTACATACCAAATGTTCCTTTCCAGGAATAACAAACCCCTCTGGTTGTTTCATGTAAAGCTCTTCATCAACATCACCATGCAAGAAAGTTGTATGTACATCCATTTGGTCTAATTCCAAATCAAGAGCAGCTACTATTGCAAATAACACTCGCAAAGTGGTCATCTTCACCACAAGAGAGAATACTTCTTGGAAATCTATGCCTTTGGTACGGGCATATCCCTTTGCAACCAACCTTGCTTTGTACTTGGGTTTTCCATCAACTGTTTTGATTTTATACACCCATTTGTTAGGAATGGCTTTCCTTTCTTTGGGTAATTCAACCAAATCCCAAGTATCATTAGCATGCAAAGCTTTAATCTCTTCCTGCATAGCAAGCTCCCACTTGCTTCTGTGTTCACATGCCTTTGCCTCTTTATATGTGAGAGGCTCACCTTCATCTGTCAACAATAATGTAATGCAATGAAGGATCAAATCTACTCACATTTCTTCTAAGACGAGTAGATCTTCTCACCCAATGATCCACATTGTCAGGCAATGGGTCTACATCAGGTGGTATGATCAAATCATTATTATTAAGCTGCTGTCCATTGTTTCCAGCACCATTTTCAGCATTATTATTCGGTTTCATATGCCCTTCAGGAGCCTCATTTTGTTGTCCAACATCTTCTGGCTCAAAAAGTACTGGATCGTCAACATTTTCAGTCCTTTGTGGTGCATCCTGAGAGTCAAAATTGGGCCTAACAGGTGGCTGGTCATGCTGAAATCTTACCCTTTTATGGTCATCTTTTGAGGCACAATTGTTTTGAAGCAGCCTTGCCTCATTAAAAACAACATCCCGGCTGCGTACGACCTTCTTGAACTGAGGTATCCAAATCCTGTAGCCCATTTCACCTTCTTCACCATATCCCATGAAGAGGCCATTAATGGACTTAGCATCAAGTTTGTTTCTCAGCTCAGGCGTTATATGCACAAACGCCTCGCAGCCAAAGACACGTAAGTGATCATATGAAGCAGGTTTGCCAGACCAAACCTCTTCAGGGATGTCACCTTTTAAAGACATGTGAGGGGATCTATTGCACACATGTACTGCAGTTTTGAGTGCCTCTCCCCAAAATCCATGAGGGAGATTAGCTGTGGACAACATGCATCTCACCCTCTCACAAAGTGTCCTATTATAACGTTCAGCCACACCATTAGAAGAGGGGCTGTATGGAACAATAAGCTCCCTCTTAATGCCCAAATTTTCACAAAATTTCTTAAATTCAGCAGTTGTGAACTCACCACCATTGTCCGTACGCAAGCATTTCAGCTTTCTACCTGTTTGGGTGGTCACAAATGCATGAAAACGCTTAAACGCAGCAAATGCTTCATCCTTTGATTTAAGCAATCGAACCCAAATTTTTCTAGAGAAATCATCAACAAAGGAAATGAAATACAAAGCACCCCCCATAGATTTGGTGGGCATGCTACATACATCGGAATGAACAAGATCAAGTACACAAGACTTACGAGACACACCAGAGTAAAAGGAACGTTTCGCTTGCTTTCCATATTGACATTCATTACAAAAATCAAGCTTTGTGCCTTTAGCTTGCCTGATAAGGCCTTTCCATGCAAGCAATAGAGAGTTCCCTTCTTTGTCCTTTCACAATCAGCCTTGAACCGTTAGTCATTTTCCATGATCCTTTCTCAAAGAGAATGGTATAACCATGCAAATCCATTTGACCCACAGAAAGCAAGCTCTTCTTGATCCCTGGTACATAACGCACATTATGCAAGACCAGCTCATTAGTGCCATTTGTAGCGAAATGCATTGTGCCAATACCCTCAATGGAACATGCATGATTGTTTCCAAGGTATACATGGCCATGGCTACCTGCAATAAAAGTAGAAAAACACTCCTTGATAGGAGTCACATGGAATGAAGCACCAGAATCTACTATCCAAGTCTGGGCCAATGCATCATTGACGGTCAGCAAAGCATCTATGACATCACTCTTAGTGATTGACATGTCCTGTGCATGAACATTTAGAGAAGGATCAAGTGCATGAGTGTCATCCGCTAATAAAGTAGCGCATAAAATATCCTCTGCATTTGATAGCTCCTCTATGACTACACTAGAAGCCACATTGGCCTTCTCCTTGTCCTTTTGGCTGTCCTTTGCATCAGTCTTGTCTTCTTTCATGTCCTTCTTATCTCTAGAATTCTTCTTCCTTTCAAGCTCTGCTTTGTAATAGCGGCAATCGAGTTTCTTGTGACCTTTCCTGCCACACTGATAGCATGTCACATCATTGCTTTTGCCTTTGCTGCTATTCCCCCTTTCCCTGCTTTTACTCTTATTCCTCTGTGCATAATTACTCTTCTTATCTGTCCTGCCTCTAACCATGTTGGCCGAGCTGCCTCCTTCTCCACTTGCTTTTCTCCTTATCTCTTCATTAAGAATAGAACCCCTAACACCATCAAAAGTCAAGTTGGGGTTATTGGACAATGAGACTACCAATGTCTCCCAAGAGTTAGGCAATGTCATAAGCAAGAAAATGGCTTTAAGCTTATCATCGAAAGGAGGCATTCCTGAGTCCTTCAACTTTGACAAAGTACCTGTAAACGATGACAAGTGTTCAGCTGCACTCTTGGACTCATCAAGCTGCATGCCAACTAGCTTCCGCATCGGGTGTACTTGGTTAACAGGCATAGTGTTTTCATACGTCGCCTTGAGTTTTGCACATAACTCAAAAGCAGTGGTCAAACCTTTGAGATTTACTAGAATCTCATCGGAAACAGCCATCTTAATCTATATAATGGCCTTCTTGTTCAGAGTAAACCATGCATCTTCCGACATCTCCTCTGGTTTCTCTGCCTCCAATGCCCTGTCACAATCCTTCAAGAAGAGGATTCCCTGAATTCTCTCCTTCCATAAGTCAAAACCTGTTCCCTCAAACCGTCGAATCTCAAATAGATTCTTCACATCTGAGGAGGAGGACGCCATAGTTGCACAATGAAAAACCTGCTGCAATTTTGGGCAAATGCACCAAAATCAAAGTGCAGCCTCCAAAGATGATGCACTACGGCTCCAAATGGTCATAGGAGCAATTTGAGACAAAAATGGAGTGATTTTGGGCACAAAACTGATCTCTGAATTTTCTGCGCAGAGAATTTCAGAAACTCAATTTATGCTCAAAAACAACTAATTTTGTTGTTTTTAACCTCAAAGAATGTACATAAGGCTAATACTCAGCCTTTAGATGCATGTAGGAGCAAAAGCCGCAATTTTTGCCACTGTTTTACAAGAAATTATGACAAAATACTCCACAACTTCCCATACATGAGTCAATTTTGCTGAAACTATAGAAATTACAGCAAAATGTGTCTCCCACTATGTATGCTCAGCAAGTTGAGAGTGAGAAGACCTGCAAAAACTGAGAAATTTGCTGGAAAGTCTGATATTTTGCTGAAAAACACCTGTTCTTGCTAGAAACTTTGAGATTTAGCTGAAAAACACCTGTTCTTCGCGATAAAATCAGAGAAAAGTCACTTTCTTCGCGACGAAAAAGCTGGAACATCACTGAAAATGATGGTACAGAGGATTCTGGACCCTTTCTTCGCGATGAAACTTGATGATTTTGCCAAATGGTGAGTGTATGCTGCTGTAAAGAACCTGCGCAGCAGATTTGAGGCCCAATATAGGCTCTGATACCAGTTGTTTAGCTGAGGAGATGTGCTCACGTGATGCAGCATCTGTGGTAATACCCCCTTTGGCTGAGTAGAAGGGCTGGAGGTGCAACGAGCAGCCCACGCAGTAGATAGACAGAGATGGAGAGAGAGAAATTCGAATTTGGAGAGGGGCAGCTTGTTTGGGGGCTTCACTAAAGAAAGAAGTGAGCCCTAAGTTTATTTGAGTTCACTTTTATAGGACTTGGCAAAGTTCACATTGAACTTGGCCAAAAGAATAAATAATGAGTACATTAAGCCTTATAAAAGGCCTA
>CM035409.1:105369786-105677286 GCA_020310875.1 Ceratopteris richardii | reverse complement strand
TTTTCTCTGTTGCATTTTTAACCTTGTCATAGGGTTCTTTGCTTTAGATGTATGTATGTATGTACGTATGTATGTATGTATGTATGTATACAGTATACATGTTTGTATACAGGCATATGAATGATGATATATCATGTAGCCTGTAAGCCTTTGATTAGGTGCTGACATGCTGCACTTTGACATAAGCAATGTGAAGGCTGGAGTTCGTACTTGTAAACTCAGACCATGGCACTATTGATACGAAGTTGGCGCAGCAATGTGAAGCAGACTCAGACATGGCACTATTGATGGAAAGTGTACTGAAGCAACATTTGAAAATGTGCATGTGAGCTATGAGGATGTGTGACATTATTATGTGTTTTCAGATTTCATACTCTCTGTATGCATTTCTGTAAGATCCTGTAACCAGTGTTGTTTCCTAACGTGTCAACTACACTTAGCTGACCTCAAGTATTTTGATACTGATGACCCCGTAGCTGACGGGTTCCGGACGGGACTATTTCAAGAAAAAAAAATTGCCTTTTTTTGGGTCAATTCTAGGCCCTCATTTTTCAGCGCACGCTTCTGTTTCTCTGTTCAATCCTAGCGCCTCTGCAGCTACAGCCTACAGATCAGCCGCCAGCCTCGAAAGCTCCCTCAAGGTATGACTTAATACCCCCCCTCCAGCCTCCAATCACACTCCAGCATTGAGCAGCCAGTGTTAGCCTGAATCGAATTCATTTGTTCAGAATTTCAAACTTATACTGTATACATGATAGAGCTGGTAGCCCTAAGCATGGTCCCGGCTCCCATGAACAAATGGGAAAAACATCAACATCATGTATGAATCATGATGTATGCATCATGAACTGAAGGCTGAAGGCTGACAATGTATACACTGTACAGTATGCATCATGATTCATCATCATGTATGCATCATCAAATTCAAGCATCATCATCATGATTCATGTATGCTGCATGTATGAATGCATCTCTCAGTGTCAAATGATGCATGTCATGACTCACATGTGACAATATGCATCATGCATCCATTATCCATCATTCTAACCTCTAAGCTTGAATTGCAACTTGGATCTAATGTTTTTGTTTTTGACTCTTGTGTAGATGCCATGCAAAGCAGGAGGAGAGTGGGACTTCGTTGAGAATTTAAAGGCTTTACCTAAAGGAAATTGGACACTGAAATGTAAATTTTGCCCACATTCTTGGGATGTAGTACAATAGAGTAAGAGCACATATCCTTGGCTTAACAAGATATGGTGTAGGGAAACGTGAACATGCACCTCAGCATGTAAGAGCATGTAAGAGATGCATGAAGAAAGTTACATGCAAAGGGCTCACAAAGTGGGAGTTACATGGATATGCCATCACAATCCTCACATGTATGTGAAAATGTGGAAAATAAAGGAGCATCATTTGATGATGAAATTATACTTGATGTTTCATCAAGTGGAGAGGTATGCAAGAGACCAAAAGATGGAAAGGGAGCATTGGATAAAGCTTGGGATATGCACACTAGAAAAGAGGCTAGAAAAAAGGTTGATAAAGTTGTTCGACGCTTCTTTTTTATAGAAGATATTCCCTTATGGAAAGTTAAAAGTCCCTACTTCATCCAAATGCTTAATGTAGTTGGAAGAGTAGGACAAAGTTAAAAGCCTCCCTAATACCAACTTCATCCAAATGCTTAATGTAGTTGAAAGAGTAGGACAAAGTTAAAAGCCTCCCTCATACCAGCAATTGAGGGCAAAAGAGATAAATTGTGTTGTGAGATGCATAGGATGACTTGTTGGAAATAGGTGAGAAATGGAGAACATTTGGATGCAACATTGTATGTGATGGTTGGTTTAATACTATAAATCGGCCAATCATCAACATTATGGTCAGTTGCATTTTTGGCACCATGTTTTTGAAGTCTGTGGATACCTCATGCCAGGTTAAATCAGGTGAATACTTATTTCAGATCTTGAAGGATGCCATAATGAATGTGGGGCCAAAGAATGTAGTCCAGATTTGCATGGACAATGCATCTAATTGTGCAAGAGCTTGCTATTTAGTTAAGCAACAATGGCCACATATCTTTTATACACGATGCACATGCCATTGCTTGGATTTATTGTTTGAATATATTGGCCATTTGAAATGGGTGAAGCCTATTTTGGATAATGCTATGGAAGTTGTGGTATTTGTCACGATGAAGGCTAGTGTGCTTTCTTTATTCAAAAAACATAGCACCCAAGATTTGATAAAGCCAGCACAAACTAGATTCGCATGCATGTTTATTATGTTGTCAAACTTGCTTGGTGAGAGAGTGTACAATGGCTTGACATCTTTGATGGTTAGCCAAGAATACACAAGGAAAAAAGTTGCTAGAACCAAAAAGGAAAAAGATGTATCTTCGATTATCCTTAGTGCATTTTTTTGGAGACAAGCAAGGGATACTGTTAAAGTATGTGCTCCTATTTCGAAAGTCTTATGCTTGGCAACTTGCTTGATGAGAGAGTGTACAATGGCTTGAGATCTTTGATGGTTAGCCAACAATACACAAGGAAAAAAGTTGCTAGAACCAAAAAGGAAAAAGATGTATCTTCTATTATCCTTAGTGCATTTTTTTTGGAGACAAGCAAGGGATACTGTTAAAGTATGTGCTCCTATTTTGAAAGTCTTATGCTTGGCTGATAGAGAAGGGGCCACTATGGGTCTCATTTATGAACTTTCAGATAGAATGATTAAGAGTATCTCTTCTATAGAGAGCATTGATTCAGCAAGACTTGAAGAAGTTAAAAATTTATGTGTCGAAAGGTGGAACATGTTACATTCACCTCTTCCTGCAGCAGCATTTATTCTTCACCCTATTTGGAAGAGTAAATCTCCACAGTTGGATCCAAAGGTGCATGCAGGTTGGATTGATCTCATTGAACGATATACATGTGGTGATATAAAGAAGCAAGGAGTCTTAATTGATGAAATGGACATGTATAAATCTATCGAAGGTTTATTTGCACAGCCTATTGCAAAAGATGAAAGAAGAATGCATAATGCTGTGAAATGACGGGAAACATTTGGGGCAACTTGCCCAGTTTACAGAAATTGGCTCTTCGTGTGCTTTCTCAAGGGTGTTGTGCTTCCCCCTGTAAAAGGAATTGGAGTACCTTTTCATTGATACATACAAAGAGGAGAAATAAATTGCAGCCAAGAAATGTTGAAAAGTTGGTTATATTCATACAAATTTACATCTTGGATGCAAAATCAAAGAAACAGGATTTCAAAAACGGAAAGTGACATTAGAAATGATAGAGAAAGAAAAGGATGATCATAGACTTCTTGCATTGCAAGAAGAACATGATGGTGATATCCCTTTATCATCTTGTTACACCAATGTGCAGAGCCATGCACTTGAGGATATTGTTGGCAAGGAGGATATTGTTGTTGATGATGGTGGTGACGATGATGATGATCATGATGATGAGGATGAGGATGATCATGATGATCATTGATGACGGATGCATCATTATAGTCTCTGACCTATGTCATGATTAATGACTTCCCTATGACATTATGCATATAATATATGCGATGACATACACAATGCATGTTGCACAGTACACCATACATCATATTAGCATGTTTTTTATATTTGCTATTCTATTCAGCATATATAACATGATTTGGGTACTGTTGATTGATATTTCTTTTTTTGTTATTGTTTTCTTAATTCTTTCGGCCAAAAAGTTAGGCAACATCAGAAATGCTTTTTTTACCCATCTGACGTCAGGTAAACGTCAAAAATTAGAAGTCAAAATCCGTCAAAAACAACTATGCCTGTAACAGTATGTGTATGTGCATATGTATGTGTATGTGTATGTGTCGCGCACGTGCGCGTGCACGTGCACGTGTACGTGTCTTTGTGTGTATGTGTATGTGCGTTTAGGTGTAGGTGTAAGCATATGCGTATGCGTATGCATATGCGCATGTGTGTATGTGTATGTTTGTGTAGGTAAAGAGGGTGTGTGTGTGTGTGCACGCACGCATGTGTACATGTATTTGTATATGTATATAAATATGCATTTGTATATGTATATAAATATGCATATGTATATGTATGTATGTATGAGTGTGTAAATAGTAATCTTGACCAGAATAGAATTTTCTAAAAATCTATATATCTATATATCTATATACATATTCATGTCCATATCCATGCCTATATCTATATATATGCATCTGTGTGTGTCAAACACACATGCATGAACTAGAAAGGTAAAGAAAGAACAAGAGTGTGAAGATTGAAAGCTGGAAACAACTATGCCCTCACCTTGAAGTGGTTCTTTGTTTCTGTTTGAGGTGTAATATTTTGAACTAGAATCCCTTCCAAAAGATTGTTGATGGACCTTGTTGCTTCTTAGCATTCCATGTCCTTCACGAATTTCAATGTTTACAGTCTAATTCTGAACAGTCCTCATCCAGACGAGGTGACAAATAATTGAAGCTTTTGTCACACTCAGCCTGTCTATATATGTATCCATGTCCATATCCATACCACGTATCCATATACATGCATGTGTGTGCAGCAAACACATGCACGTGCTAGAAAGGCAAATAGAGAACAAGAGTATGAAGATTGAAAGCTGGCAACAACAATGTGCTCACCTTGAAGTAGTGATTCTTTGTTTCTGTTTGAGGTGTCAGATTTTGAACTGGAATCCCTTCCAAAAGGTTGTTGATGAACCTTGCTGCTTCTTAGCATTTCATGCCCTTCACAAGTTTCAATGTTTACAATCTCTAATTCTGAACAGTTCTTACCCACATGAGGTGACAAATCATTATAGCTTTTGTCATACTCAGCCTGTGTCAGATCACTTTCAACAATTCGACAAGCTCTTAACCTTCGTCTTTTTCCACGATGCCAAATCAAAGGAGGGGAATCTTGGAAAGCTGAATCTTCTAACATGAGTTCACACTGCCGATTCTTATCTAGAAGAATTGTGGAATTGTCTATTTCTGCAGCATTAGCTGTTTCATGGCAGGTTATAGACAGCTGCATCCATAGTTTCTCTTCAGCTTTCTCAATGTACGATTGCTCCCGAGGCTGCAATGTGTTTTCAGTTTCATGCACTGGGGTAATTGTGCTGTATGCTCTAAGAGAATTCAAATGTGTTCGTTTTGTGCCACTTCTTGGGAAGTTTTCTGGCATTAGATTCAATTCATTGCTTGCATGAAGGTTATCATAAGGCAACAAGTCTGATGCTAGATTCAATTCATCGTTTGCAGGAAGGTCATCTTCAGGCAATAAATCATTTACAAATTGCTCAAGAGCATTCTCTTTTGTAAATGCGCTAGCTTTTGCTTCACTACTTTCTGGCTGAGTGAAGGGTGGGTTCACCTTTACACTTACACTGCATGGAACAAATGAACAAAGTGGTTCTTGCAAAGAAGATTTAACAGAAGCTTGAGACAAAGCAACTAAAATTTCTGCACAAGAACCAATAGAAGGAGCTTCACCATCGGCCTCGGCCAACAAAGGGACAGAGTACAAAGGACTCTTGTTCTGTAAGTCTTTTGAGCAGCTCGATGGTTTGTCACCATTGCGAGCTAAGCTGCAGGTTTCAGACAATTCACTTGTTTCAAATACTAAATAATTGCCATATCCTTTGTCTGTTTGCTCTTGACTGGAGCCTGCTGGCTTGTGTGCAGCATTTTTCTGAGAGAAGAATGCTTGTTTAAAAATGCACCGATAAATGTTAGATACACAAGACGTAGAAAAGAAAAGTAATGTTAGACTTACAGATCCTGTCCATCCACCAAACCAGCGACTGTTGAAAGACTCCTTTCTTGGTGCCACATGGTGATCCTGAACACATCTTATTTGACCACCCTGTTCGGTACTTAACATTGACAATGCATTAATAGTTTCTTGCACAACCTCATCAGATTCATGGTAGCTTTCTTCAAGTTGAACCTTAAGATGTGATGTGCTTGAATTCTCTGCAGTAAGTACACACTTAGCTACTGTATTACAACATGAAGAACCATTATCGTACAGTTCAAACATTGCATTCCTAGAACTCAATACAAAGAAGCTAGAATGTTAACCCTTAATGCTCCTCTTATTTACGAGGAATAAACAGATACTTCATTGTGCTGTACTATCTCACCTCACAAGCAATTGAATGAAGCCACCCATGATTTTAAAAGCATCGTAATATCAGATTGCAACGCTTAAAAAAAGCAAAGATGGACCCCCACGACTTTCTGCATGTGTGAGTGTGTGTTAGGGCTATGTTTGTCTTATATCAGATTATGAAACTTGCTCTAGGGCATTTGACCTGCTACTGCTAGATCCAACTGGTGACACATGCTATAGACAGCAAGTGAGTCTTCATTTATTTATATGGTATACATACTTGAATCTCTTTAAGACTACATAAGATAGTTGGTTCCCTGATGTTTGTGCTCCTCTCATTTACAAGGAGTTTGGCACCCGGGGCAGGGGGTCTATGTTCGTCTCATATCAGATTATGAATCTTGTTCGAGGACATTTGACCTGCCACTACTAGAATCCAACTGATGACACGTCTGCTACAGAAAGCGAGTCTTCAGTCATTTATATGGTACAGACACTACAATCTTTCTAAGAAAGACTGCAAAAGATACTTGGTCCCCTAATGTTTTCTGCATGCTCCTCTGATTTACGAGAGATTGACAGATACTCCATTGTGCTGTACATTGTACTATCTCACCTCACAAGCATGAGGACTTCATGAAGTCAACCATGGTTCTAAAAGCATTGTAAAATTACTCTGCAATGATGAAAAAGGGGTGGATGAGTGGAGGGTGCTGTGTAGGTCGGTGGATGTGTGTGTGTGTGTGTGTGTGTGTGTGTGTGTGTGTGTGTGTGTGTGTGTGTGTGTGTGTGTGTGTGTGTGTGTGTGTGTGCGCGCGCGCACGCACGCGCGCGTGTGTGTAGGTCGGTGGATGTGTGTGTGTGCGCACGTGTGTGTGTGTGTAGGTCGGTGGATGTGTGTGTGTGTGTGTGTGTGTGTGTGTGTGTGTGTGTGTGTGTGTGTGTGTGTGTGTGTGTGTGTGTGTGTGTGTGTGTGTGTGTGTGTGTGTGTGTGTGTGTGTGTGTGTGTGCGTGCGCGCGCACCATGTGCAGGTGCGTGCGTGCGTGCGTGTGTGTGTGTGTGTGTGTGTGTGTGTGTGTGTGTGTGTGTGTGTGTGTGTGTGTGTGTGTGTGTGTGTGTGTGTGTGTGTGTGTGTGTGTGTGTGTGTGTGTAACATCAGATTAAGAATCCTGTTATTGGACGTTTTACCTGCCACTACTTTAGCAGGCTCAAATATTGTCAATGCTTTATCACTTGATTGCACAGTTGAGATGTCAGCTTCATCTAGGTTTGGCCCTTGTTCTTTGCATGTTTGCAACATGCTGCAACACTCTTCCCCCAAACCTGGCCCTTGCTCCTCTTTGCTGGTTTGCAATATGCTGCAACAATCTTCCTCCAACAACATATCATCTAAATCGTCCAATGTTAAGTCTGGTGACGGACCTTCCCCCAGATTTTCTAGAGTGAAATGATCAAGACCCAATGCAAATCGCTCTCTTCTGAGCATTAATGCGGCATCAAGGATTGCTTTGGGACCTAGACTTTGACATGTCTGGCAGTCATTCATCATATCTGCAATTACCAAAGTCTCTGCAGTTGCCACTGTCAAACAAATAGCATCTTGAAGGGCTGCATCTGAAGTTTTCACACCCTTTGCTTTGAACTTCTTTCCATCTTTTTCACTATGAGATAACTTCTCTGCTAATTTTTTCTCTCGGCATACATCATTTTCTGCAAGAACATGGTCATTGGTTGTACATACTACAAAGAATCAAGATTGAATCCATGGTACTGTGACAAATAAAAGGCCTTAAAAAACGTTCTTACAAATTGGCACAGAAACTTACGGAAAAGGAGACAGCAATCTCTTTTTATTAAGCTATTCAGCATGGCGGTTTTCTATGTGCACATAAACATAATCGACAAAACACAGCACAGTATTATAAAGATGTGCAGATCCACTTGCCAACCTGATCTGCCAAGCAGCTCAAGGGAGCATCCATTTGCTAATAATGCAGTTCTTTCAGCAAATATGTCTCCTTGAGAAGCAGTGACCTTTTTTGCCGTAGCTTCAAGGTTTTCGGCTGTGTGGCATGTTCCTGATGTATAAGAAACAAAGGCCATGGAACAATCATCTTTTGTGTTCCTTTGTTCTTCAGAATTCAGTCCCGAATGGTTTTCCCAGCTCGGATCTCGATTCACTGTTGTCTGGGTTTGAGATAATGAGAATTGCAACAATAAACCCTGCAAGAATGGAAAAGAGGAGGGAAAACAGGGGGGGGAATAAGGGAGGGGAGGGGGGAGAAGTGGTTGATTCGTGTTGTTAAACCCTTGAAATGACCCAGGTTATCTGTGCTCTATTTCATCAATACCTATGAAAAGCAGATTATTATTTTAACCTTGTAAACAAACCATGGCAAAGCACAGAATACTCTTCGTGCACAGATTTAAAATAGGAACTCTCACAGGCTATAGCATAAAAGCATATAGACCATAGGATCCTTGCCTTGAGATAGATCCTCCCTTTAAAAACAGAAATTATAAACCTTCACTCAGATATACAGAGTCCACACAAAATTGATCCAGTATCATTCTTTGTTTGTGTATGTTTTGCAGGTATTAAAACATAGACATGCTGGAAACAAGGCCGAAGCCCCACAAAACCTCCATAGGGTTCATATAAAAAGAGTATGCAATGGTGTGCATCCAGATGATTGACACAAATGAACAACTTTGAGTAGGGACAACTGTAATTCAAATACAGTCTAAAATGAAATAGTACATTAATGCAGTGTTGCCAGGCCTGAAACAAGTATCTATATGCCTGGTATTAATTTTAAGATCATCTAAGCATGCAAATAAAGATTGGGTGAGTGAGAACGAGGAAGAAGAACAGGGAATGTATTGCACATTGAAGTAGAAACAAGATCAAAGCTACTTTTAACAACAAAATCCAAAAAAACATGAAATCCAAACCATGAGGTTTAGAATAGACACATCCAGCATCCCTAGACTTTCATTCAAACATGCCACATCAGGAAACACACCGCTTGGTCAACCACATCTGTTCCCTCTACCCTCAAGTACTATAGGCATCAACTCCTATGCATCATGAGGCAAGGCTTAATGGAATCCCCATGATACCTGAGCACAGCGGTACATCGTTCACTATGAGAGAGTCAGAGAGACACTCTGAGCAGTCCAATACATATTCATACAGGCTAGAGATAAAGCGAACACGCATTAGAGTACCAGAGAGAAAGTGATTTGTAGAATATGTTACAGCAGAGAGAAAGTAGAACTAATAATCAAGAGCTTTATCAAATATCTGGAGAAGAAACCTCTTGGTTCATTCAACCGTGATACTGCTCTCTCAAAAGACTTGGATCTTCATCATTACCACCAGTGCCAAGGTGGTAAGGTTCGTAAGGTTCGGTACGCATTCGGTTCGAGGGAAGAACCTTACCTCGAGGGTAAGGTTCGTCCATTGAATATATATATATATATATATATATATATATATATATATATATATATATATATATATATATATATATATATATATATATATATATATATATATATATATATATATATATATATATATATATGTGTGTGTGTGTGTGTGTGTGTGTGTGTGTGTGTGTGTGTGTAAACCTTACCTTGGTTGAGGTGATGCGAAGTGATATATAGGTTGGAATATGCAAAGTTGAGGTGATATATGGGCTAGAATATGAAATATTGACCTAATTTACGGGCTGAAATATGCAATGTTGATCTTTACTTTGCCTCAGAGCTAAGTGCTCACACCTGAATGTAGAGCTAAGGTCAAGCCATTAAGGACTAAACCAAGAGCTTGAAGCTAGAGATTATACCTTGAAAGATAAGTTTGGTTCCCGAAAAAATGAACCTAAAAATACAAAAAAAAAAATTCCAGCAAAGAACCTTACGTAAGGTTCGTTCGGTTCGGTTCGAACCTTAAAAAACGAACCTTACCTTATCGGTTCGCGAACCGAATCTACCATGACCACCACTAATATGTCAGCAATAAATCTCAGAGAACGTTGAAATAGTGAAAAGAACACAACCATCAAGCATCTTCCAATCGAATACTGTTGTCATTTTTGGTGACCACTGATAGGAAGAAATCACTTGTGCTCCAATGTGAGAGATGCAGCAATAGCATCAGGGCAATGCTTACTGCTCATGCAGCAGCCTATGAAAGTCGGATTTTAGACCTGGAAGGACCATGCAAGCCTATGAGAAAGAACTGTATGCAGATATACATGCTCCATGTTGATAGCATTATGTGCAAACTTATCATCACACTGGATCAATTCCTCAAACAAGCTACATTGTCTTAAAGACATGTGTTCGACAAATTTCTTGTCCATGATCCATTTAGAATTCTGGGCATTGAAGAGAAATAGAATGTGTTGCTAATGCATTCTCCTCAAAGCACATGCCAGATGTACAGATTTCTTATCATAATGAGTTGAATAAAAAGAAACAACAGCATGTTAAAAATGAAGAATGAAAACTTCTTCCTTCTGTTGTCAGAAGAGAAGTACTTCTCTTATTTCTATTATATAGAGAAGAACATGATTTCCACATGGACAAAATGGCGTTCCACAACATATGCCTAGTGAATCATGTTAGTGAACTGGAGAACTTCAACTCATAGTTGTCCGGGTACAACCTGTACGATTCATATGATACGATAGGATACAGTACTATGTACATACCTTAAGGTTTGCGGCTTCCTATACGGCATTTGTACGTCCATAAAGTACGATGACACATATGTATGTATACACTTACATGGGAGTGTACATACGTAAAGAGTATTTTTTTTCCATGAATATGCATAATATGTATCTATGCATGAAGATTAACGTTTTTTAATTGATACAGTTGTAAAACCTATGTATTTCCTTTCTAAATTCAAGTCAAAATGGAAAATAAAACACATGTAATTTTTTAGTACGAATTGGTATGAACATGTATGAGTACATACGGTATAAAAAGTACATATGAATATGTTTGTACTAGTACAAATAGCAACTATGCTTCAACTCTAAAGTTAGTGGCAGGATATGAGTACAATCTATGGCAAATGTTTCCGAAAGTCTTTGGGGAAGTAGTGCTAAAATCAATTATGAAAGCATTGCCTCATATGATCATTATATGGGTTTCGAGGCTCCCATGCATGCATGTCTTTAATTCTTCTTTCTCTCCCTCCATCTCCTCCTTGCTCTTGTTGTCCAGCCCACAAAAACCTTCATTAATATCAACGGTTGTCGAAGGCTGAGGTACAAGTAACTTCAATGGAAGATTAGGGCAAAAGAGGTGAATTTGCAAATCAGTATCTTTTTTACCGTAGCTTAGTATTTCAACAATAACTTGAGCTAGAAAGTTTGGACTGGAGCATTTTAAAGTGTTATGCATAGCTCATAAAGAGAATTAGAAGTTCATGGAAGGGCACAAAAGCTGATTTAGAGTTTTTGCTTGTTAAGACATCGAAAAACATAGAATGATCTATAAGTGGGATTTGCAATCACTTTGACAATAGGTCACTGTTTTGTCGATAACTTTAGCTAAAAAGCTATGATTGAAGTCATTCAAATTGTTGTGCATAGTTAAGAACAAAAAATGCATGTAGAGGATGCAAACCCAAATTCGAAGATCTAGGTTGTCAAAAATGCAAAATACAGGCATAGAATACTGCAGGTCAACATGATCATGAGTAAAAGTCAGTACTTTACTCGTATCTTGAGGTACGAACTTCCGATTGAAGAGTTTTAAAGTGTCATTGCATAGATAAGAAAGAGTTATTCAAGTTGATAAAGAGAAAAACTATAGATTCAAAGCTTAACACCATTGAAACAACAAAATATAGTCGAGCAATTTTAACCAAAGAAGCCCTAAATGCTTTTGGAGACTCATGTTTGACTTTGATTTTCGAGAGAGAGTTTTCTTGGTTTAGAGCTTAAGAGCATCGACTATGTATGATCCATGTGGATGCTCCTCCATATAATTATAAAATGAGTTATGTTAGGTTTTGATACGTATGATGGTACTGTGGCACAGATTTCAGTTTATTCCATCTTACCTTTGATTTGAAATTGTAGTTTTGTCAATGCATGAGAAGTGGTATTGTGGTCATCTTAGGATTTATACCGCTTGAATATGGTTTTTGATTGCCAATTTTGCACACAATTAAGCGAGAGATTGCTTGGATCTTGATTGGTACTTGCATGTTCTTGTTTCCTTTGTAGATACATGATCCAAGTTGGAGGTTTAGTTGCACACCCCGTTTGTCACTTGGATTGGTTATTGTGTTAGCTTATGATCACTGATTGGATTGTTTACTTTCCAATGTGACTCTTTGCATTTATGGATGGTGATTCTCACATGGTTATTTGGTTCAAAAGTCCATTTTTCAAGGGAGATGCTTTCGAGATTTTGGAAGCTTTGATGCTAGACAATTGATCTAGTAGATCACCGATGCTTGTGTGATAGCCTTTTTTATCGGCATTTATCTTCAAATTGCTTCACTTCGTCATAGGTGATATGTAACAGGTTAGACTGTCTTTCGAGATTCATCCTTGAGTAGGAGGTGGATCCCCAGTCCACCACACCCAAGGTGCAGGATCTCTCAACCCAATCTTCCAAAAATGACATAAGTAGGATCATTGGACTCCTCTCTATGCCTCATTAATTGATTTAAGATAGAAATGACCTTTGTCAAGCCTTGTATTGCTTATGTGTAGCAGAAACAGGTAATCTGCATTATACACTACCCATGATTGATTTCTGCACTCAGGAATTTCCAGCACCTGGTTTAAATATTTCAACCAAAAAACTAGGGGTTTTTGCAAATAGTAGTGTACACCGAATCTATAATATAGGCCAATTCTGTGTACTAAAAAATAAATAAAAATATCTTTTTTTAAATTAAAGAAAATCAGGGTCCAGAGACAACTTGCAAATCTGAAAAATTTGTCTTTGAAGACCCATAAAATTATCCTAAGCATAAGATTCGTGCAACCTCCACAAAATCCCATACGCATGTGTGTGTGTGTGTGTGTGTGTGTGTGTGTGTGTGTGTGTGTGTGTGTGTGTGTGTGTGTGTGTGCGCGCGTGCGCGCACGCACGTGTGTGTGTGTGTGTGTGTGTGTGTGTGTGTGTGTGTGTGTGTGTGTGTGTGTGTGTGTGTGTGTGTGTGTGTGTGTGTGTGTACCCTCCTGCCTTAAAAGAGAGCTACAATGTGTATGTCCAGCATCCTTATTCCTAGTACCAAGTATGGGTAATGATGAAATGTAGAAATTACCTTGGAAAAGGAGCTTAACAAGAGCTTCTCCATACTGGGGAGCTCATTAATAACCAAAGTATATCTCACCGCAACTGAGGAGCACTCCAGTTTAGTAAGGCAGTGGAGTATTAGAACAAGGATAAGTCTGCCTACTCTGAGATTGATGGCAGATCATGGGGATTGAGGTTCATTCCCCATGACAAACAATTAAAGTTCACATAAATTATCTAGTCTCTTTGAAAATAGTGGAAAAAATAGCTAGCTGCATTTTCACCCAAAAATAGACAATTCATGCAGCACACATATTTTTTAAAAGCCAAGAATTGACCGTTCACCTTGTTGCCTTGATCAGACATTTCATCAATTGCTCGCTCTGCAAAATGTGCAGCTCTGAAATCCTTGTTGGTAATGTCATTGAAAATGGAGGATGGGATTGACCTTGAATGCTCATTTAGCATGCATCTTTCCAGGTCCTGCAGATTTTTAGTAAATAGAGAATTAATGATTGTTTGTCAAAACATATGTTGTTCTTCACAAGTAGAAGCAGCTAACAGATTTGAAATCAAAAGATATAACATTCTCTCAAAAACACAACACAATTCTGCAAGAAACTTCTTTGGCAGGCAATAATGTGGTGTCACTGTTGGGTATTTCTCTATATAACAGTCTACTGGAAAGTGTAATCCTTGTTGACTTACTAACTAATCCCACAAAAAAAGTTAATCTGGCAGTTTTCATAGTGTAAGTCAAGTCAGATCATTCTTCTGAAATATGTTTACTTCAGCTCTCTTCACAAGAAATTCTAAATTGAACATATCCTCTATTATGTCTTTATGTGCCATGACTTGAGTCTTTGTAAACAAAGATTCTTCAGCCTCTTGGGCAAAGAGTTCTGGATTAAACATGTTACATAAGTCCTCTCTTTTCATGTTATTGTTTTCTCGTTTTTGTGCAATGCAATTCTGGGATACGGTACTAGCTCAGATGGAGCTTCCATGTGGCAACAATCACTGGTGAGGGAAGAAAAGGGCCAGCACTTTGGTTGGGGTCCTAGACAAGGAGTTAAAAATTGACATTTTAACTATCAGTTACTTTCGATTGATGTGGGAAGAATGATGGAAGCGACATGATAATCATGAACACTTTGGTTAGTTTCTATCATAGGACAAAATTAGAATTAAGTCACAAAATTGATAAAAAATGGTCAAATATGACTAGGTAAATATTTTAGGTTAGATTACTTAATCATTGTATATAATCATGAACACTTTGATTAGTTTGTATCATAGAACAATGTTAAAATTAGCCCCAAACCTGAAACCTTAATTTTTGGTCAAAAAGTCAACCGCACTCAAAGTCAATTAGATAATTGATCATGGTCTTTTAGATTGGTTCAAGAGTGACAAGTCAGAGAACCTATTTCTTGCACCCCCAACTTAAGCCACATCATCTATTTTTGCCACATCACCTTCACTTGCCATCTCATCATGTACTTGTGCAAAAATAACTCCTTGCTTTTGGTGGCTTTTTGCAAGTTCTTCATGATAGCTTTTCAGGAAAGCTAGGCGCCCAACTTCCCTATATAACACATGCTCTTAGCTCTTTCATACATCAACTAATTGAATAAGGTATTCTCACATGCAGACTTATGAGGGTGGGAGGTGCTCTCTGTCACACACGAGGAGGAGCTTCTTGCTTTGAAGCTTGGAGGAGTTGGAGTAAATGTGTCTACACATTGGAGGACTTGAGAAACTTGGAGCAGTGTAGTGTATGCT
The DNA here is from genome assembly GCA_020310875.1 of Ceratopteris richardii. NCBI lineage: Eukaryota > Viridiplantae > Streptophyta > Polypodiopsida > Polypodiales > Pteridaceae > Ceratopteris > Ceratopteris richardii. Next base: position 105,662,098 of record CM035409.1, on the reverse strand, counting down.
CATACATATGGAGGGCTCTCATACTCTCTTGAGAGGTTGCTTTGGAGACCCTATTTTCAATTTTAGCCTCTTCATAGCATTATCTTCCCCTTCCCTCACTTGTTCTCTTTGGTACTTATTGTCAAGGGAGCACTAGATTGTGCCTTCTAACTAGACGTGAACAAGATTTCAGAAATATGCTTTTGATTAGAAGATCACCGCACAAGGGAAATAATACAAGAATATAGAATTGTTACAAGAAGTTCCACAACCCGAAACTGATAAGTAAGGATAACTAGACTAGACAAGATACAAGAGATCCCACAACCCACGATCGTAGGTATGAAACAGTATATCTCGACAATAAGAATTCCCTCGAGGGAGATGGACTAGGTACAAGAAATAGTAAGATAGAATCTTGTACTATGAGATTACAAGAGGACAAGACAGGATGTCAAAACAAGGAACAAAACTAGAACTGGAACCAGAACTTGAATTATACTTACTTGGAGATCGGGACTCCTTGAGCTCCCAAGATTGGCATTGGCAAGACAAAGGATGTATGTGGCCAAGTCCTCGTTATATAGATGTTCAAGGGGGCGGTTACCAATTGATTATGCCATCGATGATGTCAACAATCCGAAACAAGACCTCCAGATGTCAAAATCAAGGTAGACCGTCGATCTTACGGTTTTGGCACGTTTTGGACACGATGAAAGCATTAATTTCTCCAAATTCTGAACCAATCATGAGATATAGAAAGTCACATGGAATTTGAGATTCACGATTAGTGTCCATGATACTTATGAGATGTGAGTATAATTCTTTTGTATTATTTAGAGTATATCATGATCTTGTACATCTTTATCATTAATGGAGCATTCTGATTTTTTACAATACTTTGTGCAGCTTGTGTGATTTATATGTGTGTTATACTCATGTTTATCTTGGCTAGCATGTTCGCTTTGTATCATTCAAGACAATCACATAGCTCCGTTTGTGCTTGTAATATTGTAAAAGGTGACATCAACCATGGGCTCAAATCTCATCAATGTCGATGAGTGAGAGGATAGCCATCATCTTAGGCTCATGAAACGATGTATGGTTGTGTAGAGGCATTGTATGATTAATGATATCTGATTACATCATTCATGAATCATAGACATATGTCATATGACATAGACTCATGTATGGTGTGACGTGCGTGCAGGTGGGAGAGATGAAACGGCTAGAGATGCCTTCCTAGAGGCAGTAGGAGAGACGAATGGGTGGAAATGGAGTATTTGATGATGTGCATACCTTCTTTGCAGTGCGGGCATATCCTTGCTGATCGATGGGAAGAGAATCAAGCGCCTCTCTAGAATCCTTTTGGATCTTTGCTCTTCGTTTCTTCTGAGGATGAGCTGTATGAGGTTGTTTGGATGATGCAGGGCGCGATACATCTTTTGAATGAAGTGCTGAAAAGTACCTACAAATGTACAGCATAATATGACCTCCTACAACTTTGAAGGTAAGAGCTTTTTTTGCTACCTGCTAGCCATACCGCTTCTTTCTTTCAAGTAACGTCTCTAGTAGTGTTTTATGATAGGGATATGGCTTTGCATGCACGAAGCAGAGGAGTGGCTCACATATTTTAATATCTGTGAAGTGCAAATTGTCTTTAAGTAGAAAGAAAGCCTTGAATAAGAAAAGCCTTTGCATCATGACCTTATTACCATTTGCAACTGAAAAGTTGGCTCCACATGTCTGTAAGATATCTGTGACCGGTAATTCAGCATAATTTCCTGTTTTCTTCGTTTCTGAAATATTTTGGCTGCCTAACATAATAGCCAGTTTCTCCTTAGTGACCCGGCCTCTAGAAAGGGATAGGAACGATTTGAAGAGGTTTTAGAATCTCTGTACCGAAAGTTTGGGGGTCACTAAGGGAAGGCAAAGTGGCTTTTGCTATCTGGAGAAGTCCCATAGTGTCCAATTCTTCTAGAGTGAAGGAGTTTTGTAGCTTACCTGAAATGCTCAGATCCAATTTCAAGAAGAGCTTCCTTGGGATGGAGATGATGATCTCTATCATAGTTGCCACATTGGCAACATTTGTTGATTGGGTCATCGTGGCCGTGGTCTGAATTGTTGCGGTAGATGTACCCTCATCTTCTTGAGTTTCCTCTTTGAGTGACTCGGATTATGAAGAATTCTCCTAAGAGACAACATATAATGAGTCACTGGAGTCTCCATTAGAAGAGGATTGCTTGGATTCGCTCTCTGTATCTGTTTTAAATTCAGAAGAAGTTTCCTCTATTTCCAGAGAAGAGGATGCCATTCGTAATGATGTAGAAAGTTAGCCGTTGGTAGGATTGATATAGTGTGAGCACCTGAATTGTAGAACGTAGTGGATTGTAGAACGTAGTGGATTGTAGAACGTAGTGGATGCTATATATTGCCAATTTTATCGTTGGCCTTAGTTGATTACTCAGGTGCTTGTGGACGTGTTTCCATAGAAATTGAGAGGAGTTGGTGCATGGAAGGATTGAGCGTGGGTACTATCCGCTTGGTTGCTGTTTCTTTTGGTTGTTGATGCTTGATGGAGCGGGTTGGATGGGATGTGTCTTCGAAAGGGAGAGAGAAGCTAGCAATTATTATCTACGATTATTGCGTAGACATGTTGGTGACGATATCACAGCAGATAGGTGGTCGATCAAGATGTGGTAGCGCCGAGAGTTGATATGGCGGTCGAGCTGAGAGTTGATGTGGCAGCAGAGTCTTGAAGAGGCGTGAGACTTTATGGAGGCAGAGTCTTGAAGAGGTGTGAGACTTTATGGGGGCAAAGTTGTGAAGAGGTATGAGACTTGAAGAGATGATTCAACACGGCCGAATACGGAGGAGAATCACATCTATCCGATATGGTTGATAGGATGTGTACACAATTGCATCATACGCTGAGGGGATTAAAGCTTTTAAAGATAGAGATGAGGAGTCTATAATTAGCATGCTATCAATAGCAGATGAGCTAATTGCGTTTGAACTTGTGATAGCCGTCCCCCAAGTGGAAAAGTCATGGGTGAACTATACGAGAGGAGTTGCGCAATTACTCGCCGATGCATAGGTGATGGGGGTTGTCACTGGGTGGTCGCCCCATTGGTAGGAGTGGTCGCCCGAAGGGAGAATTATTGGAAGTCTCCAAAATATGAGTGTTTTGGGTGTGGTCGCCTAAGGTGAGAATAGAGAGTGAAGTTGTTTGGTACTTATGGATGGGTTGGTTGCCTAGATTAGAGATGAAGGGATCGGTTGGTCGCCTAGATTAGAGGTGAGAAGTGTTGGAGGAGGTTGGTCGCCAACTCCAAGATTTAGAGAGAGGAGGGGAGGTCGCCCATATGCATGAGGGAGAGGGGGGAGGGTGGTCGCCAAGTTTCTAGAAGGAGGGAGGGAGGGTGATTCAATAGGGGCCTAGGAGAAGTTCAGGAGTGATAGGTGTGCTAGAAGGAGTGACAATGGAAGAGTGTAGGAGTGAGAATGGAAATCGCTTATCTTCATAAGGGATGAGTGAAGGTGGAGGTAGCCTAGCTACAGGAGAAGTAAGTGAGTGTGGTCGCCCAAGTCAAGGGCAAAGTTGGAGGGATGGTTGCCAATGCACTAGGGAGGATACCAAAATGAATCTAGGCAAACCCCAAATTCACCCTCAAATGAAAGTGCAACTATAAGCTCATGGTACTCAACCGCAAGTCTATATAGCATATCAGCTCCATTATGCACAGTATCGATTCAATACTATGACATCCCCACTAACATCATCAGGGCCCAATAGTGGGTATAGAGCTCAGAGTGAATACATGCTCACACACGCACCCCACAATGCACACATACCACGAGCATGAACTCACCAGAAGCTCTACGAACTGAGTTTCTATCACTTCTAGAAGTGATGGGCAAACTCAGCCATAATGGAGCCTAGCACAAAATGCAAATAAAAGATAGAAAAAATTACAAAAAATGCATAGCTGATAGGGTATACACACCTATAAATTGGTCGTAACTCGAACGAAGAATCCACAAATGAAAACTACATGTCCGCTAATACGACAGTCATATATGCCAGAATGAATCCAAGCAAACCCCAAATTCACCCTCAAATGAAAGTGCAACTATAAGCTCATGGTAGTCAACCAAAAGACTATATAGCATATCAGCTCCATTATGCACAGTATCGACTCAATACTATGATATCCCCACTAACATCATCAAGGCCCAATAGTGAGTATAGAACTCAGAGTGAATACATGCTCACACATGCACCCCACAACCATAGTACAAAGAGAGTTTTAAAAACGAGTTTTAAAAACGGGTTTTAAAACGTTTAGTACGTAGAGTACTAAAAAAATGGGAATAAAAAACAAGTATTATATTTTGTCGCAACATTTCAATTTTTTTTTCTCTAATAATCCATGAATAATGTATATCTAACACTCATTTACATATCTAGTGCTAAAAACACATAAAAAACCTTAATCTACTACCACTACAATGATTTGGAGTTAGGAAGGCCCAAAATGAATTGGGTTAAGTTAAACAAAAAATGGGAATGAAATCTTAAACAAAGGATTGATGACCTTAAAGCCCCACATAAAGCACATTAAAACTCTTAAGACAATGCATTTAGAGTGATAGAGTCCAGAATGGATCAAAACAATGTCAACAATTTAATGATGTCTTGACTCCTTGCTAAATGAAATATCTTTTAAAATCAAAATAGGAACTTTTTTCTTATCCAGATAGGAGGGACTTTTGGTTCTTATTTTGGTAGAGAAAGAAAGAAAACCATACATTTTCATAATTCTGTTCATGAAACAAAAACAAAAATTGAAGCTGATCTTTTTTTAAAAAATGTAAAAATAATAATAATAAATTTTATTTTATTTTTTTTTTAAAAACGTATTAGGATGTTCGGAACGTCCGAACGTCCTAAACGTTTTTTATTTTGAAAAAAAAAACGCGTTTTATTGTACTATGCCCACAACGCACACACACCACGAGCATGAACTCACAAGAAGCTCTGCGAACTGAGTTTCTATCACTTCCGGAAGTGATGGGCAAACTCAGCCATAATGAAGCCTAGCACAAAATGAAAATAAAAGATAGGAAAAATTACAAAAAATGCATAGCTGATAGGGTATAGACACCTATAAATTGGTCGTAACTCGAACGAAGAATCCACAAATGAAAACTACATGTCCGCTAATACGACAGTCATATATGCTAGAATGAATCCAAGCAAACCCCAAATTCACCCTCAAATGAAAGTGCAACTATAAGCTCATGGTAGTCAACCAAAAGACTATATAGCATATCAGCTCCATTATGCACAGTATCGACTCAATACTATGATATCCCCACTAACATCATCAAGGCCCAATAGTGGGTATAGAACTCAGAGTGAATACATGCTCACAAACGCACCCCACAACGCACACACACCACGAGCATGAACTCACAAGAAGCTCTGCGAACTGAGTTTCGATCACTTCCGAAAGTGAACTTCAATCATGGAATGTAATGAATATATTTGGAGCTTGGCTCCTTACACCTCTCTCATGTGTTGCTTTCTCTTTATGGTGTCTCTATATTCTTTATATTCTCTTTATCTCTCAAAATCCAACACGAAAGGTTGCTCGCATTGCAAAAGAATATAGCAGGTGGAAATTCCCTTCATTTCTATCACCTCCATTACTTAGACATATTTTAGACAAAAGATTGCTTGCATTGCAAAAGAATATGAAGGGTGAGAGAATTCCCTACACTTCTATCACCTCCTTTACTTAGAGACATATAGAGGTAGAATAGGTTCCATATCCACATGATTATGATGATGTTGATGATGATGTTAAGTGTCAGACATTGATCCACAGGGATCAGTGCATGTGATCCACGGAGATCATTGATCCACAAGGATCAGTGTATTTGATCCACAGGGATCAGTCCATGTGTGTGAGGGACAAGGGCCAGCTAGCCAAAGTCCCAAGCTCAAGGGATACCCCAAGGTACTTTGGTAGTGTTGGAAACCGCTTGAATGATGTGTGTGTGACTCTCCTCCCATCTCGATCCTAGCTAGACTCGTCTTTATTAAGCACGCAAGGCAAGTCTGTAGACCAAGAACTCTAGAATGGCCAAGATACACAGAAAGACAAGGTTTGTAGCGAACAAGCAAGGAAAGTATGTGGGTCAGATATTCAAGAGTGGACAAGATATACAGAAAGGCAAGGTTTGCAAAGAGTAAATAAGGCAAGCCTATAGTCTAAGTCCCTAGCAGGGAGTTAGACAAGATTATATAGCAAAGCATGGTTTATATTTATTAGACAAGGCAAGGTTGTCTCCAGTAGGGAGTGATTATACAACAATGCAAGGTCTAAAAGTAATTTAGTTCCAAATGGAAGACAAGTTGAGAAGCAAGTTTGATGTTTCTATTTATAGTGCATCCAAGTAAAGTGATCAAGTTTGAGCATGAAGGGAGGTGACTATTGATCCATGGAGAATCCGATCTCCAAGAGACGCGATTAGTAAATGCTACCAAGTTGCTGAAAATTGATTGTGGGTTTATTTTTTTTATATTGTATGCATTCATCGTGTACTATGATGAATTCATGCAATCGTGGAGACTCTAGTTGGAATGCTCTAGCACTTTCAGTGAACGTGAGAGAAGAATTCCAAGAGTTTCCCTTGAAAGAATTACAGAAAAGGGCTGATTAGACCCAGCTATTCACCCTTTGCAGCACCAGTTCTTTTAGTGAAGAAGAAAGACAGATCTTATAGGATGTGCATCGACTACCGAGCACTAAATAACATTGCTATCAGACACAGATATCTTGTGCCCAAGATTAATGATCTTTTAGACACTCTAGGTGGAGCCGTTGTATTTAGTAAAATAGATTTCATAAGTGGCTACCATCATATTAGAGTAAGAGATCATGATAAGACTCCATTAATCCAGAGAAGACTAAGTTGTTTCTTTCGAGAGTATCTACTGATGGGATTCAGATGGATCCCAAGAAGATTTCAGTTATGTTATTTTGGCCTACTTCTCGAGGAGCAGTTATGATCAGTTCTAGGATGTTCTAGTTTTGATCGGAAATTCATCTCTTTTTATTCGTCGATAGCAATGCCTATGACAAACTTGCTTCAAGACAAAGTTCCATTTGCATGGAAGCAAGAGAAGCAAGTTAGTTTTGATACTCTGAAACAAGCTGTTTCAGAGGCTCCTATACTCAAAGTGGTCGATCCACAAAAACCATTTGAGTTAGAGACAGATGCAAGTGGCATAAGCCATAGGGACAGTTTTGAGCCAAGATGGAAGGCCAGTGCATGCTCAGGAGTTGTATGCAGTGGTGTATTCACTTAAAGTCTAGAGACACTATCTTGATGGTGCAGAATTTAAGGTATACACAGATCACCATACACATAAGTATTTTCATAGTCATCCAGATCTTCGAGGGAGTCAAGCTCGTTGGACTGAGCTCATACAGGAGTTTCACATGGAAATCCTATATAGAAGAGCAAAGAGAATATAGTTGATGATGCATTATCACGGATAATGTATCAAATGAGCTTTACAATTTTAGAAAGCTCATTGCTTCAAGAGATAAAGGAAGCACACGTGGAAGATCCACATTTATTCGAGCCATCAATGATGACTCTATTATAGGAGACGGGACAGTTCCAACTGTTTCTTCCCCTCGCAGAGCAAACAAGTCCATTCTGTATTCCAGTTTCTCACAGGAGAATGGAATAGTTAGACGGAAAGGAAAGGTTTGTGTACCAAATTCCCGAGATTTGAGAAGAAAAATCATGCATGATAATTATGATGTGCCTTGCACAGGACATCCAGGTGTTGACAAGACAATATGGCTTGTTAGAACAACATTTTGGTGGCATGGATAGCCAGAGATGTCCACATTTATGTTCAACAAGGCTTTATGTGTCAAGTCAACAAAGTAGAAAGGGTAAAGATATCATGTCTTTTGTATCCTTTACACGTTACAGATCATAACTTGGATAGTGTATCCATGGACTTCATAGTCCGGTTACCGCGGACCCAAAGGAAGTGGGATACTATCCTAGTTGTGGTAGATAGATTGATGCTCCATAGGGATCACGACTTTGGTCCATAGGGATCAGTTCATACCCACGCAGGAGACTATAGAAACTCCACACAGGGATCAAAGTGTCAAACATTGATCCACAGGGATCGGTGCATTTGATCCGCAGGGATCATCGATCCGCAGGGATCATCGATCCGCAGGGATCATCGATCCACAGGGATCATCGATCCACAGGGATCAATCCATTTGATCCACAGGTAGCGGAGTTGTTTATCTAGCATGTCTTCAGATTGTATGGGTTGCCGACATCCATAGTTTCAAATAGAGATGTCATATTCATAGACAGAGAGGGTCAACCAGATTTTAGAGGACATGTTAAGGGCATATGTGTCTAAGAGGCAGAAAGATTGGATAGTTACTTGCCACTAGTTGAGTTTGCTTATAACAATAGACCTCACAAGGTGAGGGGTATGTCTACTTTTGAGATGAGCTATGGCATGAATCCCAATGCTCCCTGTACCATAGGCATGCCACAACAATGTCCTAATGCTTCGGAGTTCTCAGCGAACGTCCAATCAAATTTAGAAATAGCTAAAGCAAAGATGCAGCAAGCCGATGATAGAGCTAAAGAGTACACTGATAGGAAGAGATCTCCTAGATCCTTTGAGGGAGAGAGAGTCTTTCTTTAGGTACCAGCTAGGTCTACTTCACTCTCCACACGGAAGTGTAGTAAGCTATAACCAAGGTTTTGTAAACCTTGGAAGATAGTTAAAAAGCATGGATCGTTCTCCAGACACGATACTAGATCACAGACAGAAACGATTAAGGAATCGTGTCATCCAAGAGTATCTAGTAGCCTGGAGAGGATTACCACTTACTGACCCTACTTGGGAATCAGAAGCTTTGGTTCGCAAGTACTTTCCCTCATTGATCATCGAGGACAATGATCTTTAGAGGGGGAGAGAGTGTCAGACATTGATCCACAGGGATCAGTGCATGTGATCCACAGGGATCATTGATCCACACAGATCACTGTATTTGATCTACAGGGATCAATCCATACATGTGAGTGACAAGGCCAACTAGCCAAGGTCCCAAGCTCGGGGGATACCCTAAGGTACTTTGGTAGTAATGGGAACTGCTTGGTAGTAATGGGAATAAGTGTTGCATGATGGCCACATTGTTCACACTAGACTATTCCATATCATTGCTATTTTTAGTAGTACATCATTGCCATTTTTAGAGTACAAGAGGGTATATATGGATGGGAGAAGAGTCACACACACACATCATTCAAGCGGTTTCCAACTTAAGCATGATGATGATCATGATGATGAAATTGAGGAGACTGATGATTGATCACTGATCACTTTTATACACATTAATACATGATACAGACAACTTTTTCTTAAATTTTAGACGAAAATATCAAATAATATCAAAAATTCAACAAGCTGAATTCAAAATAACAGGTCCTTTTCAATAAAGAGTGGCCATCTTTCTTAATCACGTGTCAAACCTTGATATCTGATTTCTCTGCGCACCATCACATATTTAGTCTAATGTTTTCATTTGTGACTCTCTTTAGATTGCCTGATAGTTTCTATTATGGACAAGACTGCACAGACTTTGCAATTCTAATGGTTTTGTTTCCCTATAGTTTTATGTTTATCTTGAATTAGTGATGTATATGTATGTATTTAGTATTTTTTCGAAAAAAAAATAGATCGCATCAAAAAACATCACAAAAGTTTTTCTTAACTTGTCATAAGTTAGCTTCCCATTAGAAGTCGGAAGTCAAAATCCCATTGGTAATAGCTTGTATCAGGGCATGCTCAAGCATAAGTGCCTATAAAAAGGTTGGGCACATGTTACTGAAAGCCCATCAGAGTGCATGCACTGGAGTTTCTACTTGATTATCTTCTTCAGCAAACCTTCAACTTCAAATTGAACACATTTGAGCCTTGAAGAAGCACGTGCAACCATATGAGTGTCTTTGGATGTCATGTAGCCTTAACTTATGTTTATCAGATTCATAACTCCTTTCTTCTCTTTCCTCAACCATAACCTCATGTTCTAATAGCTGATATTTACTTTCAACCTAATATTCTCGGGCTAAACCTTTTCTTTCAGTCTATTCTCAGCTTTTTGTTGGTACTAAAGTTTTAGGGTGATTCCTTGTATATATAGGAATGTTCTTGCTGTTTTCGGTCATTTTTTATAAACAACTCATATTTTTCATAAATATAGCTAGCTCTCCGAATATTCAATGTTTTTTCTCTTCGTATTCTATCTTGTGACTACATGATACAATATTTCCAACATGGCATCATAATAGATTCATGCAAAATTTGAATACTCTCAACTTTTTATTCATTTATTTCAGTTGCGGTAATAATTACAGCAAAATATTTTTCAGATCCTTTTTATTATTTACTTTTCAATTTCTCATAAATTCTTTTTAAAAAAATAAATAAATTTCATGACATCCGAAAAACGGTTTTCATATTTATTTTAGTCATACAGTTAGAGTTGTTTTGATTCATTCATTTTATCATCTTCTGTTCAACCCCTTTATCTACTAAAAGTTTATCAAGATATCCTAAGGAATTATAACCACGGATAAATTCAAAGATAAAGACTTCAATATGTGGAAGACCGTAGACCAAGCTCCAATACTTATAAATGAACACAAATCTCTGGAAAGTCATTGAGTCTCATATTGATAGATATTGATTCCGGTGAAGAATCACCTAGAGAAGGAACAGTACCAGCATGTCCAATAACAACCAAACAGAATGAAAGAGCATTCTCTACCAACCTTAGACCAAGAGAACACATTTATCACAGCAAATGAAGAAAATAAAATTCTACACCCCTTACATTGGAAGAAAGTACAGATGGTATGCACAATTTCGACACAATTTGTACTCAGTAATAAAGTGAAACAAGCACAAGCATCCAACGATTGCCATGGATGATCATAATGAGGATGGAGAGGAAGGGCAAAAAGTTGATGATGTATCTTCCTTTTCTCGCAGAAGAAAAATAATGACTATAATATAACCAATTTTCAACTACTTATAACCTGTCATCTTGATCTCAGAATTCCAAAACTCAGCTTCATACATTTCATGTCTTCGTCTCAGCTATAACATAGTTCAAATTAGTATGTTGCATGTAATGTACTGTAGGTGGTGAAATGAAGTGTGTGGGTGCAGGGAATGCAAAATGCACTACTCCTGGAGAATATGTAAGCACATGAACACATTAAATCACATTACCAAAATAGACACTTATCACGAAGCCTTCACATCAACACTAGAAACTACACTTAGAGGTAAGAATCAAAGCAACGGCACGCATGGAGCATAATAGAGCACAAAACCATACTAACTAGAAAGCCAAATATAACACAATCAGAAGACAAGTGATTATCTCATACCACAACTAATCATACTACTAATCCTACCACAGCCGGTCATACCAAGCAAAGGACAACAGAATGCAAACTCAGGGTATTCTTACGCAATGGCATCAAGAAAACAACATAAACAGCAGTAGTAGCTAACATGAACAGGAACATGAACAGGACTCAACTATCCAGGAGCTCTAAGTCCACTCTCACTCTCAGCTATAACATATGTCCTATCCTGTATCGTATCATGTATATCACGCCCCTTTTCCACTTGAGGGTTCTCCTTTTATAGGAGAGAGGTGAGGAACCGGTTACAATAGGAGGGTCTGTTCCATAGGAGTAGTGGGAAGTTAATGCACTAGGAGGTGACAAGAGTCAGCCCAGCCGCCTCCGCCTCCATTACCAAACCTTGTCGTGTAATGATGAGTGGCTGGGTCCCGGACCAAGCCACTTGGCCGCCTTGTGAGGTCTGCCTTGGGCATACAGTCGCCCAAATCTTCCATCCTGGTACCCAACTCCAGATTTTGGGCGTGTGGTGCCTCGGCCTCTGATGCCTTGGCCACTGATGCCTTGGCCACTGATGCCCTGGCCACTGATGCCTTGGCCACTGATGCCATCCATCAAAATTTGTTCTACAGGTTGCCCGCCACTAGTGTCTCTCCGTCTCGGAGAGATAAGGGAAAGTAGGTCCAAATACATAGAGGAGGCCTGGAAAAATTACATCAGAAAATGGCGGATAGAAAATTCCGAAGTACATCATGAGTTATATGAGTTCGAATACATAATCGGCTACAAAAAGGAAAAATGAGCCATGCTGAACAAAATAATGTTCCAAAAGTTTTACAACTGTATCAAAATGTAACTATGACACTGTGCGAAAATAAAATACTAGAGAACTATGAGACTAGTCACAGTGAGACTAGTCACATGCAGGTTCTTTCTGCTGGTCTTCATTAGCTTCTTGATTGGGTTCTTCTTGTGGTGGAGTGTTGTCTTCAGTGTCGGATGATGTGAGCAGAGCCTTTAATGCACTAAATTTGGATTTTAGTGCGTCTTTTTGTTTCTTCAAAGTTGCATTTTCAGCCAAGAGGTGCCTGTTTGCTGATGTTAATGCATTGTTTTCAGCCTTCAATCTTTTGGTCCTTTCTTCTTCATCCTGCAAAAATGCCTCCAAATTTTTTACCTTGTCTTCCAGTATTCGTGTCGTCTTGCAGTGAGTAGACATTTCTGCTATCTGCATGTACAGTTCTTTGTTGACGAGACTTACGCACAGAAATTCTTCACTTAACATATGAGTATAATGGGTAAGCCGATTCTCTAATCGCACACACACCTGCCTGTCTTCCATCAATTTGTTAGAAATCTCAGCAAACCTGTTCTTTGCTACATCCATTTGGCACATATCTTGTAAATGATTAGGGACTACTGGCCATACATGTTTCGTATATTTTTCATTTGTGGAGAGCTTCTCAACACTAGATGCATCAAGAAGGGGGTGTGGAGGTAAGTCTGTCGGAGGGTTGTGGCGAGAGGGGGAGAATCGAAACGGGGGTGGAAAAGGTAGTATGTCGAATGGGGGTGGGCAGATGGAGCTGTGAGGGATCGCAGTAGGGGGTGGGGTGTGTGTGTGAGGAATAGGGATGGATGTTGGTGGTGGGGGCGAAGTTGGATGAGATGGTGGTTGGGGAGATGGGGAGTGGTGTGGGATGGGTTGTGGAGGGGAAAGGGGTGGGGTGGCACATGGTGGGAATTGGATATGAATCGGATCCCTGGGGGTATCAATGGCAACAGGAGTGGTCATGGAGGAAGCGGGAGGTGGAGTGGGGTTGGAGTGAGATGGGGCAATGGGCGTAGTAGGTACTCCTGAAGTATGGGAAGTTTGTGAAGGTGAATGGAAGTGAATGGAAGAAGAGGGTTTCTTCGAGGAAGTGGGTACTAACTTGATTGGAGGAAAGGGAGTGTTGGCTGATGTGCGTACCTTCTTGGAAGATCTAGCATACCCTTGTTGGTCGATTGGAAGCCTGTCAAGGAGCACTCTGGAATCCTTTTGAATTTTTGCCCTTCTCTTTTTGCGAGGGTGCGCCGTTTGCGGACTTTTTGATGAGGTGTGGCGCGGTACGTCTTTGTCTTTGGAATGGAGAGCGGTAAAATATCTGTAAATGTACGACATGATATGACCACCTACCACTTTGAATGTGAGCGCCTTTTTGCCTACTTGCTGCCCATACCTCTTCTTTCTTTCTGCCAGGGACTGAAGTAAAACTTTATGGTATGGGTAGGGCTTTGCTTGGGCAAAGCAAAGAAGGGGCTCACATACCTTTACATCCGTGAAATGCAGATTGTCCTTCAAGAGAAAAAATGCTTTGAATAATATGAGCCTCTGCATCATTACCTGGCTACAAGTGGAAGTGGAGAAGCTAGTGGTACATGTCTGCAAAATGTCTGGAATGGACAACTCCGCATAGCTGCCTGCTTTTTTAGAATCTGGAATTTCTTGGGTTCCATAGTGCCCAGAAACGGCGTTTCTGGGCCTTTTTTTTCCAGAAATCGTTTTTGAAGACTTTATCGTGATTCGTTACTTCTATTGCTGCACGAGCGACTGTCGACGTCTTATGCTCTTCCTGCCGATTGAGAGAGAGAGAGAGAGAGAGAGAGTGAGAGAGACCACTCAGCCTGCTCACTCAGCCTGCTGCCTTCGGAGTACTTCACTCAAGTCTCAGGTATATGTTTTTCCAATTGTAGGACAGTACTACACAGTAGACTGTATTGTATACAGTAGTGTTTATGTACTATGAGTGCATGTGTGTGTGCAATGTCCATGTGTGTGTGCATGTGTGTGTGCATGAGTGGCAGCATGTGCATTGTGTGTGTGCATGAGTGGCAGCATGTGTGTGTGCATGAGTGCATGTGTGACTTCATACATGTGTGCATGTACTATGACACTTGAGTGCATTGTGTGTGTACTATGTATGAGTGCACACTGCATGTGTGTGCATTGTGTGTGCATTGTGCAATGCACACAGCACATTGCACACACAATGCACACACATGCAGTGTGCACTCATACATACTACATAGTACACACACAATGCACTCAAGTGTCATAGTACATGCACACATGTATGATGTCACACATGCACTCATGCACACACATGCTGCCACTCATGCACACACACATGCTGCCACTCAGTGACTCATGCACACACACATGCTGCCACTCATGCACACACACATGCATGTTCAATGTTGCAACTTGCATGCATCATTCATGAATCATCAAGAGTCTACTATAGTCTATCACTAAAGTCTTATTTTCTTTATGTATGCAGATTCTATACCAGCTACTTGAATATTAGACATGGCTCCAGATCCCTACTGGAGATATGTCAAGAAGATTGGAGACTATTCTGGTGGAGGTGGATCAAGAAAATGGAAGTGTAATTTTTGTGGATATGAAAAGACAGGCTCTGTGACAAGAGTGAAGGACCATCTTGCACGTGTCCCATGTAGAGATACAGGACCATGCAAAGAGGTCCCTAATGATGTGTATGCAGGGCTTGAGGCATGGAGACGATCACGGATGGGAATGCCCTCATGTGATGAGAAAAAGGAAGAAGAAGGCACCCAAACAGCTACCTCAAGCCAATGTGTTGGCACTTCAAAGAGAACTAGAGTTGAAAGCTCTAGTATGCATGGCTCCTCTAGTGTGGGTGAAGGCCCTAGTGCAATAAAGACACCTTTACCCAAAGTGGACAGCCATGCAAGAGGTTCATTGCAAAGTGCAAGCATCAAAGCTAGCTTGCAAAAGCAAGCTATGAGAGAGGCCACTAGGGAAATCACGCGATTATTCATTCGTTGTGCTATCCCCTTCAATGTGGCTATGACCACTCAATGGAAAAACACCATAAAAACGATTAGCCGCATTGGATGTGAGTGGGAAGGTCCTTCAGCAGAGACATTGCGCACTAGGGAATTAAAGAAGGAAAAGGCATGTTTGGAAGTGAAGCTTGAGTTTTTGCGGGAGACATGGAAGAAGTATGGATGCACCATCTTGTGTGATGGTTGGTCAGATGCCCGCAAGAGGCATGTATATAATGTTATTGTCTCATGTTGTAAGGGGTCCATGTTTTGGAAAGCTATAGATGCTTCGACTCCTGGTCTTACCATTACAGGTACCTTCCATTGGTAACTGGTTGAGTATATTATTTTGATTTCATGTGCATTGTATATTATGTAAAGTGTAAATTCTAATTTCTGAATTTTTTTTATTATTACAGGTGCATATATTTGGGAGCATATAAAAATTGTCATAGAGGAGATTGGAGGTCATAATGTGGTACAGGTGATAACAGATAATGGAAGCAATTGTGTTTCCATGGGGAATTTACTTGAACAAGAATATCCTTCTATTGTTTGGACCCCATGTGCTTCTCATTGCTTAGATCTTTTGATTGAGGATCTGGGCAACATATTTTGGATGCATGCAATCTTTGCCACAGCAAGAAGTATGGTCAGATTTGTGACCAAACGTCCAAAGATGTTAGCTATGTTTCGAGCTAATAGTCAGCTGGAGATCCTCAAGCCCGCCGTAACGAGGTTTGCTTACATGTTTGTCGTCTTAGAGAGGCTTGTTCGTGTGCGAACAAATTTGATTCGCACAATCAGCAGTGATGAGTGGATTGCTTGGGATAAAAGCACCACTCCAAAGTTCTTGCAGTTTAGACGCAATGTAATGAATGAGTCTTGGTGGGTTGAGGCAGAGGGTTTAGTTAAAACCCTAAACCCTATATACACAGTCCTGCGCATCACCGACATGGAGGGAAGTACGATGGGTCTTCTCTATGAGTATATGGACAGAATTGGAGAGGCCCTGAATAAAAACACATACTTATCTGCTGAGAAGTAAGTTTTTTCCATGTTTTATGTTTTCATTACTCTTTAATCTTGATTAGTCATTATAAATTTATAAGCATGGCATCTATAATGTATTAATTCTTGAATTTTCTTTTCATGATTGTAGAGTGGAAGAGATACGACAGGTATGGAATAGGCGTTGGGATTGGTTTCACAGACCAATTCATGCTGTCGCTCACATATTGCATCCATTATGGCGTAGTGAGGATCAGCTTCAGAGTGAGGTGCTAGATTTCGGCTTTCAGGAGTACATACAACGTTATAGTGGTGGTGATTTAGGGATCATCCGTCGCATAGAGGATGATCTTCTTGCTTTTAGGAATGAGACACACCACTTTGGTAGACCGACAGCAAAGCTCCGAGAGACTCAGATCCAGCCAATCTCATGGTGGGAGAAATATGGTGCATGTGCACCTACATTGGTAATTTCCTTATTTACTTTGATTTTATTAATTACTAATTAGTGCTTCTCAAGATTATGTTTTTGCTAATTTAATATCATTATGTTTTTGTTTAACAGAAACGTATTGCTCTTCGAGTTCTCTCTCAAGATTGTAGCTCCGGATCTTGTGAGAGAAATTGGAGTACATGGGCTCTTTTTCACACTAAAAAGAGAAATAAACTTACGACAGCCAGCTTGAGAGACTTGTCTTCTGCAACGCCAACTTGAAGCTTTTAGAGAGACTTTCAGCATCTCCTGATCCCATACAGATAGATGTTGATAAGCTTGATATTGAGAAGGTGCAGCACATTCCAGAGATACCTCAGGAGGATAGAGATCTTTACACTTTGCTCTATGAGGAGTCCATTCAGCCCGCGCATGATACACGCTCACGACGCCATGGTGATAGCAGGAGGCATGCAGATGAGCCTACTAGAGAGGCACTATCTTCTAGTAGTGAGGAGGATATAGAGAGTGAAGATGGATCCCAGGATTCTATTGATGTAGAATCTGATTGATCTACTTTGTTTATGGAACATCTTTCATGATGATATGTATTTGACACTTCAGTTTTTTATCTATGATGTATCATTTTGGCTTGGAATTTTGGATTTTGGAAGTATGTACACATAATACAAGTCTTTATAAACTGTCTATTGTCTAGAGACAAATGTTTAATTAATAATGTGCATATGCCATAGTTGAACTTAATAATGTAAGAAATTTGATTGTTCAATGCAATTATGCATGTATGTATGAGACTTGAGTGTATCATGTATGAGTACATTGAGTAGTTAGTGTGTGGCCACTGGCATGTGCAATGTGTGTGTGCATTGTGTGTATATGTGACATGTGTATATGACATGTGTATATATATATATATATATATATATATATATATATATATATATATATATATATATATATATATATATATATATATATATATATATATATATATATATATATATATATATATATATATGTGTATATTTACCGTTTCCGCCGTTTCCCGTTTCTTGCCGTTTCCAAATTTTTGGAAACTCCGAAACTCTGTTTCCGACCGGTCCGAACCGACCGTTTCCAACCGTGCTGGGCACTATGTTGGGTTCCCAACATGAGAGCGAGCTTCTCTTTGGTAATTCGTCCTCCAGAAAGAGAGGGGAAGGACTTGAAGAGTGTCAAGATCTCCGTCCCACCGGCTTGAGGATCACCAAGTGAGGGAAGCTTGGCATTTGCAATGGTGAACAAGCCCATATTTTTTAATTCCTGTGAAGTAAATGAACTTTGAAGCTTACCACATATGCTTAGGTCCAGCTTCAAGGTGATTTCGCCAGGAATGGCAATGAGTATCTCTGTGGTTGTTGCCACGTTTGCTGAAGATGTAGCTAGATCTTGCTGAATAGTCGGTTCTGCTGCCACTCGAGTGATGTGTTGGTCCTGCTGAATTTCTTGTTCCAGCGACTCTGACTCTGAGGGATTCTCCTCGGAAACCACATAAAGTGAGTCACTCGAATCATCCGATGATTGTCCTGATGCACTTTCAGTGTCAGTTTTAAATTCAGAGAATGTTTCCTCTATATCCAGTGAAGATGATGCCATGTTGTCTATAGTGAATCGCTGTTGAGCACAAGGTGGACGTCCAGCAGGTATCAACGAGATGATGGAGCTTCAGTAGAACATTGGCTGGTGTAGACGTGCGGCAGCAGCAGTAGATGATGTGTATATGGAGCAGGAGATAGAGCTGAGATTGTAGAGTCGATCGGCTGGCTGATCGCTGCAGATATTTGTCCAAGGTCACACCATGTGATAGAGAGTGTTTGCTCCAAGCATTTTGTAGGCAAGGTGCTTCTGTACTTCCGTCGTGTGTCTGCCGATTGCAGAGAGGATCACTTCAGGTAGGACCCTTCTGTGTGTCGTTAGAATCTGAGAGCACTGCAGCCCTGAAGCATCGAGATAATCTATTACTTCTTTTGCAGCGCAGAATATTGCCGTTGTTTGGGCCGCAAGGCAGCTGGGATTAAGTAAGAAGTCGGCTCTGTTTATATGCGTAAGAGATGGGTCGTCCAAGTATGAGTGCCGCCGTAGTTAGGGAGATTGGAAGGAGCTTAAAATAGGAGGGAAAGAGCGTATGCATATCCGCGAATCTTTTTTTGGAGTATTCGGAAGTTGTCTCCCAAGTTGTATGGTGGCTTAGTGGGTTTGGATTGCCTAAGTGAAACAATTTGATGGGCGGGTCGCCTTGGTGTATAAAGGGTCGTGCCTAAGTTACGATGAGGGGGTGGAGAGGTCGCCCAATTGATGATGAGGGGACTTGGAGAGGTCGCCCAATTGAGGGTGAGGGGAGGTGGAGAGGTCGCCCATGTTGAGAGAAAAGAGGAGAGGAGGAGGTGAGGTCGCCTAAGGAAGGGCCAAGGTGAAAGTAGAGGAGAGGTCTCCCATGTTGAGGGAAAGGAGGAGAGGAGGAGGTGAGGTCGCCCAAATTGTAGCTTGAGATGGAGTAGAGGTCGCCCACATTTGTCAAGGGTGAAAGGATGAGAGGTCAATTGCCCATGTTGGTTAATAGTTCGAGATGGAGGAGAGGTTGCCCAAATTATCAAGGGAAAAGGATGTCGCCCAGGTTGGCTCTAGAGATTGAAAGGGAGTAAGGTCGCCCAAATTGGCACATTTGAGGGAGAGGAGGCTCGCCCAAGTGGCCATGGAGGTGAGTGAGAGGAGGCTCGCCCATAGAGGTCATAGAGATGATTGGGCCATTGAGGTTGAAAAGGAGAAGGGTCGCCCATAGAGGTCATAGAGGTGATTGGGAGGTAGGTTGCCAAAGGAGTTGCCCAAGATGAGGAGGTAGGGCCAAGGGAGGAGAAACCTCCTTAGTTGGAGGTTAGTTGGCACCAAGATAGAAATCGGAGGAGTTGCCCGAGGTGGGATGTGGGATAAGTGGAGGGTAGCCCAAGGTGGAATCTCGGAGGAGGATGCCCAAGGTAGGATTTTGGAGGAGGGTCGCCCAAAGTGGAATCTTGGAGGGGGGTCGCCCAAGGTGGGATTTTGGAGGAGGGTCGCCCAAGGTGAGATTTGGGAGGAGGGTCGCCCAAATTGGACCTTGGAGGAAGGTCGCCCAAGGTGGAATCTTGGAGGAGGGTCGCCCAAGGTGAGATTTTGGAGGAGGGTCTCCCAAATTGGATCTTGGAGGAGGGTCCCCAAATTGGATCTTGGAAGAGGGTCGCCCAAGGTGGAATCTTGGAGGAGGGTCGCCCAAGGTGAGATTTTGGAGGAGGGTCGCCCAAATTGGATCTTGGAGGAGGGTCGCCCAAATTGGATCTTGGAAGAGGGTCGCCCAAGGTGGAATCTTGGAAGGAGTGTCGCCCTAGGCCAGGAAGTGGGTCGCCCTCGGCCAACATGTAGAGTTGATTCGGAGGGGAGTCTCCCTGGTTGGGGGTCGCCTTAACTGGAGGCAAGGAAGGGGTTGCCTAGGGCGAGGGTTGCCCAAGGAGGCAAGGGAAGGGGTCGCCTAGGGCGAGGGTCGCCCAAGGGGAAAGTTGGGAGGGAGTCACCTAACTATGTAATAGGATGAGTGTCGCTCATGGAAAGGTTGATTGATGTGGAATGGAGAAGAGGGAGGGTAAAGGGAGATGCACTATGTCGAAGAAGAGTGGGTGGAGAGGTCGCCCAATGTGAGGATGGTAGAGGGTCGCCCAAGGGGAAAAAGGTCCTGCTTAGCTTAGAGAGGTGGCCGAGAAGGGAAAGGCTCCAAGAAAAAGGAAGGAGATCCTTGGTGATAAGGGATAGAAGGAGATTTAAAGAGTTGAAGTGTAAGCCTATGAGAGGAAGGTGGGAGTAGATGAGTTAGGTGAAGAAGACAGATGAGAAAAGCCCAATATTTACATTCGGAAATGATAAAAGCTAACAGGTAACAACATATGGGTATGTACACTATATACAAAGGCAAATACATTCTCTCTATTTTTCCACATAGGGTTTTAGCTTTGATTTATTGACTAAGGGGAGGACTGTGCCTGTCAAGGTGGAGATTTGTACTGCTCCCTCTGGAAGTGTGCGTATGACCCTAAAAGGTCCGTTCCATCTTGGCATCAGCTTCTTCTTAGCCTTCTTTTCAAATAAGCGCGGATGGTACATCAAAACTAAGCTCCCTTCCCTAATTTTTAATGTCCAGAGATGTGCATCATGATTTTGTTTCCTTTTTTCCTGTACTGTCACTAGAGTATCATTACCTATCTTTCTCTTTTCTTCTAGAAGTTGCAGCCTTACAATGTTTGCTGAGAGAGTGCTAGTAAGTTCAGGATTTCGATTGGTTCCCACGCGGTTGGAGCCATGCAAGAACTCAAAAGGAGCAATCGCTTGTATTCCATACAATAGTTCAAATGGAGTATGACCTGTTGTGGCCTTGAAGGAGGTTCTGTATGCCCACAAGGTTCCAAGATATGCCTGTCCCCAAGTATTAGGGAACTGTAAACATGTTTTCCTTAGTAGGAGCATAAGGACCTTATTTGTGCTCTCTGCTTGCCCATTTGCCCTTGGGTAATAAGCACAGGACTTCTTATGGAAAATTTGATACCTGTTAAAAATCAAAGTCAACACCCTATTGACGAAATGGGACCCTTGATCTGTTGTAACCTCTATTGGACATCCATATCTGCAAAAGATATAATTATACAAGATATAATTATCCATATCAGAAAAGGGAGTGGGAAACCCGTCAGGGATGGTTACCTTATTTAATGCTCGGAAATCCACACAAACTCTGATTTTATTAGGCTGCTTCTTAGGTGCTATAACCATAGAGGACAACCATTCGGAATGCTCTACTGGGACTATGATTCCTGCTTCCTCCATTTTCTGGATTTCCCTTTTGACTGCTTCTACATATTTGGGATTTAACCTATACATCTTTCTTCTAATTGGCCGAGCTTCATCCACTAGAGGAATAGTGTGTATTCCGAGTTCTTTTGGTATTCCTGTCAAATCCTTGTAACTCCATGCAAATATATCTTTAAAATTCTTCATGAATGTTATTACCTCTGTGAGCAGAAGAGGGTGTTCCCACAACCAACTTGCGAGTAAAAGATTCTGTGGATGTCCGTCTTCCCCCAAGTTGACTTCTTTGACTGGCTCCAAAATTGCCTCTTCCTCGTCCTTGAACAGCATCGGCTTTGTGAATGCTGGACTATCATTGATAATGATTTCCTCGGTCTTTTCCTGTGTCCATCCTACTGGAACTTCTGCCAACGAAAAAATGTTTTCCACTAGTCTTTCTTCTGTTTTGCCTGATTCAATCTTTTCTTTTCCTTCAACTCCTTTCAGAATTTTACCTCTTCGAAAATCTTTGGCTGGCTCGCCTAATACTACAGACTCCACAATAATAGGTTCATCTGCCTCTTTATCCATGATTGCTACCGTGAAGCATGTAACATTGTTGGTCTCCTCTATCCAATCCATGATGTCCCCTAGTTCTTCATTGGATAAATTTTCTCCTTCATCAACTTCTTCCTTGATGTCATGTGATGTTGTCTTACATGGTTCTGTGTGAGGCGTTCCGGATGCCCATTGAGCCGCCCAGCCAATTGTAGGAGTAGCCCAAGGTGGCGGATAAGCTGCCCATTCAGGTGCCCAATGTGGGGATCTTTGAGCAGAGAATGGAGCCCAAGCTTCTGGAGCGACCCAGCTACTCGGAGGCGAGGACACCCAGCTTGGACTATGAGGTGGAGTCGCCCAGCTGGTGGGAGGTGGAGGCGGCGCCCAAACTGAAGGTTCAGTCGCCCAGTTATTTAGAGGTGGAGGTGGAGTCGCCCAATTGGGAGGAGGTGGAGCAGGTGCCCTAGTTTGATTAGGAGGTGGAGAGGGAGTCGCCCAGTTGGGAAGAGAAGAAACTGACACCTCTTGATCTTCCAAAACCCATGGTGGAGGAGAAGTGGCCCAAATGTTTGCTCCTTCTGGTATAGTTCGTCGTTCCTCTTCTCTAGTGCTATTATTTTTTTCTTCCTGTGCATTCTCCTCTGGATGTAGAACAACTTGAGAAGTACCTAGGGCTTCATCTGTTCCTCCTTCCATGTGGAGTTGTCTCATCACCTTGTCTGGTCCGGCCACCCATAAGGTGTCACTTCCCCAGTCATGTACCGCTTTATTGTGGCGTAGCCATGGTCTTCCTATCAACAAAGGAAATCCTCCCTTCACCTTAGGGAGTGTTATTACCACAAAATCCAACACAAATTTTAAGTTATGTATGATGACTTCAACCTTTTCCACTATGCCTAATGGGCTTACTTTGCTTTGGTCTGCCAGTGATACTGTAAAGTGAGCATCTTTAGTTGGTTTCAGATTTAGCAATGTCATGGTGTACTCCAGCATCAGATTAATACCAGATCCTCCATCAACTATCACTCCTACCAAGGGAGTTCCCTTGATACTTACAGTTAGTCTAGGACTCTTGTAATCAGTGAGAGGTGCCATCCTAGATGGTTCTGAGCTATAAGTTGATGGTACAGGTGTTTGGTGGGAAAATTAGAGAAGTGAAGCCTTGCCCGCCACTTAATATGGTGCCAGGGTCTAACCCATTTATGGCAGCCATTACTTCTCCTCTGAATCCAGGACTCATTGCTAACAAGTTATATAGAGATACCTGTTGGTAGGTGCTCTGCAAGACTTGAACTGCAGTGAGGAAGCCTTCTTGGCTGTTCCTTGAAGTAGATCCATGCTGGAATTGCCTTTAGGTCCTCTTTAGATACTGCATATGCTTTGTCAATAACTTGCTCAGTACTATCTTTATCTCTTCCCAGTGAGATTTTTGCTTTGTCTTGGTGGTGGTTGGCTCCATGAGAAGGTTCATGCTCCATGGTCCTTTTTCCTTTGTCTTTTGATGAATCTGTTGCTTCTTTTGCAGCATCTTTCAAAGCTGCCTTCTGTTTTTGTGCCCTA
Organism: Ceratopteris richardii; assembly: GCA_020310875.1. Taxonomy (NCBI): domain Eukaryota; kingdom Viridiplantae; phylum Streptophyta; class Polypodiopsida; order Polypodiales; family Pteridaceae; genus Ceratopteris; species Ceratopteris richardii. Next base: position 105,638,337 of record CM035409.1, on the reverse strand, counting down.
GTCATGACTCCGGAAAGTTCCTCAAGTTGGACTACTCGGGCGCTTGGGGAGCCTACATTGCCCTTATCATTAGATACTGTGATCATATGCAGGGGGCAAGAGTTACCTGGCGTGCTTGTAGAAGGCATTGACTTTGGGCAGTCCTTCGTGTAATGATCCCTTGTTTCAGGGCAATTTTTGCATGGTGGAGCATCCTCAGGAAGCGAACATTTACTTTGGAAGTGTCCATACTCCCCACATCTGTAGCACATTATAGGCCTAGGTGGTCGATTCTGACGAGGCCTACCTTCTTGCCGTTGGGGTCCTTGATTGGTGTAAAAAGTTGTTACCGTAGGCGTTGTAGTGGATGGTAATGGTGGCTGCCCCAACAAGGAGGATTGAGCCACTCCTACCCATTGAGCTACTGGAGGTTGTCCTGGCATCATAGTTTGATTTCCAAGACCCTTTAGAAAATAACAATCCTTGGCCTCATGGCCACCCTTGCCACAAAACTGGCATGTTAGCTTCCTTGGACATTCTTGTGATGTGTGTCCTTGGGTACTACACAAAGAACACCACAGTCCAGTTCTTACCTCCCTTAGTGTCTTGAGTTCTTCAAGCTCTTGTCGTAATTGAGCGAGACCTTCTGAAGTTCCCTTGTCCTCTTCTCGATTCCTTTGCAGCTTTAAGGTCTCTAGTTCCTTCCTCAAGGCTGTCACCATGTCTTCATCTTGGGGGAAGGTTTTTCCCGGATGTGCTCCAAAATGGACTCGTGCAGCCTCAATCCTTGTGGAAGCTGCTTCAAATTCTCTCAAAGTGGAGTCTGGTCTCAACAGCTCTCTTAGCTTCTGCTGGGTGGATTTCGGCAAGGCCTTCTCTACCCACTTCTTGACAAGGAAATCTCCTGGTGGTTCCGGCAATCTTGCTACTAGTGACCTTGCCCGCGTCATAAGTTCTGAAAATGATTCTCCCATATGCAAGATTAGATTCTCAAGTTCATCCAAGGTTCTTTCTGTAGAGTTACCTGACCGGAATGCATCTGTAAACTCGGTCCTCAATGCTTCCCATGTCTGGAAATGGTTTTCCGCGTACTCGCTGAACCATTTGTCCGCCAGTCCTTCAAGAGTCGATGGAAAGAGAGCAAGGAATGCGTCGTGCCGTTGTTGTAAGCCTCTGCTCTTACAAATTGAAAGAAATCTTCGTACATGATCTTCGGGATCTTCATTAGCACCTCCATGAAATGAAGAAAATCTAATATTGATTCTTGACAAAAGAGCGGAAAGCTCCTCTGCCATGGCCTTGTTAAGAAGAGTGCGTTGAGGTAGAGTCTTTTGAGTTTTAGTTTTGTCGTCTAACCCTTCTATTCTAGAGACTAGGCTTGAGTCTAACCCTTCTATTCTAGAGACCAGGCCAGAAACAGAGAGACTTCTTATGGGTGTTTGGTAAAGATCTGGCCGAACAGAGAGACTTCTTATGGGTGTTTGGTAAAGATCTGGCCGTCTTCTGTGATAACACTTGATTGGTGTCTTCTTAGGGTTTAGTTGCTTCTCCTTGCTAGCTCTGGTGTGGGTCATGGACCATTTTTGGAACTACTTCTGAAAGAGGAATTCGCCCCAATGAAGAGGTCGCCGGGAGGAGTCTTCGCCCAAAAAGAGGTTACTCCAGTGGGGAGTTGGAGGAGGAGAAGTTGACGCCCAAGGGGCCAAAACGGAGGATAGGAGGAGTGGTCGCCCAAGCCAGGAGCCAGGAGAGGTTGTGGAGGAGTAGTCGCCCAGAAGCCAAGAAGGAAGAGGAGGAAGAGGGTGGTCGCCTAGGAAACCAACAGAGGAGGAATCGCCCAAGAATCCAAAGAGGAGGAGAGTCGCCCACCAAAATTGAGGAGGATGAGGAGAAGTCGCCCCGGAAGGTAGGAAGGAGTAGGAGGGAAAAAGGGTAGTCGCCCAAGAGGGTAGGAAGGGGGAGGAGGGGAAAAGGTGGCTCTGGGCACTCAATCTTAGACAATTACTCAAAGGACAGGGTACTTACGTCTAAGTGATTTCTCAAATAACGAGAAATCTCCAGAAGCCCGATCCCACCAGGTGTGCCAAATTTTCACCTGTAGGTAGTGAAATGAAGTGTGTGGGTGCAGGGAATGCAAAATGCACTACTCCTGGAGAATATGTAAGCACATGAACACATTAAATCACATTACCAAAATAGACACTTATCACAAAGCCTTCACATCAACACTAGAAACTACACTTAGAGGTAAGAATCAAAGCAACGGCACGCATGGAGCATAATAGAGCACAAAACCATACTAACTAGAAAGCCAAATATAACACAATCAAAAGACAAGTGATTATCTCATACCACAACTAAACATACTACTAATCCTACCACAGCCGGTCATACCAAGCAAAGGACAACAGAATGCAAACTCAGGGTATTCTTACGCAATGGCATCAAGAAAACAACATAAACAGCAGTAGTAGCTAACATGAACAGGAACATGAACAGGACTCAACTATCCAGGAGCTCTAAGTCCACTCTCACTCTCAGCTATAACATATGTCCTATCCTGTATCGTATCATGTATATCACGCCCCTTTTCCACTTGAGGGTTCTCCTTTTATAGGAGAGAGGTGAGGAACCGGTTACAATAGGAGGGTCTGTTCCATAGGAGTAGTGGGAAGTTAATGCACTAGGCGGTGACAAGAGTCAGCCCAGCCGCCTCCGCCTCCAGTACCAGACCTTGTCGTGTAATGATGAGTGGCTGGGTCCCGGACCCAGCCACTTGGCTGCCTTGTGAGGTCTGCCTTGGGCATACAGTCGCCCAAATCTTCCATCCTGGTGCCCAACTCCAGATTTTGGGAGTGTGGTGCCTCGGCCACTGATGCCTTGGCCACTGATGCCATCCATCAAAATTTGTTCTACATGTACACTGGCAACTTTTTCTCACAAACGACCATGTAATGACTACTTCAGCCACGTAAAGCTTATACTTGACTTTAAGAACATAAATTAAGACATTGTTCACCGAGATGCAGACCCTTGCAAGCTATGTTCTGAACAAAGAAAATAAAAGGCGTATAAGTTAGAATCGAAAGGTGTTCACTGTTGTTAGCTCGTCAAAAGGCAGCAGTTCTATTCAGGTAATAACTCTGGATCTAGACCAGTTATTGCTTTGTATCCTTGTGTGGAACACCCTGCAACTTACATGAAGCCTATGCCATCGTACCAACGATTTCAAGTTACAGCAAGACTGTTTATCATCCTTTACTGCGGACAAATTTATTATTATTTTTTTTTTTTTAAAGGGAGCATTGTGTGTTTAAACCGATGCAGAAGGACGCAATTTCAGGGGCCAAGTGCAATCCACCACAGGCCTACGGTGAGCTGCACAATTTTTAGCGCAACATTGCAGCACTACACGAGCGGGTGGGTAAGTGCGTCCTCACTCCTCACTCGCAAAGAGTGTGGGTACAGAATATGAACCTGAGATGCCATGGGTCCGCGATAACGCGCCATTGAAAAAGAAGCAGCGCAACAAGTTGTGAATGAATGCTCATTCTTAAGCTTCTGAAAGGAGCGCGAGTTTGATGTTTAGTCCTATTTGAATGGGCTCGTTCAATAACGAGCAGGTATCCTCCTCCTCATAAAAAGCCCGGCTCTCAATGTTCTCGTAATAAGAAAACTTAATGGGAGGGAATTATAACTTCCAACACATGTTCAATTGCAAGATATGGTTACATTCCTTTTAGTGTGTAAGCAAAATCTGTTGGGAGTAGACATTGCTATGAGAAGCTATCGGCTGCTCTGGCATCTATTGTGCTTTGGAATGCCACTAGAGGCGAAGCTCTTTAGAAATTTTGGAAGGAAAGAGGTTTGCATCTCTACTAGAAAATGTTCCAAAAGTCATGTGGAATGGTGATGGACATGGAGCAAAGGAAGAAAGATGGAGAAGTAGATAATCCACCATTACTTCATCGAGTGATAGTTCTGAAAAGCATGGCACACCAATTGTTGTTCTTCAACACAACATGGGCTCAGACATTGCATTTCCAAGTGGAAGTGCTTGCTCAAAAAAACACTAACTTGAACTTTTCCCACAAAAATTCTCTAGAGAAACAATTGGAAGTGTAATGGAAGGTGTTTATTCTAGACTTTAATACACCTACATTGCCACCCGTGGGAATTAGATGGCAATCTTAGTGAGATTTACACACATTTGCAAAAACGCTATGTGGGAGCAAAGCATAATAATACAAAGAATCAAAAGAATGAAATTTATGTTTTAAAAGTACGGATCCTCCAATCTAGCTCTTAGTGTAAAGAAGAAGAAGAACAAGGGAAAATAGCGACCTCATGTTGGCTTTGCAAAAAACTCCACAATTGATTGTAAGGAGCACCAACTTAATAATTTCACCTTTCCATCAAGAAAGGATGTCATGATCCGAGGATCCCTCACTATTGAGATAGTGGGTCAAATTTGTGATGCCATAATATCTCTGATGGTTCAAGCAAAGTATGTTTGCAATAGGAGGTGTATGCAATTAGAGACCAAGAACGAGGCTCAAATGAAGCAAACCCTAGGGATATGATGAATGGTAGAATTATGCAATCCAAGTACACTGGTGAGACATGTGTATGTGTAAGAAGATCAAGAAAGCCCAATCCACCATCCCATGGACAAACGAGTCCCATGCACAACCTACAAAAACATGTGATGAATGCTTCTATCACAACACATGAATTTATTTGTCAATCCAAGGAGAGCATGCAACAAAATAATAGTTGATTCGGCTGCCAAGTTATGAGGTATGGTGACTGACTCCACATGACTCCACATACTACCAAACAAAGTTTTGTATTGTAATGATGTTGGACCCAACGGGGTTTGTGGTTATTATGACCCCAATGCATGTAAATTTCTAACAACATTTACCACTTAAAGAGTTTCTTCATCCGTAAGAATCCTATTAGATGTTCTCTTTTAGCCTTGATGTTTAGAAGTACTGCAAGCTCTCAAGATTTGTTGTTCTCCTTCTTCTAGTTTTGACTCTTCTTCAGCCTAGACCACTACTTGTTTCCTTTTATAAGCTAAGATTTTTCTTCTACTATGTGCTCTTTCCAATGGGACTAACGTACAAATTTTATCAACCATTTCTGTAGATAAGGTGGTTTGAAGCCAATCTTCACACATTAAATAGTAATAAATGATTATTGTTAGCACATTTGTACCTTCAATGAATCCATGCTTAACATATGAAATGGCTCTTCGCTTGACCTTCCAAAAGATGTAGTAAGTAAAATCTATATGCCGATTTATGCTCATGCCGAATGAAAATAGATGCAATGATTCATGGTGTGGTAAATGTAGCAATTGACTCCTAAATTCTCTCATAAAGAAGGCTTGAAGGATCAAAGACTTGAATGATGTGTGTGCAACTCACCTACAAAGAGGAAAAAAAGTGTCCCAACAATCCTAAGTGTGTTCACACATCACTATCAAAATATACAAACAAATCCTCCCCTATGAGTGATGGCTTGAAAAAGAGCTAACACTCACGTGTAACGAAGTTTGAACCAATGTTGAATAAGATCAATACACAAAAACGAGTAAGCCTCAAGCTTTGCAAAAGGATTTAAACTTCTCATGAGGTAGATCCTATACAACAAAGAGTATCTCGCTAACACAATGGTAGTGCACCTCAGTATGCTTAGAGTGATCATGGAACATTGGGTTCCTTGCAATTGCCATAACACTCTAACTATCAATGGATATGGTCATGGTAGAGGTATGACCAACATCCAAACTGTCCATAAGGTGTCTGAGGCACACACATTTAATAGTAGTTGTGGAAGTTTCCCTATACTCAACCTCACCACTAGAAATGGCCAAAGTTATGCATGAGCTACCGAGCATGCAACAAAAACCTCTTGTGGATCACATGTCATAGCATCCAATCTAAAAAAGCATGTAAAATTGGTAGTATTGATTCCCCCTTGAGATAAAGAGAACCCAAGCTATTGGGTACCAGATAAGTAGTGAAAGATACACAATTATGGATAAATTTACTCATATTAGAGATAAAAAATTGAATATCTGGTTGAGCAATGTGTATGTAAATAAGGCATCCAACAATTTGCTATTACAAACCAACATCAAATGCATCTCCAACATCATGAAGGCTCGATCATAGATATGTCTTCGTGGGAGTGGCAATGGTTTAAAGTCCTCAAGGCCAAAACATTGGAATAAAGTGTCAATTATTTTGTTTGATATAAATCAATGCCTCTCATGACTATATGAAACTAAATTTTGTAGTTTATCCTCCACAAAAGCTACACCTTGGCTAACCCAAGATACATTTACTTTGTGTGCCATGCAAGTGATAGCCTTTGCTGTCAAAGCTATATTCGACAAATATACATATCACAACCTTATCATCCATTTTTTGTGTCATCGCTTAAGCATGAATGCATATGCCACACAACCAAAATTAAGTATATGAACAACATATGGCTTGCAACCATGCCAAATCTTGTAATTCCTTAGTAGGAGACCTATTAAGTACATATATATAGTAAATGTTATGGTCTCAAGCTGACAACTATGAGGTAATGTTTGTCTCTTGATCATAAATTTGGTCATTTCCATGAAAATACATTTTTCCTCGCAAAAAAACCATCTTGATGTGGTTCATATGGCAGCCTACATTGTTCTTTTATCCCACACTCAACCAAAAACGCATTGAATTCAAAAGACATATACTTCTCCCCTTGATCAAAATAGAACATGCCCATTTTGCATGTTGAATAAATTCCATCCATGACCAAGAATTGTTTGAATCACATAAACATTTCAAATGGTGACGAATGGGTAGACCCATGCATTTCTTGAAAATTTCATCAATAAAAGTCACAAAATTATAGGTAGTTGCCAGAAGATGGTATCTACATAGGACATCACTGTGAGCAAGTTTCACTTTATGTTAAACTCCTCTTGTGCCATCTTCAATAAAGTAAGAATGCTACATCTTACCCAAAATGCAGCCATGGCATACATGATTGGATGGTGCCTCAATCTTAGAAAAATAGGAGACCATATCAAACTTTTGCAAGCATAACAAACCAATGGAGTTCAAAAGACCAAAATGTGCATGCTAAGGTTTTGCATCTAAGATGGCTTGCAAATTCGTATGAAATATGCATAATCACCCATATATTTTCCATAATTTATGGGATTATACAACAGGCGACACAACATATTAATTTTTTTGCCATCAAGGAGATCATGAAATATACACCCATCATCAACAAACTTTACTACCAACCCAATCTTAACTAGTTCCAACATTGGCAAAAAAAAATTCATGATCCTTGAAAACATATAGGAAATCTCACAATGTAATCCTACTTCTATTAGCAATATTAAGGACAACTCTTCCAAGTCCCATGAAAAGATATGAGGATTTGTTTGCACATGTGGTAGTGTTCCCATTTGGGCCAAGGTCAAGTGAGACGAAGAAATTGTATTGAGAGGTGATATGTTTGGACACATCATTATTGAGTACCAAACACATGCATCCATAGTAGACACATGGTGATCTTGTGTTGGGTACTAAGTCGTCAAACTTACTCTTAGAAGCAAATGTATGTGCAATAGCCATTCTTACTTCTAAGGCACTTCTTCATTTTGCATTAAGTTGGTAGATTCAGTCTTAGAAGCAAAAGCGTGTGCAACAACCATTCCTAATTTTTTCTTCTTTGCCTTTTTACTAGTAGCAATATTAGGACACCTCTTGATGATACGATCATTTATATTACAATATTTTCAAAATTAGCTTTGCCTATCTATTTTCTTATTGTCTTTGTCTTTCTTCTTTGACTATGTATCACATATAAATTTTTTGTACATGTATGTTCTAATTAAAAAATAATGGCATGGTCACTAATAAAGTATATTGAGAACACTCATTTTGTGAAATCTACATAAAACAGATTCGTACTCTCTATTCTCTAGTTTTTTATGTTTTTAGACAGAGATAGAGGACATTTGCAGCATCAACCAAAAAGATAAATTGTACAAAAAATAGTTAAGAATCTCTCCTTCATTGGTATCGGATCAGTTTTACATGTGAACACGCAAGCTGTTAGCAATGTGCACAATGCAATCAAAACCTACAATACCTCAACAACTCCAAGGTTTACAACAAAGGCAATGACCAATGCATAGACCTTGGCATACCTTTTCATCCTTCCAACAAAGTCACCATTTCCTATGTGTGAAGGAGGACCTTAGTGATCAAGGTTTATAAAGGAAGGAATTCTTGGGAGGTCATCCATGTGAGTATTGTCTTCCCCAGAGCTCATTTAACTCATAATTTCTTGCTACTAAGCTACACCCTTCATGATTCAGGAGAGAGAAATTCTACGCTTGGCCTTGTCTTCAACATGATTTGAGTTTTCAAAGCTCTCTTATTGGCTTCATGGAGCTTGTTTGAATCAGTTTTTGGGTGATTCTTAAAGCTTTTTGAAGCTATTAAGTGCATAATTTTCTTTGCAGAAGCTTAGGCACTTCAAAAGGGATTCTTTTTCTCTTTGTCTAAAAGGAGTGTCTAGATTTGGGGCTATCTTTTAACCATCTCATTTCCATTAAAATTTTAAGAGAGGTCTCAATTGTAGTGGGAGGAGCCACTGCTCATTGGAAATTTATTTGCACTTATTAACTTGCTTTTCATGAGTGTGTTGAGCCATATATAAGACTATTATTAGATTTCTTTTTGAGCTTTTTTATCTCAACTGTAGTTGTTCATTGCTCACACATATTGTTGTTATGTATGTTTCTATGGACACCATCTATGTATGTTCATGTGTTTTATGTCATGGTAGATATGTTTTGCATTAGACTTTGACATGTTAAAGAGGTTCATGGTGAGGTTTTCTTAATTGGGAGATACCTATATGTTGTTATCTCTTCGGTGATGCATGTGGAAGACTTACCCTTAACCTCACCATAGGAGAAGTATGATAGTAGATTATAGGTGCTCCATAAGCCACGTTGGATTCTTTCATTTTGAGCATATGCAATTAGTATTACAAAGGATATGCAATGAGACACTCATGTAGTTTCTTGATACTCTAATTAGCTCGTTGATTTTGGTTTGATGCTCTTAGTCTCCATTTACAAAGAAAACTTTATAATTTTTCAAAGATTTCCATTTTCAACGATACAAATCCTTCATGGTTTGCCATAGATTTCTCTTGATATTGTGTTGTTGACATATACATAGTTATTGCTTGATCATTTGTTGGTTATTTCTTATCATAACTCATCTTTTTTAGAAAACTCTATAAGAAATGCCTAAAATTTAACACTTAGCCATTTTCTTGGTGTTAGTGTTGATTATGTAAGAAATAATAGCACAATGGAATAGAGCAATAGATAGAGTTTAGAAAACAATCTAGATAGAGAGTGACCTAGACAGAGAGATAGAGAAATCAAATTCTCAAATTGCCAAGAGGAGTGCAACTACAAAGATGACGCTATCCACCCATGCACTCCCAATCAAGCTTAGATAAAAATCTAGACAAACCCTATATGAAGGAATCACTTGTGCATGGTGCCATGTAAAAATTCACATAGGCCATGCTTATATTTTACAATGGAGTTGATATAGAGAACATAGGCACAAGAGACAAGAAAATATTAAAAAAACAATTTCTAACAATGTCTCCATGACCAAAGGTCCTACTATCTTGGCCCTGCAGGTTGAGAGGATAGCCCTCCATACCCCACAGATGTAGGAAAGCCCCCTTTGCACTCCCCCCATTAAGGTTCTATGGATAAACCACATGGTGCCACAAGGCCTTTATTTTCACCTTGAATGGGAACCCAACAACCTTGAAGTCTATGCCCTACCTAGCCTAATGGCTAGGCTCACGAAGATCATCTATTACCATCAATGGTCACACGTGGACCTCATCTAACTTGGAAGTTAGGGTTTCGAAAATGGTCAGGATCTCAAAATTGCTTCTCCTCATAATGGATGCCTTATAAATTAGAGCATCATGGATCATTTGTGGTCACTTGAGGGTGGATTATTGCATATATCTAACACTCCCCTCAATACTCACCCTAAGGTGAACAACCTCCTTGGTCCAATACCAAGCTTTAGAAAGTGTGGATGAAGTTTCTCTCTCTCAAGAGCCTTGGTGACGATGTCCACTCTTGTTTTCTTTAGTTGGACAATATCTTATCTCAATAACCCACTCCTTGGTTAACTATCATACATAGTGATATTGAACTTTTATATGATTGGTACATGTATGAAAAATAGGATTTTTTGTGATGGCCCTGCAACGTTGTTTGTCACACTTCAACTTTGTAGCCTCCTACCCTATGCACCATAGGATCCTACCCAACCACACTACTTTAGATGATGCAACACATGTTGCATTCTACTCAATTATAGTAGAGGATAATGTTTTGGTCGTTTGCTTCTTACTTATCCAAGAGAAAATCCCAGATCCTAAAGAAAAGCAATATTCAAAAACTAATTTATGATATTAATATTCCTTAGTCAATATGAATCATAGTATCCAACCAATGATAATCCTATTTTGCATGAGCGATGTGGCCTTCAAGAAGGCAAAGATCCATAGAACAATCAAAGAAGTGGAGGTAAAGCAATTTGTGTTCCCAAACTCTTGTATGCTCCCTACACAATCTATGTGTTAGAGTCAGTTTCCAATTTATCTTAAAGTTTCGACAAGGAATTGTGTCTTGCATTAGAGGAGATATCAATGTGGTTAAAGTCTCCAATATAGAAAACATCTAATTTACAACATTTGAGCAAAGTATCACAACCACCTATAGGATTTGTTCTAGAGTGGAATATATTCATGTTGGTAGATATAAGGGAGCCCTCAAGTCATAGAGAACCTGTTATACTTTATGGAATAATGGAATGTGAAATAGGTTTTAATGTCTTGAGGATTTTAATGTGATTGTGTTTTGGTTTGGCAGGTGAAGAATCATGAGGGCATGAATGCGCGTGGATTTACTATGATATTTTTTAAGATATTATTTTATATATTTTTGTAAAAATATTAGATCGCTTAGAAAGCGATGTTTTGTGAATAAAGTAGATTTTTCTTAAACGCATGTTTTTCAAAGTGCCATCATCATGTATCTTCTCTTCAAGACATAATGAAAATACCTATAAATACACGTACTCTGAGAGACTCACCCACTAGAGTATGTGGGGGGAGATTGTACCCAATCTTGTGCACAATCTTTTCTCTCTCTATTCTACGTGTAAAGAATTCTTTTTTTGGCCAAATAGGGAAAATTATTTTGCATAGTATGTTTCCCATTGCATTGTATGTCAACATGTGAAACGACATCATGGTAAAGCATTTGGATTATTAATGCCACTTCTCATACCTAATGGACCATGTAAACAAATTTCTATGGATTTTATTACTGGTCTTCCGACAAGTTAATCTCATAATGATATGATTTGGACAATTGTTTATAGGTTTCATAAACAAGCATATTTCATTCCTTGTAAAAAGACTTTATCTACACCTCAAGCGGCTAAGTTATTTATTAAGTGTACTTTTTTTGCATCATGGTTTTCCAAAAGTTATTATGTCAAATACAGATGTTCATTTTTGTAATCACTTTTGGGTTGCATTATTTCAAAATTTAGGTTCCAAAACAGACTTCAGCTTTGCATTTCATCATGAAAGTAATGGGCAAAGTGAAGCTACAAATAGTACTATTTTAGATTTATCACGTTGTTATTCTTTAGATAATCCAAGTAATTGGGATGAGGAGATTCCTTCACTACAATTTGCATATAATAACACAACACATACCACTACTCGACGTGCACTGTATGAAATTGTTTATGGAAAAAAGCTTCCTACTCCCATGACTATCACTCAAACTGATATCCCCACGACTGACTCTTTTGCACAATATCATATTTCTATACTTCATGAGGTTCATGAGCACATTAAGAAGAGTCAAGAATGTTACATGCGTAATGTTAATAAGAAACGAGTAGCTAAACAATTTAATGAAAATGACTTGGTATGGTTACAAATAATTAAATGACGTTTGAAAAACATTTCACAACATCCTAAGCCCAATCATACACCATGCTATTATGGATCTTTTTGTATTATTCAAAAAATAAATGAGGATGCTTTTAGATTAGACATACCTTCTCATTAGAATATACATAATTTTTTTCATATTAGTTTATTGAAATCCTTTAAAGGAATTTTACCACTACACACACTAGTAAACAATATTATAGATATTTAGTTAAATATAAAAATCAATCACTTGAAGAATATCAATGAATTCATAAGACACAATTAACTCCACATTATGGCCACTTGATTTTTGTATATCATTCACAGTCACATTAAATTCCAATTTTCCATTTCCATGCATGTGTTCTTTGTTACATGGGACATGCTTATGATTGTTCAATGATGGGACATGTGACTGGTCATCCATGTCTATTTTATTCTTATCAACTAAGGTCAATTGCTGGCATGTTATACTTTATGGAATACTGGAATGTTAAATGGATTTTAACATCTTGAGGTTTTTAATGTGATTATGTTTTGATTTAGTAGGTGAAGAATCATGAGGGCATTAATGCACATGGATTTACTCAGATATTCTGGAAGATATTTAAAAGATAGTATTTTATATATCTTTGTAAAAATAGTAGAATGCTTAGAAAGCGATGTTTTGTAAATAAAGCAAAGTTTTCATAAATGCATGCTTTTTGAAGTGTCATCCTCATGTATCCTTTTAAAATAGTGTTTGGATACATACAAAGACTTTTGGCCTCTTCATCTTTGGATGGTTTCTTAAATTTTGTATCCCTCGTGGTTGGATCTTTGGTTCTGTGGGGGCTACTGGTGCTTTTGGCTTGTGAACCCATACCCTTGTTGATTGTCTTCTTACTATCGCCAAAGAGGTGAGTTGATCTTCTTTTGCTTTTTGTGCTTGGTTTTGACCCTTGCCTCTCCTTGGCTTCTTTGTTGAGACTTTTCTCATGAGGGATAGCATAGGGTTTGGTGTATGTAAGATTTTCTTGGGTACCCACATGTGTAATCGCCCTTGCTGAGCTACAGCTAATTCCTTAGGCACCTGAATTTGTCAGATACCTTCCTAGTTGCTTGGTTCTTCTTTTTGCATGGTTGGCTTACTTGGATGGCAATTGTTGGGGAAAAGCTGGTGGTTTCTTGTCTTTCATCACCTATATTTGTTTGGTCTTGAAATTTGGATCAGGTTTTGTCCTTGTACGTGAGAAGCGAGGTTGTGTAGTAGCTTTTGTCACCAAGGCGACTTCCTTCTTGCCATCTAGTTGTAGTTGTCCTCCTCCGCTCTGCAAAATTGATTGTTCCAATTGTGATGTTGATACTTTTGGGAGAGAAGGGGGTTCTAGCACTTGCATGAACAACCCATCAATAGGTGAGGAATGGTGCACATTGGAATCTGTAGTAGTTGCAAAGTGTGGGCTACTAGAATCAAAAGGGCCCTTGCCTTCCAATTCAACTATTAGGCATTGCTTGTTAACCCAATCCTGGAGTGATTGCTATTGCAAGTTTAAGTCAATTGCGTGATTGTACAACCAATCCTACACTAATACCATATGTTCTATGATGTCCTCATCATGGCAAACTAGCAACTTTACTCTCAAAGGGACATTCTTTAAGAGGATAAGAATGTCCACCTCGCTCATACAAGGGTTTTCCATGCCTTTTAAGCCCACCAAATAAACTTATAATGGGTTAACTTTCATGCCCAAACCTTTACAACATGAGTACCTAATTGCACTAGTGGCACCTCTAGAATCGATTAAACTTTGATCCTCTTATTTGCAGTGTCGTTCCCTAGCTCAACTGTGATGAATAGTCATCTATCTATGATGCTAGGATGTGTACTCTTTTTGGTGCACATAGCCATGCAATATTTTGGGGCATTGGGATTGACATCTAGGCCTTGTCGCCTTAGCTTATTTCACCTAATGCGCTCTCTAGCCTCTACATGTGCTTCTTCTCTAACCCTTAACTCTTCTTCTTTTCACTTCTTAGCAGTGTTGAGTCTCATTAGCATATCCTCTGTAAGAGGTTCTTGATATAGCTTGACTTGACATCCACTAATATAGCTTGGCAAGATGTCACCTTCTAGAGTGGCCAATTGAACCACACAGCTAGTGGAAATTCTATTAATGACCATGACTCATATCCTCGTTTTTCCAATTTATGGGCCTGCTGCTTTAGTGTATAAACCAACACTAGGTCTCCCTCTTTCAATCCTTTATCCTAGATGTGTGCATCAAATTATGCCTTTTGTTTTTTTTTGCAACGTAGATTCATGATGCCGCTCGTAACCCGGTCTCACCTAAGCATTCTAGTTCAAATATCGTGGAGGATAACCCGTGTCCATTCCACTTGTGCTCTTGTGCTACTTTTAAAGTCGAGATAAGGAGTCACACAACATTCTGTTTGAAGACCATCTAAACATCGTTTGAGCATCATTCTTTTTCATGGATTTTACTTCTACCCACTTTGTAAGGTAATCAAAGGCTACAATAATGTACTCTGCATGGGAGTTTCTAGCTGGGAGGTTAATAGGACCTACAAAGTCTATAACCCACTTCGAGAATGTGCATCCTCCCATCATTGGCCTTGAAGGCATCTCGTCTTTTTTTATCAAATATTGTGCACATTGGCATGTGTCACATCTCTTCACATAGGTATGTGCATCCACATGAAGATTGGGCCACCAAAGTCATGAGAATAGAATGGTCTTAATTATTTGCTCCGACACGAAGTGTCCACCTGCAACACCGCTATGTGCAATGTCTAAGATTGTCAAATAGTCAGATTCATTAACGCACAGTCTTAAGTAACCATCTTTGCCTCTTCTAGGTTGTCTCTTACTAAGGTATAGTCCTGAGCCTCTTGCTCCATGCTTCATTTTCTTGCTAGACTAGCCTCATTGGGTAGCGTTTTTGATCTCATAAATTCTTCTAATAAAGCACTCCATTTTGGGATTAACGACACATGATAAAGGGTAGCATACTCACTAGGGGTCTCTTCTTAATCCTCTCATGTATTTCTTTGTCCATACTAGGCCAATACACTCCTAAATGTTTCAAATTCTGCAATGTTTGTTGTTTAGAATAGTGATTTCCTAGCAATCCTTCATGGGCTTGTTGCAACCATCTTCTATGTTCATCCTCTTCAACACAACAAGCTAGTAAACCCTCTATATCTTGTTTGTGTTGCAAAAAATATCATATAAGTACAAAATCTCATGGTCAAAAGATCAAAATCCAATGTCCAAATTGATCCACTTTGTCAAGAGTCTACAACATGGATAGAGCTTTCTACTTGTTCTTTAAACATCAAAGCGCGTGGGCGCGTTGGCCACATCAGTGTGCTCCCATGTAACCGGCCAGGGTTCAAACCTCGATTCCAGTAATGGTGCGCGAAGGTTTTTTATATCATGCTTTTTCTTTATTAAATGACGACGGAGACTTTTATCGTAGGTTTTTTGCGATATGATTTATTCGAACAATCGCATGAAGTTTTATGCTTTTGATGATCTTTTCAAGGGACAAGGAAGACTATATAAGAAGTGCTTGGGCTCACTTGTATGTATCCTTCACCTAGCTTTCAACACAAGCCTTGAGCTTGGACCTCAATAGAGGTGGTTTTTCGTCTAGCACATGGGGCAGCCATGGTGCTAACTTGAAGCATGTTGAGGAGCAGCTATGGAGTTCTTCTTGGAGATTCTTCTTGGAGAAGATGAAGGGTGTGCTCACACTCTAGCTCATGGAGAGGAGGTTATCTCTTGTTCATGGAAAGAAGACTTGGTCATTAGCAGCTTGATGTTGAGGATCGGCCATCTACATGGTGTATTTGAAGATTGTCTTCTACATGAAGATTTCAGGCTACTTCAAAGACATTGGATGGTGTTTAACATAAGATTTACATCTTATGTTAAGTATTCAGGTACATATTCTCTTTATGCACACAGGTACTACTTGAATTTTATGGAGGCAGTGGCATCCATATCAGGAGGAGCCCTATTTGGCATAGGTACAAGAGAAACAGTACGGATATGCTTTATGCATATTTGGATGAGGTGTTTGAGAAGGTGTGTTCACATGAGTTTGAGGATTTCCGACAGCAAACTTGTTAGCATTCTTTGCTACTTTTTAAGTATGTGATCTTTTCACACACGTATCTGATTTAGGGTCTTCCATAGCCTAAGGTTAGATGAGGGTTTGTTGATTATCAATTTCACACTGATCCTTCCTCTTTCAGTCACTCATATTCACTCTTCTATAACCTATAAGGTCACACATCTCATGTATATTCAAATTACTGCCCATACATCTGAATATGTTTGTTACATTTGTACATTCACTCTTCCATCTATTTCTCATCACATAGAGTGGTTGAGATTTTTGCTCCCACGTTGTACACTGAACATTGGTATATATGATACTATGAGTAAGCGATGGCTTACGTACCACCTTACACGTGTCGTCTATTCTTTCTCTATCTTTTGTCTCATCATTTGTATAATTAAATGTGGTATGTTCATGTTTTGTCAATATTGGAAGATTGCTAGATTCTATGTTGTATATACTGGACCTATGGAACCATGGACCTATGATATGAGCTAAGGGCCTACCTCATTTCCAACATTTGGTATCAGAGCACTAAGGTTTTGGTTTCAGAACTTTAGATCTTTGGCATCAATGCATTCAAGCTCATTCATATTCCCAGGTTCCCAAACTTCCAGATTTACAACATATGATTTAAGGGCATCTTCTAATATTTGACATTTGACATACACACTTAATCTAGATGAGTAGAGATTGAGAATTAGACAATTCACTCACATGTGTATTCATCAGTGTGGAGTATGAAGTTGATGATCTGTTAGCAGCCGAATATTTTTGGAAGAGTATGCAAATACTCTACAAAAGTATTGTTTGAAGACCAAGACTTGATGAAGAGAATACTATTTCAAATTCAAGGAAGAACAATGGTTTAGAGAAGATGAAGGAATCATATCAACATCAAATCACAGGTATCAGTTTTTACGATCAGATTATCATTTGTAGGTCATATCTTAGAAGAGCAGTTATGAAGATATTTGAAGGTTTCAAGGAGTGCTTTTATATGCTTTCATCATTTGAAAGTTAAAGCATTAGCTACATCAAGAGGTTTTTCTAGAGAGTTTTGAGAGATCTCTTTCATGGCAAGAAGGCTCATCTAAGAAGACAAATTTGGAGATGGGATGAGTTTTTTGTTTTCAGCCAATTTTGTGTTGTAAGTTGGTTGGATATCAAGGTACAAATGCATCTAGAGAAGGTAACTCTAGAAAGGTAATTCATCATTCATAGAAAAGGTTGGTGAATTCAGTCATTTCAGACATTTGAAGCAGAATTTTGATTCAGAGATATGAGGAGATGATAAAACATGATTCTATATTCACTTCCATTTGTATACCATGTTTGTTTTGTCTCTTACTCTTAGCACTAGAGGAATAGAAAAGTTCATTTGAAGAGGTCAAGAGTGCTTGCTACTTCAAGATGAAAAGAAC
The DNA here is from genome assembly GCA_020310875.1 of Ceratopteris richardii. Classification (NCBI taxonomy): domain Eukaryota; kingdom Viridiplantae; phylum Streptophyta; class Polypodiopsida; order Polypodiales; family Pteridaceae; genus Ceratopteris; species Ceratopteris richardii. The sequence continues at coordinate 105,620,708 of CM035409.1, read as the reverse complement.
AAAAGGTATGGAAGAGAAGTTTGAAGATGTTGACATCATCATCAGGTGGAAGAAAGATGCAGAAGAAGAAATTCCATCATTTCCAAAAGAAAAACTTCCTTTTCTCATATATTTTCCATATACTTTTCCTATTTTATCCTCTACACCCAAAGACAAGTCTACGAGAACATCTTGTGAAAAAGATAATTTAAAGAAGAAGTAGTTTCTTGTTTTGCATTACACTTGGTCATGATTTAGTAGATTTGACAAAGAATTGCATTGAGAGAAAGAAAAGCAGCAGATTTCGAAGACAACTTGTATGTTTTAACTCATATGTATGAGTTATATATAAGTTGAAAATTTTGAGCAGGCAGCTTATATGTTCCCCCAAAAAATTCTTGGAGTGTCAATACGGAGCTACTTGGTATATGACAAGTTGCACAGAAGTATATTTCTTCTTTATCTAACTCTTAAGGTAAAAGAGTTTTTTGTGGCAAATATTGAAGACTTGGGTTAAGGTTTTATGTTTGGAAAGGTTACCTCATAATCAATATTTTCAGAAAACTTCAAAAAATTCAGATTGTTGATGTACGAGTCAATGGAGAATCTACTTTCTATGATTGTCTAGACTTTTGGATACATGCTTGTATTCAAAAAGGTGTTCCATCATATCCTATCACTTGATTGAGAAGTGGAGTTAGCCAAAAGAAAGTCAAGCAGGTATTGTCACATTTCACCCGGGTAGAATATGAAAGATATGAAGTATCAACTTGCACCTTTTGGAGTTCTCAAGGTGAGAAGTTTGTCCACTTATGTTTCAAGTAGGAGTTACAGATTCTTGGGAAGGATTTGTTTGAAGAAAAGTTTTACAACTTTGTAAGAAGCATGGACACTTAGAGACATTCAGGTAATAAATCAAACATTCAGTCATGAAGGTTTGATGAGAGCAGATTCTACACAAGAGAGATCATTGATCTTGAATGATCATGAAGATCTTGAGTATTTATGAGTCAGTTGTCTATTCTTTGTTTATGTAAGGTTCTTAACATTGGAAGAAAGTAAGTCAAAGATTCAGGTTCTATCAGATTTGTGTTGCAGAGAGATAGAAGAAGATACTTGTTATGTTACAGAAGATTATGAATCCTAAAGTGCTTTCAGCAAGGTTTTTATTGGATCAGCTAACCTTATTCTAGATTTTGGGAAGCTGAGAAATGACAGGGAAAGCTATTGGCATGTGCACAATGCTAATAAAAGGTTTCAAAGATTTTGTTTCAGATACAGGTATTGATCACTGAAGATTAGATTTATGAAGAAGGATGTCCAAGATTTCATAAAGTCTGATATATTTGAAGAATTCTGAATACTAGTGTTACATCATCCAGGGGGGTGATGAAACATGAAGACTTATTTTCAGCCATATGTAAAAGAATGCAGAGTCATACCTACAGGTATTCCTATATTTCCTTTGTCAGGTTCTCTTTATGTTCTAGCTTTGAAAGAAGAAGGAAGAAGGAGAATGTCTGGAGAAAGTTCTTGTTCAGGAGAAGGTTCCAGAGTTCTATTGAAGAGAAGCTTGATATTTCAGAAAGGTATGTTTTGAGAAGTGCACACATTTATGTTTATATCAGGTTCTGAAGGAAAGAGGTATGAAAGACTTACAAATAAAACAAGGATGATGACATGATGACATCATAGATATGATTTTTAGACGAGACTCATATTTCAGTTGATTTCAGTTGATTTCAATTGAGTTGAGTTGACTTGACTTGAGTACAGTCAGAGATGAACCAGCATTGTTCATAATACACTAAGTTGTGAGTTGTCAGTCACAGCTTCCAGGATTCAGTTCTTGATTTTGGTTAGTGTATTTACATGACACAGTAGAAGTATTGGAAGGTAAATGCAAATATGTGGATCCTAGTGTATGTTTTTTCAGGTTTTTGAAGATAGGAGATAGCAGGTTCAGAGACAATTCATGCTATATTTGTTGTCAAGTAGTGATTTCTTGATGAGAACACTATTGGATATCTAGTTTGCATATTTTCTCAAGTATTATGGTTCATATTCAACAAGTTCAAGTTTTTGAAAGAAAGTCAAATTCAGTTTTGAAGAAGACTTTTGAAGAAAAGGTTTGAAGTTCTGAAGTGCGGCAATGAAAGCTTGAAGCTTGTGACAATTTGCAGATCCAGTCCAGGTTGTACCAATATGACATTGCAGGGTTGATTGTAAGTACAAAATCTCACGGTCAAAAGATCAAAATCCAATGTCCAAATTGATCCACTTTGTCCAAAGTCTACAGGATGGATAGCGCTTTTTACTTGTTCCTCTAACATCAAAGCGCGTGGGCTTGTTGGTTACTTTAGTATGCTCCCATATAACCGGTCAGTGTTCAAACCCCGATTCCAGCAGCGGTGCGCGAAGGTTTGTTATATAATGCTTTTGCTTTATTAAACGGTGACAAAGACTTTTTCCAGATCGTAGGCTTGTTGCAATATAATTTATTCGAACGATCGCATTAAGTTTTATGCTTTTGATGATCTTTTCAAGGGACAAGGAAGACTATATAAGAAGTGCTTGGGCTCACTTGTATGTATCCTTCACCTAACTTTCAACACAAGCCTTGAGCTTGGACCTCAATAGAGGTGGTGTTTCATCTAGCACATGGGGCAGCCATGGTGCTAACTTGAAGCATGTTGAGGAGCAGCTATGGAGTTCTTCTTGGAGATTCTTCTTGGAGAAGATGAAGGGTGTGCTCACACTCTAGCTCATGGAGAGGAGGTTATCTCTTGTTCATGGAAATAAGACTTGGTCATTAGCAGCTTGATGGTGAGGATCGGCCATCTACATGGTGTATTTGAAGATTGTCTTCTACATGAAGATTTCGGGCTACTTCAAAGACATTGGATTGTGTTTAACATAACATTTACATCTTATGTTAAGTATTCAGGTACATATTCTCTTTATGCACATAGGTACTACTTGAATTTTATGGAGGCAGTAGCATCCATATCAGGAGGAGCCCTATTCGACATAGGTACAAGAGAAACAGTACATATATGCTTTATGCATATTTGGATGAGGTGTTTGAGAAGGTGTGTTCACATGAGTTTGAGGATTTCCGGCAGCAAACTTGTTAGCATTCTTTGCTACTTTTTAAGTATGTGATCTTTTCACACACGTATCTGACTTTCTTTTCACACATGTATGTGACTTAGGGTCTTCCATAGCCTAAGGTTAGATGAGGGTTTGTTGATTATCAGTTTCACACTGATCCTTTCTCTTTCAGTCACTCATATTCACTCTTCTATAACCTATAAGGTCACACATCTCATGTATATTTAGATTACTGCCCATACATCTGAATATGTTTGGTACATTTGTACATTCACTCTTCCATCTATTTCTCATCACATAGAGTGGTTGAGAGTTTTGCTCCCACGTTGTACATTGAACATTGGTATATATGATACTATGAGTAAGCGATGGCTTGCGTACCACCTTACACATGTCGTCTATTCTTTCTCTATCTTTTGTCTCATCATTTGTATAATTTAATGTGCTATGTTCATTTTTTGTCAATATTGGAAGATTGCTAGATTCTATGTTGTATATACTGGACCTATGGAACCATGGACCTTTGATATGAGCTAAGGGCCTACCTCATTTCCAATAGTTTGTACATACTTCCTACCAATATTTGATATTTTAGTGATTTTATAATTTCACCTTTCTTCATTGTTAAATGTTACACAGTTAGGCTGTGTTAATAACTAGCCGAAATCGTTACCGAACAAATATTAAACGTAAAATAATGATTCACCGTAAACTGTATTAAATTTTCTATTACCGAAAGGCGTTATCAGATCAAGTGGGTTCTTGGGAGTGGTAGCGGTCTGTTAGATAGAGGCCTGTACTATTTTCCCAAATCCTTACACACCCGTAAATACTCTATTGCGTCTTAGCTCAATACTTAGCTTCAACTGACCAGTAACTGTTTCTGCGTACTAGGACGCCGAACTTACAGTCTAATCTGCTATGGTAACGGAGCAGTAGTCTGGTTCTGACTCGCAAACTAATAGAGTTACTCAACTTTACTAAACATATGCAGAACTCAATCAACAGGCATACTAATCACAGTTTAACTCATCACCAAGCTTATCAGTGCTCCAACTCGCAGTTCATACTATTACCGATATTAGTTCTTCCCTGTGATCGGAATCAACAGTGAATACAGAACACAACTGTTAACAAACAGATTCACACTCGATACTACAAATTCATTACTCTGCACTACAGTAGGAATAGACGAACAGACTGAACACAACAATATAGAAATATGACTCAATCTCTCGATAACACCACACAAACTCAGACAGTACTCAAACAACTTCTGAAAAAAAACGGGGTCTCTATCACTCTTTTCCCATTGCTTTTAAAAAGATGTTTACAGAATGCGCGTACCAACTTTTCGTGCAAATTTCAAAAATTCCGTTACATCCGGCATACATTTGTCCTACTCCGGCGGCCGTCTAACACTGGCACGCACGGTGGACTCGAACCCGCAAGTGATTTTGATTACAAAACTATTGTTCATCTATGATACCTTCTAAATACATATTCCTGGCTTATCTAAATGTCCGGGCTATTTTGTTCTTAAGGGTTTCTAATAATTGCTTAAGGGTGTCTGGTTCTAAAATCTACGCATCTACTCTAACGGAACTGAGGGCAATGGCTTCGGTGAGCAAAATTTTGGCCTGTGTTTGCAAAAAGGCCTCTTGTAAATAAAATTCGTTCGATAATGCCGCATCTCTTGCTGTCTTCATGTCTGTTACTTGTTTCTGCATCTCATTGATTCTGTCTTTCTGGTTGCGTACGTGATTATCTAATCTTCCGAACTGTTGGTTCTGGAACTCTATGGTTTTGTAGTAAGCATCCCGTTCTCTGCGGGCATTTGCTAAATCCTTCTGATATTTAGATTCTCTGTTTAGTTGGTGTTTCAGCATGTTGTTGACATCGTCTAAGGATTCTTTTCTTCTTTGTAATTCTTCTATTGCTTGCTTTGCTTCTCTCTGCTGCTCTTGATATTTCTGTATTGTGTCCTGCAACTGGACTCGTGTTTCTTCCAGTAGGTTTCCTAGTGCTATTCTTGTATCTTCGGTATCTTTGAGTGTTTGTTTTAACTGTATTATTTCCGTGTCGGCAGCTATCAGCATTTCTTCTTTTGCAGCCCTTGCCTTATCTCTCTGACTTGAGCTCTCTTCTTGTACTTGGAGTGTAGCCTGTAGCTGCTTGATCTACTCTTGTAGTGTATGATTTTCTGCTCTTGCTGCTTGTAATTCTTCCTGAAGAGGGGTGATATCCGCCTCCAGTATTTCCAATTTCCTTTGGAATTCTTCTCGGGCACTGTCTATGGCATGTTTCAGGTGTTGCGGCAGTTGTTGGGATAGATTAATTAAAAGGTGACCCATATTTTCTAGTTCCGAAAAAATTGGAATGGTGTAGGATGGCAGGGGAGGACAAGGTTGTGACGAGGTTCCGGCGAGGAGTTGTTGTGAGTTTGGAAGTGAATAGTTAAGGGAGGATGTAGAGGCTTCAGAAGTTCCGGTGTGGTGATTGGGCTTGATGGGGCTGCGGTGTGGTTCCGGTTGGGAGATGGGGTTAGCAAGCGGGGTTTTGGGGAGGGCAGAGTCAGTAGTTGTTACCTTGTTTATTTGTTCCGTTTCTGCATTGTGTGCTTCTGTGGATTCCACTGCCTTCAATAGCTTGTCTAGTGCATCTTGATTAGATTGCTGCTCATTTTCCTGTTGCTCTGATTCTTTTTCGGTCGAAATTATTTCCGTCTCTGCTTGATCTTGTTGTTCTTGTTGTTCTGCCGATGATTCATTGTGCATTGAAGTTGCTGTATCATGGAAGGTTTCTTCTTCGTTCTTCTCTTCATCTTTATCGTTATCTTTCTCCTTTCCGGCTGAGCCTTGTGCTTCACTTTCTGAGGAGCTAATTCTGATGCGTTTCCGGCGGAACAATTGGTTGAGTTCTTCTTCATCTTCTTCTTCCTCATCTTCTAGTAGTTGAACTGATTCTTTGTGCCGTAAAACTGGTCCTCATTGAGATGGTTGAGCGGCGAGTATGGTTGGGAAGAGAAAAGAAAGGATGTGGGGAAGTCTGGATCGAGGGGTGGTTCCTTTGCTGACTTGTTTCACTATGGCGACGCACTCCTTATGGATTCGGTGAAAGAAAAATGAGGCGAAATTAACGGGTTCTCGTGCGGCAAGGTCGATGGCGGAATAGAATGGGCGGGAGATACCATAGGTGCGTTTCTGGAGATTAAGGATCGCAACTAAGAACTGCAATGCGGTTCTTTCAGGTTCGGGGCAGCAGAGAATGGCGTATTCGTTTGATGAATGGCGGGGGAAAAGTTCAGTCATGCGGGCTACGAGGATACTTGGGCCATTCTCGCGGCCTTGTGGAGTGAGGCGGAAGGCTTCAGCGAAGGCCTGGAAGGTTATTACGGTTCTAGATGGTAGGGAGAGGAAGAGCCATTGTCGTTCGGTGATGGGAGATTGGGCGATGGCTGGGATAATTTGTGCGAAGAAGGGATGGGCTTCCACTGAGTGCCAAGGCAGCTCAGCGAAGTTGGCCAACCCTCGGATACGCAGGTATTCTCCTACCTCGGTAGGGATACCATCACAGAAGGCTGTGTAGTTCGCCAACGCTTCCATTGCGCACGCAAACACGAATACACAGGACACAGCACACGGATACACAGAACACAGAACACACAATCACAATCACAAGAACACAATAGCGTTTTTTGGCGCAACCAAAGAGCTTAAGTACAGATATTACGGTGGGGGGTTAGGAAGGGATGGTTATCATTGTGCAGTGCTGGAATGATATTGCTTTTAATTTGGCATGCATACTTGAGTAATTGGTAAGGAGGGCGGCTTATGACAAAACACGGCTATTAAAAAAGAAGAGAAAAAACAGAATGAAAAGTAAAAAACAAAAGCTAAAAAATGCGGTCCACCGCCGAATGATTTAATGCGGACTAGTAGCGCTTCGATACGGCCGTAGCTTCGAGCCGTTGATTGCTTTTGGAAGTGGATTTCCGGTCAACGTAGTCAATCGAAAAGTTGTTGGACCGATTTGCTCTGAGATTTTGTAAGGGCCGAACCACCGTAATTTGAATTTGTCGGCGGATCTATTTGACTTTGCATTATAAAAAAGTACAAGCTGTCCTACCGAAAACACTGGAGTTTTCAGGTTTCTATCGTGCGTCCCTGCTTGTCTTAGTTGAACTTCGTGCATAGTGAAGAAACTGAGCCATTGGTGCTCATCTAACTCTCTGAGTGTGTCCAACCGAATTGACAGTGAGTCTTCCGGTAGAAGTTTTTGAGTGATTGCTATGCGTAAACTTGGTATGACTATCTCCATTGGTGCTATAGCTTCTAAGCCATACGCTAATTTGAAAGGTGTCAATCCTGTTGTTACCTTGTAGGTAGTCCGGTATGCCCATAACACTGCAGGTAGCAGTTGATCCCATCTTTCCGGTGATTCCATGATCAATTTTCGAAGGATATTCAACAAAGATTTGTTTGTACTTTCGGCCAATCCATTGACACGAGGATAATAAGGAGAACTAAATTTATGTGTGACCTGGAACGAATGTGTAAGTGCCTTCATTAGATTGTTTACAAAATGAGTGCCTTGATCTGAGACAATTTCCAGTGGTAAGCCAAAACGTGGAAAGACATCGGTTAGCAGACACTTTGCTACCGTAACGGCTATAGCAGATCGTAAAGCCCAGGCTTCAGCCCATCTGGTTGCATAGTCTGTACAGGTCAGTATGTAACGGTTGTTACTGAAGACTGTTGGTGGTGTAATTGGACCGATAAAATCTAGACCCCACTTCTGGAAAGGTTCCATTGGTAAGATGGGTTGCAGAGGAAAAAAATGACGTTGTAAAGGCTGACCCGATCTTTGACAAGTATCACATTGTTTGACAAACTGTAATATATCTCTGTACATCGTTGGCCACTAGAGACCACTCTGCAGAATTTTTCGGTGAGTTAAATCTGCAGCAAAGTGGCCACCGGAAGGAATCGAGTGAGCCAAAGTGATAACTGAGTTAAGTTCATGCGGTGGAATACATCGAAGTAGGATTCCGGTGTGATCTACATAATATAATTCTCCAGCAATTAACCGAAATCGGCGGCTAAAGACTGCAATTTTTTTGCATACTGCTCTAGAAGTCTGAGATGGAAGGCAACCATCAGTGAGAAAGGTCAAGATCTGATCATAATATGAAAATGGGATAGGTGGGTCTGCAGATTCTTTATTAATTGGTTCTGATACATAAATCGCGGGTGTCGTGTCATCTATGCCCACCGGAGCTTCACCGGAATCTAAGCGGGATAAAAAATCTGCTAAGGCGTGTGAACTGCCTGGTCGATGAATGACTTCGTAGTCAAATTCCTGCAAGAGTAAGACCCATCACGCTAATCGACCACCTAGATGCTGCTGCCGAACTAGATAGACAAGAGCAACGTGATCTACATGAAATGTGAATTTACGGCCTAGCAAGTAATGTCTAAATTTCTTGACCGAATATACTAGTCCTAGACATTCTCTTTCTGTTACAGAGTAATTTTTCTCAGCAGGTGCTAATCTTCGACTTGCATAATACACTGGTCTGAACCATTTATCAATTTGTTGCATCAATACACTTCCTATTGCTATATCTGAAGCATCAACAAATATATGAAATGGGTGATCCCAGTCCGGCGGTTGTAAGATAGAAACTTGTGTTATTAAATGCTTTAAACGATCAAAGGCTATCTGGCATTCCTGGGTCCATTCAAATTGTCGAGCTGTTTTGCTGATTAGCTTGTTTAGTGGTATAGCCAGATGAGCAAGCCACCGTAAGTGCCTTCCATGCCACCGTACTTGGCCCATAAAGCGCATAACTTCTTTTGAAGAAGCTGGCACCAGAGCTTCTAATACTACCGAAATCTTATCTGGATCTACTTGGATACCTTGTGCAGATACAATGTGGCCAAGTAACTTGCCACATGAGACCGCAAACACCGATTTGTTTGGATTCAAACAGAGTCTATATTCTTTGCATTTCTGAAAGCAGCACCGTAAATGAAACAGATGTGCTATCATCTTACCAAAAATTGAAAAGTCGTCGAGATATACTTGCATAAATGAAGTGAGATAGGAAGAAAATATCTCTTGCATACATCTTTGAAATGTGCTTGGTGCGTTTCTTAATCCAAACCACATTACCGTACAAGCAAAGACACCCCAATTGGTAATGAATGCAGTTTTTGGTATATCTGCTTCGGCCATTCTAACCTGATTGTAACCACTGTATCCGTCTAAGAATGAATACATCTCATGACCTGCTACCCTATCGAGCATTGTATCCAGAAAGGGGATCGAGAAAGGATCCGGTACTGTTGCTGCGTTTAATTTCCGGTAGTCTACACAGATTCGTAGTTGCTTATTTTTCTTTGGCACGATCACAATTGGTGAAATCCATTGAGCATGTTCTACTGGTACGATGAATCCGACTTTTAATAATCTATCAAGTTCGGCTTTTACCTGTGATGCATAATTGGGATTCATCCGGTAGCCGGGCTGTTTGTTCGGTTTAGCTTCAGGCTTCAACATAACTTTATGCTGATAGATGCGCGGATCTAATCCCTTCATATCTTTGTAATCCCATGCAAAGACATCAATGAATTCTTGGAGTAGCTGGATTAAATTTGCTTGAAATGTTTCTGGTAAGTTTTGCTTTATCTTCACAGGACGCGGATGATCTTCATCTCCTAAATTGTAAGTAATTAGCTGATCTTCGGGGACATAGAATTGTTGATGTTTCTCTGTGTTTTCTGTTGGTTTAAGAAGTTGTTGCAATTCATCATCATCCTTCTGAGCCTCTTCTGTGACGGGTATTACTGTACAGACTGAAGCATTCCAATTATCTACAACGGGCTGTAGATCAATAGTCCCTAAGGAAATTAAGTCAGCGTTACTCTTCAGAAACTCTTCTTCTTCATCATCTGACAATCCATCTAGCATATGGACTGGTTCAGCAAAATACGGTCTAGCGTGTAGCTCGCAAGGTTGTATAGCATCTAATTTTACCACATATCTACGATTGGCATCTTTAAACGTAAGCTCTTGTGCAGACCAGTCCTGTATTACCTTCGCATGTTTCAGCCAAGGTCGGCCAAAAAGAAGGTTGTAATCCAAAGTGGATTCCGACAAATCTAGTATAACAAAGGCCATTTTAAAGGTCGTACCTTGCAAAGTGATGGGTACATTTCGCACAAGTCCTACAGGATGGACTCTTGATTGATCTGCCATTCTGACAAAAAATTGAACTGGTTCGATTTCGGTCCATCCTAATCTTTTGCATAAGGCCGCCGTCACAATGTTAACATCAGAGCCTCCATCCCAATACTTGCGTAATTTTATGATTCTTATACCATACTGTAATCAAGGGAACTGAATGATCGACAGTAGAATCAGGTTCTGGTTGAACTGCTGCTGTTGCCGGAATACAAGAAGGCACCGGACTGAACTATTGCTGGAACTGTTGTCGAATCCCAGGTACTAATGCCAGAAGTTGGCCTAGAGGCAAAGTGATAGACGCCTTGGATAAAATTTCCCAGGCCTGTTGAGATTGATTGTCCTGCTCCTTTGAACTTGAGGTCTCCGCTGATGCAGAAGTATCTGCTGTTATGTCTACTGCTGATGATAGCTCCGCTGTTGCTTCCTTTTGTTGCATTCCTTCCTTTGTTGACGAAGCCTGAGTCACCGGAATAGGTTCTGGGAAGACTGGTGGTTTTGTTGTGGTCCATCGACTAGCTTTGTTATACATTCTGTGTTGTTCATGTATCCCTGGTTCAAATATTTCTACTGCCGGTTGCAGTTGTTTACCGGAACGGGTCTGGACTGTAGCAGTCTATGTTTCTACTGGCGTGATTTGTACCATGTTGGCCATTGGGTTTTGTCGCTCCTTCTTCCTTTGATCATACTCAGATGCATCTTTGCAAAATCTTATGATGTGTCCGAATTCGCCGCAAAAATGACAGCGTGGTGGTGATAGATTGGGATTTTCCGGTGGTAGTTCGTTCTGCCAGCGGTTTGGATTATAATTGTTATTCCTCTGTCCTCGGCAATTTCGATATCCTTGCTGTTGGTTGTTTCCCATTTGTGGAGGCACACAGTGATTGGCTGGTTGTCCTTGTTCCTGTATAATTGCATTGACAGTTGTTGTTCCTTGTACTCTAGCGTTGTATGCGCAGTTTTCGATGGTGTATCCGACAATGTTGCAAATAGCGCAGAATGTTTGATTAAGTGCGCAATTGGCACTGGTATGTCCTGAATTTTTGCATATGTTGCAGTATACCTGTCTAGTCATATCTTCTGCAACATTCTTGTTTGCTTTTAACCATTCTAAATCTTCTGTAAATCCACCGACTTTGTGTTCCAGTTGCAGAGTCATTGCAATGACTGCGTCGAGGGACATGGCTCCGACACATCTTATGATCATGATCTACTTAAGTTGTGGAACCAAGCCATTAATGAACCACTCAGTGATAACATCATCTGGTAAGTTAGCATGGGCCGGTGGTAGCTTCCTTAAGTGTGTTCTGAAGAGAGTAGCATACTCCTGTACGGTTTGATTTGGTTTCTGTCTGTTATTCTGCAGATAATCAAAAATTTCGGTTGGATTCTTTTTTAGCCTGAATTGCTGCAGAAAAGCATCTCGTACTTCTTCGTAGGTACCGAAATGATTAATATCATATTCTGTAAGCCATCTAGCTGCTTCATTAACAAGTGTAGATTGGAAGACAATGGATTTGTAGGCCTGATCCGGTGGATGATTGAGAACTACATAACTTATCTCGAACGTACGCACATGAGCATCCGGATCATCTCCTGGAAATCCACCAAACTTCGTGTACGTCACTCCCGTTGGAGGTGGCCTGGGTGGACATAACTGTTGTTGTCCGTTCATCGTGAGCGTGTTATACTTTCCTTCTGAACTATTGGAATCTGTATCGTCGGATGACGCACGTTCCGGTGTGATTATCTTGTCTAATATGCTTTGAATTTCTGTTTCGAACAGCCTTCCTTCCTCCTTGATGTCCAGTGTATGGGAACTTGCTTCCAAGCACGGCAGATGGGCTGAAGATTCAGCAGAAAATGCTAAATCGTCACCAGAAACTGTGATTCTCTTACCAAAATTTCACCGGAATGAACTGAAATTGTGCCCGAATTCGGCGTTTTTTCGCCTTTGCCGATTTCTTTGACTAAAGTGTTTCTAATCATAGATGAATCTGAATTTTTTTCCAGAAGTGTTAAACTAGATTCCAACTGCGTCTTGGTAGGTTCTAGAATTACTATATCTTTGACAGACTGTGCCGAAATAGTACCGGAATCTACCAGAGGCGTAACAGATTCCACCGGATTATGACCGGAATCAGTTTTAACGTTCTTAACTTTCTTGACAACTGTGTCAGTCCTAGTTGTACTTCTACCTCCCAAAGTTGGCTTTAGTACTCCAGACTGATGGTTCTTGGGATACGTTTCACCGGATCCAGTAATCGGCATGTATCATATTTTGTACTATTCGCGTAGTATTACTAACGAGACAGTCTGCAACAATCTGGTTCTGTTGCTACTGCCAATCGAACGATAATCTAATTCTGACAGATGACTGGCAATCTTGATGCCACTTTCCCACAGACGGCGCCAAGTGTTAAATGTTACACAGTTACGCTGTGTTAATAACTAGCCGAAATCGTTACCGAATAAATATTAAACGTAAAATAATGATTCATCGTAAACTGTATTAAATTTTCTATTACCGAAAGGCGTTATCAGATCAAGTGGGTTCTTGGGAGTGGTAGGGGTCTGTTAGACAGAGGCCCTGTACTATTTTCCCAAATCCTTACACACCCGTAAATACTCTATTGCGTCTTAGCTCAGTACTTAGCTTCAACTGACGAGTAACTGTTTTTGCGTACTAGGACACCGAACTTACAGTCTAATCTGCTATGGTAACGGAGCAGTAGTCTGGTTCTGACTCGCAAACTAATAGAGTTACTCAACTTTACTAAACGTATGCAGAACTCAATCAACAGGCATACTATCACAGTTTAACTCATCACCAAGCTTATCAGTGCTCCAACTCGCAGTTCATACTATTACCGATATTAGTTCTTCCCTGTGATCGGAATCAACAGTGAATACAGAACACAACTGTTAACAAACAGATTCACACTCGATACTACAAATTCATTACTCTGCACTACAATAGGAATAGACGAACAGACTGAATACAACAATATAGAAATATGACTCAATCTCTCGATAACACCACACAAACTCAGATAGTACTCAAACAACTTCTGGAAAAAAACGGGGTCTCTATCACTCTTTTCCCATTGCTTTTAAAAAGATGTTTACAGAATGCACGTACCAACTTTTAGCGCAAATTTTGAAAATTCCGTTACATCCGACATACATTTGTCCTACTCCGGCGGCCATCTAACATCATTTTCACATGCTGATTTGTGGGTCCAAAGGTTAGGATAGATATGAACTTATCTACCCATTTAGTAACAACTTCTAAATTGAACAGATAAGCATCGAGTAGTTCATCAAACACTCCTTGCAGTGACTCCTGAGGTGAGGTGATCTACCTTGAGGTGGGTCCTACCTTTCCTAACAACCATTTCAAAGTTGAATTCCATTAGTAAGAGGAACCATCTTACTAAGCATCCTGTATTGCAAGGTTTATTGACCAAATATAATAAAGCTTGATGATCAGTGGAAAACCTGAACTTCTTGGCCAATAGATAGTGTCTAAACTTCTTCACGACATATACCATGCCTAACCCTTCTCTTTTGGTTGTTGTATAGTTTCGTTTAGATGTGTTTAGCTATCTTCTAGCATATGCTTTAGGCAAATCTAGATTTCCTTCACCTATGGGTTGTGCTAGCACCCATCCTATTGCATAATTGGATGCATCTACATGGACATGGAATGGTTTATTCCAATAAGGAGTGGTCAGCATTGGTGTTGTGCACAAACGTCTCTTCATCTCATTGAAGGAATTTTCACATTCATCATTCCACTCAAAAATTTTCAATAAAGTGTAAAAAGAGAATTAGCTATGATCGCATACATGTGGATAAACCTATAGTAATATCCACGATGGCCCATAAAGGTCTATACCTCTTTAACGTCCCTTGGGCTCAACAACTCCGCTATGGCTCTTACTTTTTCCTCATCCATTGATTATTATGTTTCTTAGAAACAATAGGACCTAAGATCTTACCTTGACATACCATGAACACACACTTTTCTGGATTCAGACAAACTTGATATTCTCTACACTTGTTGAAGATTTGTCTGAGCTTTGGGATGTGGTGTCTTCTTTCTTGGGAATGAGCACATAAATTGTCCACATATACTTCTAAGCTCTGTTGCAAGAACTATTTGAAGAAATGACACATGAGCTTTTAGAATGTTTGCACATGCATTGGTGAGCCCAAATGGCATCACACAAAATATAAAGATTCCCCACTATATGGTGAAGGCCGTTTTGTGTTGATCTTCTACGACAATGGCTAATACTTGGTTGTAACTTGAAAATCCATCAAGGAAGCTATAAAATTCCTTGCATGTAACATGCTCTAACAAATGTTCAGTGGATAGCTATCTCTAATCACAACGGCATTAACTTTTTTAAGGTTAGTACACACCTACAACTTTTTGTTCTTCTTGGGCACCACTATGATCGAGGACACCCATTGAGTACGCTCAATCTCATAGATAAATTCAGCGTCAATTAGTTTGTCGATTTCTTATTTTATTTTTGTAATCGGATCTTGTAGACGCATGTAGACAGAGATAGTACAAAAACGAAATATCACAAAATCATAAATAGAATAGATAGAGACAAAAGAGTGAACACAAGATTGGGTACAATCTCTCCCCACATACTCTAATGGATGAGTCTATCACAGTATGTGTATTTTGATAGGTATTTCTCATTACGGCCTAAATAGAAGATACATGAGGGTAGTGCTTTGAGAAGCGTGCATTTATGAAGATATGCATTATTTACAAAATCGTCGCTTTCTAAACGATCTATTATTTTTATAAAAATTTCGCTTTCTAAAGAATATACTATTTTTATAAAAAATATACAAAATACCAATTTTTAACTATCTTCATAAATATCTGAATAAGTCGACTCACATTCATGCCCTCATGATTCTTCACCTGACAAATCAAAACACAATCACATTAAAAACCTCAAGGCATTAAAATCCATATAACATTTCATTATTCCATAAAGTATAAGATGCCTCCGAGTTGTCGAGCAACTGACCTCAATTGATAAAAATAAAATAGACATGAATAGCCAATCACATGTCCCCCCATTGAATAAGCATATTCCATGTAAAAACACATGCATAGAACTTAAAAAATGGAAGTTAATGTGATTGTGAATGATATGCAAAGCTAAAGTCTATTTTGGAACCTAAATTTTGAAATAATGTGACCCAAAAGTGATTATGAGAACAAACATCTCAATCTGATAAAATAACTTTTAGAAAACCATGATATGAAAAAATACATTTAATAAATAACTTACCATGATGAGGAGAAATAATTTAATAAATAATATTTAATAAATAACTTACCAAAATCCTCTGTAACATGGGTAGGATCCATGGGCTTATATAGAACCAAAACCTATCACTAAACATGTGAAAGAATTTTAGCAATATTAAAATTAAAATAGAAATATTGCTTGAAATTAAAAAAGGTTTTGTTTTAGAAATATGTAAAATAAATCAATAAATCAATGAGAGTGCTAGATAAATAAATAAATAAATAAATAAATAAGGGGAAGAGAGTGTTAGAAGTTATGTTAAATTATCAATTAAAAGCATACAATGGAGTATCAATATTTGAAAATAGGCTAGTGGATAAATTTTATCTCTTGTAAGTGAGAGATGGTGAGTTCAAATCCCCTACATGCTAACTAGGGAAATAAGTAAGCTAACTAGAGAAATAAGTAAGCTAACTAGGGAAATAAGTAAGCTCTTATTGCCACTCATTAGTTAGATAAGGTTCGCATGTAGCCAATGGAACCAAAGGGAACCAAGAGAACCATGAGTGTTAGAGAAGCCAAAGATGCCAAAGTTATGCCATAGTTCTATGCCTTAATCTTTCAGTAATTGCATGGATAACCGAATTGATAAATGAACTTGATAAACAAACTTGATAAACGAACTTGATAAACAAACTTGATAAATGAATTTGATAACCAAACCAGAATAGGAGTAGTGCACAGTGCACAGTGTGACAGTGAGCACAATGAGTACAATGAGTACAGTGAGCACAGTGAGCATAGTATGACATGAGCACCGTAACAGAGCCGAAAAAATTCAAAAAAGACATCGACAAACCAAAAAAACATGAATTGACAAATGTAAACCTAGATCAAACCAGAATTGACGAACCAAAATAGATGCTGAATTACAAACATAGCGAATCGTGAATGGATGTCAGGAAGTATACCTCTCCCCAGACATGCATAGGTCCTGATACCACTATAATTGGATCTTGTGGACACACATATGCAAAGATAGTACAGAAACAAAATCTCACAAAAGCATAAATATAATAGATAGAGACAATAGACTGGACACAAGATTGGGTAACAATCTCCCCCCACATACTCTAATGGATGAGTCTATCAGAGTATGTGTATATTTATAAGTGTTTCTCATTACAACCTAAATAGAAGATACATGAGGGTGGCATTTCAAAAAGCATGCATTTACAAAAATTTGTATTATTTACAAAATCATCACTTTCTAAGCGATCTACTATTTTTTACAAAAATGCTGCTTTCTAACTAATCTACTATTTTTACAAAAAATATATAAACTACTATCTTTGAACTATCTTCAAAAATATATGAATAAGTCCACTTGCATTCATGCCCTCATGATTCTTCACCTGGTAAAAAACACAATCACATTAGAAACCTCAAGGCATTAAAATCCATATAAAATTCCATTATTCCATAAAGTATACCAATTTTGGTTGCATAAGTGGCTTCTATTTGGTGGGCTTCGCATCAACCGTCATGGGGATCGTGTGAAAGTATATTTTTGGATCTACCCCCTTCAAGTCTCTATAGGTCCATGCAAACACATCCCTATATTCCCTTAATAAAGCTACATGCTCTAGTTCTTCTTCTTCACTTAGGTCTTCCCCTATGTACATACATGGCTCTTCGTTCTCTTCAATGGTTACTACAATTTTTTTGGTCTTTCCTTTATTATCATACGCTTCTCTTGTGATGGCCTCTCTCTTGTGCATTTGTACCAAAATTTTATGGTCTTCAACTTCATATTTCTTGAAGTTCTCTGGTACTTCAAACAATGATTCCTCCTTTGCTTATTTCACTGCTTTTCTTTTCTTTTCCTTTTGACTACCTTCACTTTTATCCCTTAAATTATAGTTTTAATGCTTGTGAGAGGTTATTCTTCTTTTTGGGTAGATACTCATACATTTTCTAGATAGTGCTCTACCAATTTAGAGCAACTATTCATCACAGTGGGATCTAGATCACTTCCATCCTCTTCTTCTTCTATGACCTCGTTAGAGTCACACTCTTCTACCAGGGGTTCACACATGAAAAAATAGATATCATAACCCTCCTCATCACAATGAGGCATCCATTGTTCTTCATTGACATCAATGACCATGGTGGCTAAGGTTTCTGCCCAACCATGAGGCTCAAATTCCTCATTTGGAAAGATCATTGATGTGTAGGTTGGGTCTCTAACTGTTCCGGCTCCTTGAGAAGTTCCTTCTTCTCTCACTTTTAGGCATTTTTCCTCTTCCCCTACAAGCTTGCACTTCCAGAAGTGAGTATCTTCATGCATCTAGGATGGATCAGAAGAACTTAGAGAATGCACAAAGATTGAATCATCTTGCACCTTGTGGATAGGATTCCACTGTAGGGGTGGTACATCTCTGAAGATATAATCCTTTAGATTAACCTTGGTTGTGACCCCTAAGTGCTACATGTACAAGGAGTTGGTTCCCCAATCTTTTACTATTTGCAGTTACCGTAGGAAGGGTCTTCCTAGGATTATTTCATAGACGTTATTTTTGCCAAAGTCACATATAGCCAAGGTGTGTTCAAACTCTACACCACAAGTGGTTAGAGTTATCCCTTCTAGCAATCCTTAAGGTATTTCAATATGGACGCCAGCCATTTGAAGCTCCATTCTAGTTTATCTTAATGTGGGTTTGCCCCATTCCTTCCATAAGGAGGTGGTAGCAATCACAACACCAACTCCCAAATCTAAGATAGCTTTGGTTGTGTAACATTGGTAGGTGATTGGAAGATAATTATTACCTTGTTCACCTTCACTCATGTCTCCTATTTTGTCTAGAGGTATGTCTAGGACTTTCAACTTAGAGCCTACTTTTGACATATTGGAACCAAGTTCTGGAACCTGATTCGCCACATGTTTCAATAGCTCAAGTTTTACTTTGAGCATTTCGACAATCCATGAAATCAGGAACATAAAATTTTGTTGGTGGTGAGCTTTCTCCTTCAACAACTGGTTGAGGTTGTGGAGGTAAAGAAACCTACAACTTGTTTACCAATTGCTCTAGTATTTCTAATAACCCTTGGAAATGCAAACCCGGTTTGATAGAATTTGTCTAATTGGACAATTGATTGGCCTGAGCATAGCCTGAGCTACTTCTACCATTTTCATGCAAAATTTTATCCATTGAATCTCTAAATCTGCTTTAGGGTAACTCTTGTCTAGGTTTGCAGTTGTTGGCCCTTCTTGAAGCCGAGCCTGGTAGACCGTGAACATCATGTCCAAGACTTTTGGGGTTGGATCTACAAGAATAGACCCTGGTTGTGTTCTATTCATAATGAGTGGTGGGGTGGGATGAAGTGGAGTGGATGGATTTTTGGCATGCGAGGGGTTTTGAGATGCAATGTCTCCAATTTTTATGTTTGCATCTCACAGTTTTTCTTCTAGTTTGGATAACTTTCTAGCCCATATAGGATTGGCCTTCTCCTTGGTATCCTTCCACGTTCTTGTTTTCCTCTTACTAGGCTCTACTGATTCACTTGGCTTTGGTTGTTCAGTTGGTTTAGCATGTTTTAAGGTTTGTGTTCTAGTGATCATCTGTATAGGACATGTTAATGCTACTTGAACTTGAATCCACCACTAAGTCTACCACATTAATGGGTGTAACCTTGGAATCACTAGAGGGGTTCCTTGGACAATCTTTTGGGAGATGTTATGGTGATGTTATGTCCTCATCCCGGAGCTGGTGGGTGGGGACATTCACGAATGAAATGGTCACCTTGACATCTAAAACATGGTCCTCTAGGGGCTTTTTTCCTTATTGCACTCAGGACAAAAGCCTTGTATTGTGATGTTATGTCCTCATCCCGGAGCTGGTGGGTGGGGATATTCATGAATGAAATGGTCGCCTTGACATCTAAAACATGGTCCTCTAGGGGCTTGTGCTCTCACATTTGATTATTATGGCTCCCGATTTGGTTCCATATGTATTGCCTCATATTGATACTTATAAGTCTCATTGTGCTCGGGTGACTCTGTGTAATAAGCTAGTGGACTATTTTCATGGGTGTAGTCAGAAATCTGAGCATGAGGGTCATTTTGTAAGGCCAAAGGGGTCATTGACACCAATGTTCTATTAGGGTTCTCCTCTACCACTACATACTTAACTGAAATCACATTGGCAGGAGACGGTGTTTGGTTTCCTAAGACCGGTTGTGGCCTATATGATGCCTGATATTGTTGTTGGTATTTAGGTTGATATTGCTATTGTGACCTATAATATGGATGTTGGTATTGGTTCTCATACCTACCCTATTGGTAAGGTTACTGATAAGTTTGTCTGACAACCTGCCTATTGTACAAACAATCTTGAGCCCTATGGTTCATGTATTTTCTCTCAATAGTGCAATATGGAGCATTTAGTTCTCTCATGTTCTGGTTTTACATTGGGCATATGTTAGCCATGTGGTGTTGATATATTTAGGTAGTCATGTGTGTGAACACTCTAGGACCATCGAGGCACTTTTTTCCCTCTTTAGGAGGTTTTTCCCCCGGTTTGTATATACGACTATTGCCCTAATGGGCTACTTACCTTTGTACATTCTCTAGTAATACATTCAATATTGTGTGTTAAGCTCCAAGCTTCTTCTTCTTCCTTGTGTTGTTTGCTGCTTCCGCAGACGTCTAACTCCAACAATTGGTATCAGAGCATGTCGTCGCTTCATCTAGGGTGCCGTCGACACTCCTTCGTTTGCAGTCTCAAAATCGCACTAATATTGGTGAGCATACTCAGCGTGTTTTCGAGATCAAAACAACTTTGCTATATGCTGCCGAAATCGCGATCTGAGCTCGTTTCGGCCTCCACATGCACTATCACAACGCTTGTGCAAGCTACTTCATCTTTTTGTGCCAAAGGTATATACCAATTTCTGTTCACCAGTATAAGCATCTCGAAGTCTGCTACAGGTCTAGCAGAATTTGTCTTGGTAGTTCTGTTCAACTTTTTGAGATACAATCAATTTTTTGCATAAAGGTATTTTCATCACCGGCCATGGCTGAAAGCAGTGACGTATTCCGTATGTTGGCTGTTGAGGATAAGTTGGATGGTACCAACTACCCGTTATGGGCTTATATGATGCGACATGTATTGGTTGCAAAAGGCCTATGGAACATTGTGTAGGGTGTTGGAAAACGTCCTATCACACTTGCAATTGTTACAACTACAGGTAGTGAAGCTGATGCAGAAGGTGTCAAAGATGATGATATTCTTCATATTCTTGTTTGTACTACGGTTTTTATTGCACCTATTGCAGAGCAGATTCATTGGGATGGCAGAGATGCCCAGGCACATGCATTTATAGCTTTGTCTCTCAAACATGCCATTATTCCTCACATACGCTCTTGCAGAACAGCTAAGGATGCTTGGGATACACTTACTACATTGTACGAAGCTAGAAATGAGGCTTGTGTTGCTTACCTCCGAAAACAGCTGGAGAGTGAGCACATGAATGAAGGTGATTCCATGGAGAGTTTTCTAACAAAGATCAAAGACTTGAAGGAACAATTGATTTCTGATGATGAGGTTATACTAGATAGCTCACTTGTGTAGACCATTCTGAATGGTCTTCTTGATTCATATTAGAGTTTTGCTTCTACTCTTCGATTGATGATGAAAGGCAATCCAAATGCCTTGTCATTTGAGGAGTTAGTCTCTATTCTGTTGCAGGAGGATCAGTCCAGGCAGAATAGGTCCATTATGCATGTTGCAGATCAAGCTTTCCTTGCTAGTCAGAAGGGCAAAGGAAAATGGAGCTCTTCTACTAGTAAGTAGAAATCTGCAAATGCTGCACATTCGAAGAACCAAGATAAACATGAGAAAAAAAAGCAGAAATTGATTTGCAAGTAGTGTAAAGGGAATGATCATATCATAAAGAACTACCCAAAACTCGCTACTAAAGAGGCAAAGAAGAGGAAAAGAAGAAAGAGGAAAAGAAGAAAGAGGCTGGAATGGTTGTTGCAGAAGCCTCTACACCAAAAACAGAGTCTGCTAATCTTGTGCAGGAAGAAGAATGGGCGTTTATTACTGTTTGCAGTTTTGACCCATCTTCTCATGAATAGTGCATGTCTGCAGTAGACTCAGATGTATGGTACTTTGACAATGGGGCGACCAAACATATTACCTCGCAATGCAGTTTCTTCTCTTCACTCGAGCCTACCCCTATAGGGAATACTGTTACATGTGCCAACAACTCCTCTTATCCTGTTATGGGAGTTGGTAAGATCATTTTGACTACTGCCGATGGTAGTTCTTTCACTTTGTCAGATGCTTTGTGTTGTGCCAGGGATAAAGAAAAATCTATTATTAGTTTCTGCATTAGCCAAGATTGGCTTGGTTGTGAAATTTGTTGATGACAGGTGTATAGTTCATGATCTATCAAATGGCGATGTGATTATTGCTTCTGGCATTTTATGTGGTGGGCTGTATAAGCTCATAGACTATGAGAGATCTGTAAATGATTTGGCATGTGCAGTACATGATTCTCAGGCTATGTCAGATGCAAAGCTTTGGCATGCATGCTGATATATTTAGGTAGTGATGTGTGTGAACACTCTAAGACCACTAGGGCACTTTTTTCCCTCTTTAGGAGGTTTTTTTCCCCCTGCTTGTATATATGCCTATTACCCTAATGGGCTACTTATCTTTGTACATTCTCTAGTAATACATTCAATATTTATGTTGTGCTCCAAGCTTCTTCTTCTTCCTTGTGCTTTTCACGTGCTTCTGCAGACGTCTAACTCCAACAATTGGTATCAGAGTAGGTCGTCGCTTCATCTAGGGCGACATTGACACTCCTCCGTTTTGCAGTCTCAGAATCACATGAATTTTGGTGAGCATACTCAGCGTGTTTTCAAGATCAAAGCAACTTCGCTATGTGGTGCCGAAATCGCGATCTGAGCTCATTTCGGCCTCCGAATGCACTATCATAGCGCTTATGCAGGCTATCTCATCTTTTTGTGCCAAAGGTATATACCAGTTGATGTTCGCCAATATAAGCATCTCGAAGTCTGCTACAGGTCTAGCAGAATTTGTCTAGGCAATTCAGTTCAACTTTTTGAGATACAGTCAATTTTTTGCATCAACGTATTTTAGTCACCGGCCATGACTAAAAGCAGTGACGTATTCCGCATGTTGGCTATTGAGGATAAGTTGGATGGTACCAACTACCCATTATGGGCTTATATGATACGGCATGTGTTGGTCACAAAAGGACTGTGGAACATTGTGCAGGGTGTCGAAAAACGTCCTATCACACATGCAACTGTTACAACTACAGGTACTAAAGCTGATGCAGAAGGTGTGGAAGATGATGATATTCTGCATATTCCTGCTCGTGCTACGGTTTTTGCTGCACCTACTGTAGAGCAGATTCACTGGGATAGCAAAGATGCCCAGGCACCTACATTAATAGCTTTGTATGTCAAACGTGCCATTATTCCTCACATTCGCTCTTGCAGAACAACTAAGGATGCTTGGGATACACTTACCACATTGTACCAAGCTAGGAATGAGGCTCGTGTTGCCTACCTCTGAAAATAGTTGGAGAGTGAGCACATGAATGAAGGTGATTCTATGGACAGTTTCCTAACAAAGATCAAAGACTTGAAGGAACAGTTGATCTCTGCTGATGAGGTTATACCAGATAGCTCACTTGTGCAGACCGTTTTGAATGGTCTTCCTGATTCATATCAGAGTTTTGCTTCTACTCTTCGGTTGATGACAAAAGGCAATCCAAACGCCTTATCATTTGAGGATTTAGTCTCTGTTCTATTGCAGGAACATCAGTCAAGGCAGAACAGGTCCATTATGCGAGTTGCAGATCAAGATTTCCTGGCTAGTCAGAAGGGTAAAGGAAAATGGAGCTCTTCATCTAGTAAGCAAAAATCTACTAATTCTGCACATTCGAAGAAGGAAGATAACGATGAGAAGAAATCAGAAAAGCAAAAATTGTTACTATTCATGGTCTGTCAAATGGTGACGTGATTATTGCTTCTGGCATTTCATGTCGTGGGCTGTATAAGCTCATAGATTATGAAAGATCTATGAATGATTCGACATGTGCAGTACATGATTCTCAGGCTATGTCAAATGCAAAGCTTTGGCATGCACGCTTTGGTCATCTAAATTTTGGTAGTTTGCTATGCGTGCAAAAATCTCAAATGATGTCCTCTTTGCCCAAACCTAAGGCACCTGGAAAACATGTTTGTGAAGGCTGTATTTTGGGCAAAATGCAGCGTTCCTCATTTCCAAAAGATGGTTCAGTTCGGGCTACTTAGAAATTGCAGCTTGTACATAGTGATGTCTGTGGTCCTATGTAAACACCCACTTTTGGAAATTATCTTTACTTCGTGACTTTCATCGATGATTTTTCTAGGCATTCATGGGTATATCCATTGAAGGCAAAGTCTGAAGTGTTCATGTGCTTCAAAGAGTTTTTGGTTTTGGCTGAAAATCTGTCAGCATGTAAAATGAACACCCTCCATTCTGATCGAGGGGGGGAATATATGTCTTCTGATTTTAATGCATTTCTGGCTGAACGTGGGACAAAACTCCAGTGTAGAGTGCCGTATACACCTCAACAGAATGGAGTTGCTGAACGAAAGAACAGGTCACTCATGGAGATGGCGAGGTGTATGGTCAAAAGTCAGGCTTTACCACATAGTTTCTGGCTTGAGGCTGTCATGTGTGCAGCATATGTACTTAATAGGTGTCCCACTAAAGTGCTGTAGTCTATCACTCCATATGAAGCTTGGCATGATTGGAATCCATCTGTTGCTCATCTGTGTGTTTTTGGTTGTTTGGCATATGCATTAGTGCCTAAACAACATCGCAAAAAATTGGATGATAAAGTAGTAAAATGTATTTTTGTTGGGTACAGTTCTGAAAGTAAAGGCTATCGTTTGTATCATCCACAAACTAAATGCATTCTGGTTAGCCCTGATGTTGTTTTTGTGGAAGATGCTATTCAACCATTGCTTTCATGTATTAAGGAGACATTTGTTAGCTCCAAAGACATGTATGATACTTTGCTTCCTCTTTTTATAGGTGGACAGTCTAGTGCTGGTCCCAATGAGGCAACTTCTCAGCCTTTGCAAGTTTCATGTGATGATGCAGATAATTCAATTGCTGATGTAGATTTACATGATGCACTAGTTGATGAGAGAGCTAATATTGAGAAGGAAAAAACTATGCCAAAATGGCTGGTGCAGACTTTGCGTGACAACAAATTAGATGCAGCTCTATCATATCGTACTCGTTCATGCTCTCATAGTGCCTCTTTTGCATCAGATTGCTATGCTATGTGTGCATCTAGTCTCTGTGATGAGAATGAGCCTGTTTCGTTTGATGAAGCACAAAATTCAAAAAATTGGATGGCTGCTATGCAATCTGAATGCTATAATGAAGAATGGTACTTGGTCTTTATGTGACTTGCCTCCTAGCAAGAAGGCCATTGGCACTAAGTGGGTATACAAGCTGAAGCGTAAACTTGATGGTACAGTTGACATGTATAAGGCTAGGCTTGTTGCAAAGGGTTATGCATAGGAAAGAGGCATTGATTTTGATGAGACCTTTGCACCTACATGTTGTATGACTAGTGTTCGGAGCATCTGTGCACTTGCAGCCCATCATGGTTGGAATGTACATCAGCTGGACATTAAAATAGCATTTTTGAATGGTGATTAGCATGAAGAAGTGTATGTTTTTCAACCCCGTGGCTTTGTGCAGAAAGGGCATGAAAACCAGATGTGCAGGTTAAAGAAGGCATTATATGGTTTAAAGAAAGCACCACGTGCTTGGTATGAGAAGATACATGCCTATCTGATTGCACATGGTTTTGAGAACAGTCCAACTGAAAGCACCTTATATGTTAAGCATGCTAATGATGTGCTTCTGATCATTGTTGTCTATGTTGATGACATGCTGCTCACTAGTCCTATTCAGAAGCATATTGTTGATTTTAAGGCTGATTTGCATGCCTCATTTGAGATGTTTGATTTGGGGCATTTACATCATTATTTGGGCATTCAGTTTATGCATGTTGATGGTGGAATGGCTTTGTGTCAAAAGAAATATATTGACACATTATTAAAGTGTTTTGGCCATGAAGACTGTAAACCTATTGCCACTCCTATGGAAACAGGTTTATGACTGAGTCTTCATGATGCTGGAGATGCATTTGATGCTATTCTTTATCAGCAGGTTGTTGGATGCTTGATTTACTTATGCATTACTCGACCGGGGTGGTTGCTATGACACTTGTGTGTCCACTAGTGGCTTTTGCTTCATGCTTGGTAGCTCATGTATATCTTGGTTGAGCAAGAAGCAGTCTACTGTGGCCACTTCTAGTTGTGAGGCTGAGTATAGGGCAGCTTTCACAGCGACTGTTGAGTGTGTGTGGCTCAGATGCCTTATGGTTGATTTGGGTGTTGGTGAGTCTTCTGCCACCACCATCTTCAATGACAGTCAGAGCGCATTGGCAGTTGCGAGGAACCCTGTGTTCCATGCTTGCACTAAGCACATTGAGGTGCATTATCATTATGTCAGGGAGAGGTACTCTGTTGGGGGAATCAGCTTGGCATATGTGCCCATGCAGGAGAACATTGCAGACCTTTTCACGAAGGCTCTGCATAGGGAGAAGTTTGAAGCTTTTCGCAAAGCTTTCGGCTTACTTCCTTTTGTGGAGTGATCTCCACATAGCTTGGCACTTCCTTATGCATGAGTGCCAACTACTTGTGCACCGCATCACTCCCAGGGGGGATTTGTTGATATATTTAGGTAGTGATGTGTATGAACACTCTAGGACCGTCGGGGCACTTTTTTTCCCTCTTTAGGAGGTCTTTTTCCCCCGGCTTGTATATACGCCTATTATCCTAATGGGCTACTTATCTTTGTACATTGTCTAGTAATACATTCAGTATTGTGAGTTGTGCTCCAAGCTTCTTCTTCTTCCTCGTGCTGTTTGCGTGCTTCCGTAGACGTCTAACTCCAACAATGCATGCTTTGGGCATCTGAATTTTGCTAGTTTGCTACCCGTGCAGAAATTTGAAATGGTGTCCTCTTTGCCCAAACTTGAGGCACCTAGAAAACATGTTTGTGAAGGCTGTATTTTGGGCAAAATGCAGTGTTCGTTCTTTCCAAAAGATGGTTCAGTTCGGGCTACTGAGAACTTGCAGCTTGTACATAGTGATGTCTGTGGTCCTATGCTGACATCTTCTTTGGGGAATTGTCTTTACTTCCTGACTTTCGTCGATGATTTTTCCGGGCATGCATGGGTATATCCATTGAAGGCAAAGTCCGAAGTTTTCATGTGCTTCAAAAAGTTTTTGGTTTTGGCTGAAAATATGTCTGCATGTAAAATGGCCACCCTTCATTCCGATCGAGGGGGGAATATATGTCTTCTGATTTTAATGCATTTCTGGATGAATGTGGGATAAAATACCAGTGTACAATGCCATATACACCTCAACAGAATGGAGTTGTTGAATGGAAGAACATGTCACTCATGGAGATGGCGAGGTGTATGGTCAAGAGTCAGGCTCTACCACATAGTTTCTAGCTTGAGGATGTCATGTGTGCAACATATGTACTTAACAAGTGTCCCACTAAAGCACTGCAGTCTATTACTGCATATGAGGCTTGGCATGACCGCAAGCCATTTGTTGCTCATCTGCATTTTTTTAGTTGTTTGGCATATGCATTAGTGCCCAAAAACCATCGCAGAAAGTTGGATGATAAAGCAGTAAAATGTATTTTTGTTGGGTACAGTTCTGAAAGTAAAGGCTATTGTCTCTTTCATCCACAGACTAAACACATTCTGGTTAGCTGTGATGTTGTCTTTGTGGAAGATGCTATTTAACCATTGCTTTCATGTACTAAGGAGACATCTGTTAGCTCCAAAGATGGTATGATACTTTGCTGCCTCTTTTTACAGGTGGACAGTCTAGTGCTGGTCCTAATGAGGCAACTTCTTAGCCTTTTCAGGTTGCAAACCATTCCATTTCTTATGAAGATTTACATGATGCACTTATTGATGAGAGAGCTGATATTGAGTAGGCAAGAACTATGCCAAAATGGCTGGTGTGGACCTTGCGTGATAATAAATTAGATCCACCTCTATCATATCATACTCTATCAGGCTCTCATAGTGCCTCTTTTGCATCAGATTGCTATGCTATGGCTGCATCTAGTCTCTGTGATGAGACTGAGCCTGTTTCGTTTGATAAAGCACAAAATTCAGAAAATTGGATGGCTGCTATGCAATCTGAATATGATGCAATAATGAAGAATGGTACTTGGTCTTTATGTGACTTGCCTCCTGGCAAGAAGGCCATTGGCACTAAGTGGGTATACAAGCTGAAGCGTAAACCTGATGGTACAATTGACAGGTATAAGGCTAGGCTTGATGCAAAGGGTTATGCATAGGAAAGATGCATTGATTTTGATGAGACCTTTGCACCTACATGCCAAATGACTACTGTTCGTAGCATTTGTGCACTTGCAACCCATCATGGTTGGAAAGTACATCAGCTGGACATTAAAACAACATTTCTGAATGGTGACTTGCATGAAGAAGTGTATGTTTTTCAGCCCCGTGGCTTTGTGCAGAAAGGGCATGAAAACCAGGTGTGCAGGTTAAAGAAGGCATTATATGGTTTAAAAGAAGCACCATGTGCTTGGTATGAGAAGATACATGCCTATCTGATTGCACATGGTTTTGAGAACAGTCCAACTGAAAGCACCTTATACGTTAAGCATGCTAATGATGTGCTTCTGATCATTGTTGTCTATGTTAATGACATGCTGCTCACTGGTCCTATTGAGAAGCATATTGCTGATTTTAAGGCTGATCTGCATGCCTCATTTGAGATGTCTGATTTGGGGCATTTGCATCATTATTTGGGCGTTCAGTCTATGCACATTGATGGTGGAATGGCTTTGTGTCAAACGAAATATATTGACACATTGTTGTAGTGTTTTGGCCTTGAAGATTGTAAACCTATTGCCACTCCTATGGAAACAGGTTTACAACTGAGTCTTCATGATGCTGGAGATGCATTTGATGCTGTTCTCTATCAGCAGGCTGTTGGATGCTTGATTTACTTATGCATTACTCAGCTAGATATTCAATTTGTTGTCTCACAAATGAGCAGGTTCATGCATTGCCCAAGAGTGAAGCATTGGTAGGTGGTTAAGCGAATCTTTCGCTACTTGAGTGGTACTCGACTACTTGGGTTGTTTTATCCCAAGGGGGATCACTACAGCCAGATTTGCATGCTTTTTCTGACTCTGATTGGGCTAGTTGCTATGACACTCGTGTGTCCACTAGTGGCTTTTGCTTCATGCTTGGCAGCTCATGTATATCTTGGTTGAGCAAGAAGCAACCTGACGTGGCCACTTCCAGTTGTGAGGCTGAGTATAGGGCAGCTTTCACAGCGACTCTTGAGTGGGTGTGGCTCAGACACCTTATGGCTGATTTGGGTGTTGGTCAGTCTTCTGCCACCACCATCTTCACTGACAGTTAGAGCGCATTGGTAGTTGCGAGGAACCCTGTGTTCCATGCTCGAACTAAGCACATTGAGGTGCATTATCACTATGTCAGGGAGAGCTTCTCTGCTGGGGAGATCGGCTTGGTATATGTGCCCACACAAGAGAACATTGCAAACCTTTTCACGAAGGCTCTGCCTAGGGAGAAGTTTGAAGCTTTTTGCAAAGCTTTGGGCTTACTTCCTTTTGTGGATTTTGATTCCACATAGCTTGGCACTTCCTTATACATGAGTGCCAGCTCCTTGTTCACCGCATCACTCCCAGGGGGGATTTATTGATATATTTAGGTAGTGATGTGTGTGAACACTCTAGGACCATCGGTGCACTTTTTTCCCTCTTTAGGAGGTTTTTCCCCCCCCAGATTGTATATGTGCCTATTGCCCTAATGGGCTACTTATCTTTGTACATTCTTTAGTGACGTCTAACTCCAACATGTGGTCACCTTTGCAAGTATAACATCACTTCACTGAGACCATTCTAGGCATATGCTTGATTGAAACTTCTAATTTCTAAGCTAACTTTTCTACTAGTTCATCAATGGAAGTGGATGGTTTGGAAGTGAAGCTAGTAGAACTATCTCAATCTTTATAGATTTTTGAAAGTTCTAGTTTGTCACCTAGGTTTTTAAATTTGGCATGATGAATCCTTTAATGACATCAAAGCATCTTTGAAAATTGGATTACGAATAACATTGAAAGGAATTCCACATACTAAAAATGCTTGAGTCCATTCAAGATGAAGCTCAAGACAATCTTGCTTTTCAAAAGCTACATGTATTGTTTTTTGTGGTTTATTACAAGTAATATTAGGTGACACATTATTAGATCCACTTTTTCTACTAGATTCACGTGGTCGAATCTTTCTTGACATATCTGGAGTACACATATCTTGATTATTCTCGAAAATAGTTTGTGATACTTGAGTTATTATGAGCTTCTTCTATTGTGGTTGATACATCTACTCGTTCTTGCTCTATACTTTGAATAATTCAAAAGTATTATGAAGTATTCATGCTTTTAAGTCTTTTTGATGTTATACCTTGGAATTTACATTTGTTTGCATAACTTGCAAATTGTACCTATATATTACTAGATGGATTAAAGCATCCTACAACATTGTTGCCTATACTAAAAAGATGCCCTTTTATCCAAGTTGCATTTCCTACATAGCGATGGCCACAACATTTGCAACTGTATTGTGGAGACCGTTTTACCCTCTTGATGAGTAGCCACATATGACCATTCTTTTCCCTTTCTCATGCTTGATTTGATGAAGACTTTATATCTTCAAAACAGGAAATATAAATCGATATCAAATAAGAGATACATTCCACAAAATATATATCTAAAAGTACATTAAAAAATTTTGAATCTCTCTCTTAAAGTTTTTAAATATCTCAATCGATGTATTTATCTACCTATCTTTTTGTATTTCTACATCTTCATATAATCAATTTTTCATCAATGTTTTGAATCAAACAATTACAGTAGATTTTAAATCACAATAGTTTTTAATTCTCAATCATACATGCACATACACATACACATAGAAATGCACATATTATTATGAAGTAAGAATTAATGTTGAGTCAGACAATCAGAATAGATTTTAACTCATAATTATACATACACATACACATACACATACTATTGTGAAGTAAGAATCAATGTTGATTCAAAGAATCATAATAGATTTTAACTCACAATCATACATGCACATACACATACACATATTATTTTTAAGTAAGATTCAATGTTGAGGTATACAATCACAATAGATTTTAACTCACATTGATACACAAAAACGTGACATAAACATACTATTATGAAGTAAGAATCAATGTTTCAATGAAGGATTTCTATTGCAACTTGTCAATTGATAGGAGAGACAAAAAATTCACCTATGAATAGTGGATTTTAGTATATATTAGGTCTAGGATGGAAGGATTTGTATGTAGTAGATGTGTTGATTGACTCAAGGGTGATTCTCAATGCTATATGAATTTCAATAGGCATAAGAAACCAAGGAAACCATCCTATTCATAGATGCATTCATAATGGGA
Source organism: Ceratopteris richardii (assembly GCA_020310875.1). Taxonomy (NCBI): domain Eukaryota; kingdom Viridiplantae; phylum Streptophyta; class Polypodiopsida; order Polypodiales; family Pteridaceae; genus Ceratopteris; species Ceratopteris richardii. The sequence goes on along the minus strand of CM035409.1, from coordinate 105,589,386 downwards.
CTAGGAGGCAAAAAGACAAATAACATCGGACAACATCATCAGAAGAGAACATTAGTTTGGAGGCCAAAATTAATTAGAAACCCAATATCTCATCCATTTCAACTTTATCACAATGCTTAAGACATTAAGGAAGATCCACACAAACAAATGAATTCTAAACTTTTACCATCGACAAAGGTCAAGTCTAAAAACTCTATAATATTTTTCCAAAACAAACTAAGAATCATGTATATCTGAAGAGACTCATTAATAACAATCCCCTAAGATGAATCTACCAAACAAAAGTGGTATTGTTAATGAAATGGGTAGAGAGTAGAGAAAGAAGGAAAAGTGGAGAAGAGGGATCAAGATTATCCAAAATGGATGCAAGTGGAGGGGGGGCTATGGAATGGGGGTGTAAGGCAGAAGTGGGGAGAGAGCAGGCCATGCTCTCACTGGAGGTTTCAAGAAATGTCGATGGGTCATGGCACCTAGGGGGAGGGCCCTAGGGTTGTAAACTGAAGATCCTAACAGTGATGTGGTGGGTTGGTGGTAGCTCAGATAGGCGGGTGCTATGGAATTGAGAACCATGGGGCGAGATGGGACGGGAGTAGGGGAAGGGTGGGGGGCAAAGAGAGGGATGAACAGGGATGCAATTGAACTGGGGGCTGGGAGAGGCACTGGATGAAGGGATGTTGGTACGTTAAATGCAAACGATGCAAGTTCCAAAGCCAGAGGAAGATCACAATATTCGTCCATGATTAATGATGATGACCCTCAAGGGAATGAGGATGACGTAATACTATCTCCCATGAAGAAGTCTGCAAAGGACTATTGAAAAAAGGGATAGACAAACATATCACACAATGACGAGAGGAAGGGGGAAAGGGGTAGAGAAAGGGAAGTCAACAATAGCACCAAAATTTGTGAGGTAAGGTGAAAATGGATAGAGATAAGGAAGCGAAGAGAGGATTTTGCTCAGCCTCAATGGTACTATAAGGAAAAGAAAGGTAGAGAAACAAAGTCACAATACATAGAAGTTGGAGAAGATCAAGGAGAACCATAAAACCCCCAAAAAATATAGAATACGGGAAAATACCTAAAAGTATGGATTTAGAGCAGCTGAACAACATGAAATCAGATTATTAAAACATTAAAAATAGAGCATGAAAGCCCTAATTACCCCAAAATAGATAGAGACAAAACAAAATGAAAGAGGAAAAAAATAGAAGCCGAAACTCTAGGATAAAATTATACTATAGTTTTTGTGTGTGTGTGTGTGTGGGGGGAGGGGGGGTTGGGACGAATACATAAATTAAAAAAATATAGGAAAGAAAAGAAAAGTACCTCAAAAAGAGTTCCATGCATGTTGGATAAAATAGCATATTTCATGGCTTTATAGAAAGGAGGGGGGGTTAGGGGGCATTAGGGGGGGTTGGGGGAGGGGGGCGAGGGGGGGTGAGAGGGGGGAGGAAGGGGAGAGAGAGATAGATAGATAGAGAGAGAGGAGGTAGAGAGAGGAGAGAGAGGTATAGAGAGGTTTAGAGAGGGAAGAAAGATAGGTAGAGAGAGGTAGAGAGAGGGAAGAAAGATAGGTAGAGAGAGATGAGAGAGGTAGAGAGGTAGAGAGAGAGATGAGAGGGGTAGAGAGAGGGGGAGAGATCTATAGATAGAGAGGGAGAGAGGTAGAGAGAGAAAAGAGAGAGGTAGAGAGAGAAAATAAAGAGACAGAAAGAGAAGGGAAAGGTAGAGAGATAAATTTTGTTTAATGTGCTCATCAAAGAGCAAGGAATCGGCTTGTTTTTTTATAATCCTTAAAATAGGAAAAATTTCAAATCAAATGCCAAAAAAAATCCAAAAGAAATTCTAAAAATTTTGGAAAAATATTCTACAAAATAGTACCTAGGGCACCTTCCCCAATCAAAACACCAAAGAACTTCCCTTTCTCATCTAATTCATAAAGAAAAAGTGCATTAAAAGAAAAGGAAAGACAATTCACAAAAAAAGTATAAAAAATTCTTTAAAATCCTAAGAATTTCTAGCAAGACTATCATGAATTGGGCTATGGAATGACATCCAAATTACAAGAAATATCTTAAACAAAAATCGAAACAAATAATGAAAATATTAAAAAAGAAAACTAAGTGAAAAAGAGTATGAGAAGAGCTATGTACAACCTAGACAAATTTTTGCAAAAGAGCTTCAATTTTGTTGATGATGATAGGCCTTAATATTGGCTAGTGGTAGCAGCTTGTCAACCAAAGTCTCTAAGTACACCACACCCCATTGTAGCATTTCTCTAATTTTGTACATTCCTTTCTAATGAGAAAGCCACTTGCCTCACAATTGTGTCTGTAATTGTGGTGTATTTAACAGAACCAACATACCAATCTGTAATTTGTTTGTCCATAAATTTTTATCATGAACTTCATTCCTTTTGCTTTTTTTGTCCTCCAAGTGCTTTGCTGCATCTAGGAAAATTTCCTCCACTTTGTGGGGTGTTGATAGGCTAGTAGAGACCCCATGATCGTTTCTGCTGATGAAGAATGGAGACAAATCAAAAGGTGATCAATCTTGTGCTCTCTATATAGATAAGAACAAGAATAAAAATTAGCAAAGGCAAAGGTAAAAATTTTGATGGTGAAAGTAGTACCTCTCAAACAAACTTTGCAGGTAGAGGTAGAGGCTCAAGAGGAAGAGGCAAAGGAGGAAGAAAAGACAAGGGGAGAGCTCAAAGCTCATCACCATGTGCCATATGTGGCTTAATTAATCACATTATTGAGAATTGTTTTAGGAATCCTAGAAACCAAAGAGGAAGAGGTTACAACATAGGGGGATATGGAAGCTCAAGAGGTAGGTTCACTAACAACAATAGTTACAACAACAACAACTCATACAAGAAAAATAATTATCGAGGAGGATACAAAGGAAGGAGATGTTCCAACAACTATGCATATGATCAAACTCAAGAGGATTCATTACTTTTGATGAACATGACCATGAAGTAAGGTAAAGCAAATGAACAAATATTTTATATAGAGTCAGGTTGCTCAAATCATGTAGCAGGGAATGTAGCTCTACTCTCAGACTTGGAAGATCCAAGGAATAGACATGAAGTCCAAATAGGAGATGACACAAGGCATCGGATGGAGAAGATACACAATGTGAAGACTTCAGATGGTAATATGAACCTATTAAGCAAGGTATTGTATGTGCCAACCATGACCAAAAACGTCATAAGTGTAGGTCATATTGTTGAAAAAGGACTGTAGGTTAGATTCACAAAGAATGGAGCATTTCTTGAGGATCCATATCATGGATGCAAGAGCATAGAAAGAGGAGAAAAATCAGGTAGATTATTTACATTTGAACTCCAAGATACTAGAAACATTTCACTGTTCAATTATGGTAGCCAAACTCTATCAAAGTTGGAAATTTGGCACAAGAGGTTAGGTCATATAGGAGAAAGGGCCCTGAAGCGCATTAGTAGGGATTAGAGTGTGATTTGTTTACCAAACATATCCAAACAACACATGATATACAAATGTAGTGCTTGCCAATTTGGCAAGTCTCACATGCAACCATTCACAAAGAAGGGATACATTCATGGAGACCCATTGGAGCTAGTCCATATAGATGTATGGGGACCAAGCAAGGAGCCTTCAATCTATGGATACAAGTATTATGTATCATTCATTGATGATTGTAGTAGATGGAAAATACTACAATTTATGAAGCATAAAGATGAAGTGCTTTCATGTTTCAAGAAATACCTAGCACTTGTAGAAAATCAAATAGGTAAGACTTTGAAGAGGTTAATGTAAGATGAAGGGGGAGAATATTTCTCCCATGACTTTGATTATTATCTCCAAGAGAGAGGAATCAAAAGAGAGATCACTACCAGGTATATTCGAGAGAAAAATGGAGTGGAAGAGAGAAGAAATAGGACAATTATGGAGGCTGCAAGATCAATGCTAAATGAGAAGAAATTACCAAACTACTTGTGGGTAGAGGTTCTATCCATGGCCACATATCTGATCAATAGGCTCCCATCAAAAGCATTGGATGGGATGACACCATATGAAGCATGGAATGGAAGAAGACCGAGCCTTGATCATTGTAGGATCTTTGGGTGCATAACATATGTACACATACTTTCACAAATCAAATGCAAATTAGATCCAAAGGTAAAGAAATGCTTCTTTATTGGCTATGACCTTAATCAAATAGGTTATAGGCTATATAATGCAAGAAATAAAGCTTTCATTGTAAGTAGAGATGTTGTATCTAATGAAAACAAATCTTGTTTTAAATATTATTGCAAGAAAATAAAACTTCCCTATGATCTAGAGGAAGACTTTCCAACATTTTCAAAGAAGAATGAGCTTCGAATTGAAGCATCAAGTGACTCTGATGATGAACAAAAGAATCCAAGAAGGAAAATCAATTCTTGGAACTCTAAAGGCAAAAATTGTTGGTTCATTTGGCAAGCATTGATGCTTGACCAAATATCAAAGGCTTGCTTCACATCTTGAGCATGACTATTCATAAGTCACATATGAACATCTCTTATAAATCTCTTGAGTTTTGACTCAAGATAAATGTAAAAGGTAAATCTTGAGAGAATTTCGTACCATTACGAGTTTTAAGTCACAACAATTTAGTGGTTGGAATCAAACTAATTAGAAGCATAGAATGTAGGATAACTTTTAGGTGGCAGATTCAAAATTCAAGTTGAGATCACATCTATAAAAGACACTGATTTTTAGTCGTGAAAAAGAGAGTCAGAAGAAGGACACATTGAGCTTCAAGACTGTGGGTACACTAAGCCCACACATGTATGAGTAAGCCTACATCATCTCCGTTGTATCATACATTCACAATATTACACAATTGATTCCGTTTATGCAAGCTATCTCTTGTCTATTGTTGTCTGTTGCTAAGCTCTTATTTCAGTGAATTTGCTTTGAAGATTTCTCTGTGTATACTTATCCAATCAATGTGATTCAACTTGATATGTGTATCTTACGCCTTCTAGTTCTATGCTATCAAGTTTCATTCCATTTGAGTTAGTACACTATGAGATAAGATCTCTGCAATCTACCTATGTCTGCTCACTATCATCCTCCTAAAAAGTCGGGATTACACCCCTAACTTCTTAATGTGATTTCTCAGCATATACTCATCCTAAATTAGTGAAATAAATTCCTATAGCAAGCTTAGGACTCCAATTAGATACGTCTAAGATCTCTCAGATCAATTGTAATCAGTGAGAGAGCATTGAGTGAAATACTTAGCAAGTCCAACTCCTAAAATAGCAAGTTTTTGCAACTCCTTAATCTTGGAAGTAGTCTGTTTTGACATAACTATTTGAAGGTGATGCTCCAAAGTACATTATGGTTCTAAATGCATATTTGAGAAGCTAAAGATGTCTATTAAGGTAATCTAAAGATACATTGATAGGTGTAGAGCAGGATTTGTGCAATAGCACCTCATTTCTGGAGTGTATCCAACCATCTTCTCACAGTGGTACCAGAGCTATCATCAACTCAACATGGGAGATGGATTCCCATGATCAATTGACAAATTGGATCGAGATAATTACTCTGCTTGATCTATTAAAATGGAAGCATACCTACAAGGTAGAAATCTCTATGGTTACATATCTTGAGATGAGTCAATGCCAATACTCAGAAGCAAAGGGCAACCCACTCAAGAAGAATAGGAGAGGTTATCAACATGGTGCTCAAAGGATGCCTTGGCCAGGTCATATCTCCTCAACTCAATTTCTGACTTCTTACTTCCACACATTAGGAACTGTAAGAAATCACAAGAAACCTACAATGCATTTGAAGCATTCTTTTCTTCAAGCAGTAGAGCAAGAAAGAATCAGATGAGCATGTGTTCTATATAGATTCTGGTTGTTCAAATCATGTAGCAAGGAATGTGGCATTGTTATCTGACTTGGAGGATCCAAGGAACAAACACGAGGTACATACAGGACATGACACAAGGCACTCACTTGAAAATATTGGGAGTGTGTAGACCTCAGATGGAAATATGAATCTACTAAGTAAGGTATTGTATGTACCTACCATAACCAAGAATTTGATAAGTGTTGGACAAATTGTAGAAAAAGGCTTGCAGGTAAGGTTTACAAGAAATGGAGCATTTGTTGAAGATCCTCAACAAGAGTTCAAGAGGATAGCCAAAGGAGAAAAGACAGGTAGACTCTTTACATTTGAGCTACAAGATACTAGAAATATAGCACTTTTCAATTATGGAGGACAAACCTTATCAGAATTAGAAATGTGGCACACAAGATTAGCTCACATAGGAGAAAGAAGTTTAAAGCAAATATGCAAGGATCAGAGTGTGCTTGGATTTCCAGACATATCCAAGCAACATATGATATATAAATGCAATGCATGTCAATTTGGAAAGTCTCATAGACAACCATTTATGAAGAAAGGTTACATTCATGGTGATATATTTGAGCTAGTCCACACAAATGTTTGGGGACCTAGCAAAGACCCTTCAATTTCAGGATCCAGGTACTATGTATCATTCATTGATGATTGTAGCAGATGGACTATACTTTACTTTATGAAGCACAAAGATGAAGTGTTCAACTGTTTCAAAAAATATCTTTCTCTTGTTGAAAATCAAACAGGGAAAACATTGAGAAGGCTAAGGTCAAATGGAGGGGGAGAATACTTCTCCCATGAGTTTGATGCATATCTCCAAAATAGAGGCATCAAAAGAGAAATTACTACCAGGTATACTCCATAACAAAATGGAGTAGCAGAAAAGAGGAATAGGACCATTGTGGAGGCAACAAGGTCCATGATTAATGAGAAAAAATTGCCCAACTACCTATGGATAGAGGCTGTGTCTACAACCACTTATCTCATCAACAGACGCCCATCTAAAGCATTGGATGGGATGACACCATATGAAGCTTGGAATGGAAGAAGGCCTAGCCTAGATCATTGCAAAATCTTTGGGTGCATAGCTTATGCACATGTTCCATCACAAATCAGAGGTAAAATGGATCCTAAGGCAGAGAAATGTGTGTTCATAGGATATGATCTTAATAAAAAAGGGTACAGGTTGTATAATCCTAGTACTAAAGGGTTTATTGTTAGTAGAGATGTTGTCTTTGATGAAAACAACTCGTGGTTTGAAGATGATTGCAAAAGTTCAAGCTACCTTATGACCTAGAAGAAGACTTTCCTACAATTCAAAAGGCAAATAATCAACAACATGAAGACTCAAGTGAATCTGATGATGATAAGAAAACACCAAGAAGGAACTTCAAGGTTTGGAGCAATAAAGGTAAAGAGAAGATGTAGGACTTGAGGGATATTACAGAATCCTCTCAACAAACAATAAGGAGATCAATTAGGGAAAAAAGGAAACCAAAAAGGTATGGATATGACACCTCTCTAGTCACTAAACACTCAATCTATATTGCTCAGGATATCAACTCAAAAGAGCCATCAACCTTTGAAGAAGCAAACAAAAAATCAGAATGGAAGGAAGCAATGGAGGAAGAGATACAAGCACTTCAAGAGAATCAGTTGGGACCTAGTTGCCAAGAACCAATCCATGAAGATCATTGTTCTAGATGGATTTATAAGGTAAAAAAGAATTGTGATGGATCAATAAATAGGTACAAAGCAAGACTTGTGGCTAAAGGGTTTGCTCAGAACCAAGGGATTGATTATGAGGAGACCTTCTCTTCTGTGGCAAAGATGCCAACAATTAGAGTTCTCATAAGTATAGCTGCTTCAAGGAATTGGAACATTTATCAGTTGGATGTAAAAAATGCATTCTTAAATGGTTGGATTTCAGAGGAAATGTACATGGCACAACCTCCTTGATTTGTTGATAATGTACATCCTGAGTATGTGTGCAAACTCAGGAAGGCCCTCTATGGTCTCAAGCAAGCTCCTAGAGCTTGGAACCATAGATTGGTTACATTCTTGCAGGACAAAGGATTCAAGATGAGCAAGGTTGATTCTTCACTCTTCATTAAGAGGAATAACACTGAAGTTATATATCTATGTGTGTATGTAGATGATATTATTCTTACATGTAATAATGCAGATGGAATCAAGAAGATCAAAGCCGAAATGAAGGAAGAATTCAAGATAAGTGATCTTGGATTGCTTCCTTACTTTCTTGGATTAGAAGTTGTCTATACAAATAAAGGGATCTTCCTCACTCAAAGGAAGTATGTTAAAGATATGATTGCAAAGTTCAAGATGCAGGATACTAAGGTTGCAGGTACTCCCATGGAGGTCAATCACAAGTTAAGTGCTCATGAAGGGGAACCTATTGAAGACATTACAAGCTACCAAAGTTTAGTTGGAAGCTTGAACTATGCAACCCTAACTAGGGTTGATATCTTCTATGGAGCAAGTGTGCTTAGCCAATTTATGCACACTCCTAGGAAACCTCACATGGATGCATCCAAAAGGATACTGAAGTATCTGAAGGGAACAATTAATGAAGGCCTGTATTATCCTTACACATGATTTAAGTGTTAAGCTATTCACTGATGCACATTGGGTAGGTTCAAAAGATGATAGAAGAAGTACATCTGGATATCTATCCTTTGCAAGCACAAAGCTCATTTCTTGGTCTTCTAAGAAAAAACCTACAATAGCACTCTCTTCAACTGAAGCTGAATACAGAGGATTGGCAAATGCAACTCAAGAGGCAATGTGGATCAAGACCCTATGTACAGATTTAGGGTTAGACTTTGGCACTCCATATATATTTTGAGACAACATGAGTTCTTTCCACTTAGCTGCTAATCCTATCTTCCATGCTAGGACTAAGCATATAGAAGTCCATTACCACTTTGTTAGAGAAAATATTGCAAACAAAGAGAGACAATTGTCTTATGTATCTACACATATGCAATGTGGAGACATGATGACCAAAGCACTTGATGGAAGCAAACTCAACTGGTTCAAATCAATGATTGGAATGTAGGAGATATCTATCTGAAGCATCTTAGGCTTGAGGGGGAGCTGTTGGTACATTTGGCAAGCCTTGATTCTTGACCAAATATCAAAGGCTTACTTCACATCTTGAGCATGACTATTCATAAGTCACATATGAACATTTCTTATAAATCTCTTGAGTTTTGACTCAAGATAAATGTAAAAGGTAAAGCTTGAGAGAATATCGTACCATTACGAGTTGTAAGTGACAACAACTAAGTGGTTGGAATCGAATTAATTAGAAGCATAAGATGTAGGATCACTTTTAGGTGGCATATTCAAAATTCAAATTGAGATCACATCTATAAAGACACTAATTTTTGGTCGCAAAAAAGAGAGCCAGAAGGACACATTGAGCTTCAAGAATCTGGGTACACTAAGCCCACACATGTATGAGTAAGCCTACATCATGTCCTTTGTATCATACATTCACAATATTACACAATTGATTCAGTTTATGCAAGCTATCTCTTGTCTACTGTTGTCTGCTGCTAAGCTCTTATTTCAGTGAATTTGCTTTGAAGAGATCTTTGTGTATACTTATCCAATCAATGTGATTCAACTTGATATATGTATCTTACACCTTCTAGTTCTATGCTATCAAGTTTCATTCCATTTGATTTAATACATTGTGAGATAAGTTCTCTGCAATCTACCTATGTCTGCTCACTGTCATCATCCTAAAAAGTCGATATTACACCCCTAACTTCTTAATGTGTTTTCTCAGCTTATAATGATCCTAAATTAGTGAAATAACTTCCTATAGAAAGCTTAGGACTCCAATTAGATATTTCTAAAAGCTCTAAGGTCAATTGTCATCACTGAGAGAGCATTCAGTGAAATATTGAGCAAGTCCAACTTCTAAAATAGCAAGTTTTTGCAACTCTTCAATCTTGGAGGTACTATGTTTTGACAACTATTTGAAGGTGATGCTCCAACGTACATTATGGTTCCAAATGCATATTTGAGAAGCGAAAGATGTCTACCAAGGTAGTCTGAAGATACATTGGCAGGTGGCAAGATCAAACATACCCTGAACATGCGTGCACGTTGAGGAAAACTTTGTATGGCTTGAAGCAAGCTCCTAGAGCTTGGAATCATAGACTTGTCACATACTTGCGAGATAAAGGTTTTATTGTAAGCAAGGCAGATCCTTCGCTTTTCATTAAGAGGAATCACTAAGAGGTCATATACCTTTGTGTATATGTAGATGATATAATCATTACAGGAAGTGATGCACATGGGATCAGGAAAATCAAAGCTCAAATGAAGGAGGAGTTCAAGATTAGTGATCTTGGCTTACTCACATACTTCCTAGGTTTGGAAGTGGTATATACAGAGAAAGGTATGTTCCCCAATCAGAGAAAGTACATTGGAGACATGCTCTCCAAATTCAAGATGGAAAATACAAAAGTTGCAGGTACACCCGTGGAGGTAAATCTAAAGCTAAGGGCTCATGAAGGTGAGCTAATTGAAGATGTAAGTAGTTATCAAAGTCTTGTTGGAAGTTTACATTATGAAACTCTAAATAGAGTGGATATATGATATGGAGTTAGTGTGATGAGTCAATTCATGCACACTCCAAGGAAGCCTCACATGGAAGCAGCCAAGAGAATTCTAAAATACTTGAAGGGTATAATCAGCGAAGGGTTGTACTATCCATATAGATCTAATATAGATGTTAAACTCTTTTGTGATGTAGATTGAGCAAGCTCTAAAGATGATAAAAGAAGCACATTAGGTTATCTTACCTTTGTAGGTACAAATTAGATTTCATGGTCTTCCAAGAAGCAAACCTACAATTGCTCTTTCATCATCAGACGCTGAATACAAAGGAATTGCAAATGCTACACAAGAAGCTATGTGGATTAGAACCCTATATTCAGATTTAGGACTGAACACTTCAACTCCACATATATTTGGAGACAATATTAGTTCATTACATCTTGCTGCTAACCCAATCTATCATGCCAAGAATAAACATATAGAAGTTCATTACCATTATGTGAGAGAAAAGATTATGAGTAAAGAGATACAAATCTCATATGTGTAAACACATCAACAATGTGCAGATATGATGACAAAGGCATTGTATGGAAGCAAATTGAATATGTTCAAATACATTATTGGATTGCAAGAGATCATGAAGGATTGGAGACTCAAGCATCTAAGTCTTGATTAGCGAGCCTAAGTGCTTGGCTAATTATTCAGGACTACACATTATTTCATTACCTCACATGAAGAACCACATATGAACACTTGCTTGTAAATTTGGTTGTATTTACTTTGGATAGTTGTAAAACTAAGAGAATAAGGAATCTTGTGAAGCTAGGGAGCCAAACCCATGACTCATATGGTACAAAAAATCAACTTAAATCATCCCTAAAGTATAGGATCACTTTAAGGCAAGGGAAAATTCAAATTGAAACTATTCACATGTGTATAAATATGTTGGAAATTTAGTAGGCCCAATACTAATACCACATGTCCAAGTTCCATATGTCTAGGATCTACAACATTAATTCCAACAATCTTCCAATATTGACAAACCATGAACATACCACACTTAATCATACAAATGATGAGACAAAGATAGTGAGAGATTAGACAACATGTGTAAAGTGTTATGTAAGCCACTGCTTAGTCACACTATCATATATACCAATGTTCAATGTACAATGTGGGAGCAAAACTCTCAACCACTCTATGTGAACAGAAATAGATGGATGAGTGGATGTAGAAATGTAACAAACATATTCAGATGTATGGATAGAAATCTGAATATATATGAAATGTGTGACCTAATAGGTTGTAGAAGAGTGAATATGAGTGACAAAAAGAGGAAGGATCAGTCTAAAACTGATAATCAGCAAACCCTCATCTGAACTTAGACTATGGAAGACCCTAAGTCAGACACGTGTGTGAAAAGATCACATACTTACAAAAGTAGCAAAGAATGCTAACAAGTTTGCTGTCAGAAATCTTCAAACTCATATGAACATACCTTCTCAAACACCTCATCCAAATATGCATAAAGCATACATGTACTGATTCTCTTGTACCTATGCCGAATAAGAATCCTCCTGATAATAATATTACTGCCTCCATAAACTCCAAGTAGTACCTGTGTGCATAAATAGAACATGTACCTGAATTCTTAACATAAGATGTAAATCTTATGTTAACCACCATCCAATGTCTTTGAAGTAACCCGAAATCTTCATGTAGAAGAAAATCTTCAAATACATCATGTTAATGGTTGATCCACACCACCAAGCTACTGATAGGTAAGTCTTCTCCATAAGCAAAAGTGTGAGCACACTCTTCTTCTTCAAGAAGAACTCCATAGCCGCTCCTCAACATGCTTCAACATAGCACCATGGCTAGCTCATGTGTGCTAGAAGCACCACCTCTATTGAGGTACCAAAGCTCTCCAAAGCTTGGTGTTGAAACTAGGTGAAGGATGAAATAACAATGAGCCTTGCTCTTCTTATATAGCTTTGTGATCTCTTGAAAAGCTCTTGAATAAAAGCTATCACTCCAATAAAGCACAAGCAATCGTCATCGTTTTTTTCAATAAAGCAAGATTGCAAAAACGGCATCGATATCTGATTTACTCCTTCACTAATTTTGGCTCCAAAAGCATCTAAAAAGAAATTACGTTTTTCGATACTACTGTCGGAGGGATTCGAACTCAAGTGGGCACTTTAAGAGGCCAACGTTCTATCCAACACACTGATGGCTTTTCCTAATAGGAAGAGTAATACAGTATACTCATGCTGTGATACTGGACCAACTTGACCAACTTTGACCAATGAGACATTGTTTTCCAACAATCCCGCTCTACAATGTCATATTGGTACAAGCTGAACTGGATCTGCAAACTTCATAAGCTTCAAACTTGTACTCCCCAAATTGACCTTCAAACCTTTTCTTCAAAAGTCTTCTTCAAAACTGAATTTTACTTTTCTTCAAAAAACCTGAACTTGCTGAATATGAACCATAATACTTGAGAAAATATGCATGTACTCATCAAGCAATCACTGCTTGAAAACAAATATAGCATGTAATGACTCTGAACCTCTTAGCTCCTATCTTCTCAAACCTGAAAACATACACTAGGATGCACATAGTTGCATTTACCTTACAAAAGTTTCTCAACGTATTTTTGTTGTGTCATGTAAATACACTAAACAAAATCAAGAACTGAATCCTGGAACCTGTGAATGACAACTCACAACTTAGTGTATTATGAACACTATTGGTTCATCTCTGACTGTACTCAAGTCAACTCAACTCAACTCAAATCATGAGCCTCATAAAAAAATCTATGATGTCATCATGTCTTCATCCTTGTTCAATCTGTAAATCCTTCATATCTCTTTGCTCCAGAATCTGGTATAAACATAAATGTAGGCACCTCTAAAACATACCTCTCTGAAATATCAAGCTTCTCTTCAATAGAACTCTGGAACCTTCTCCTGAACAGGAACATCCTAACAGGAACTTTCTCCAGACATTCTCCTTCTTCCTTCTTCTTACAAAGCTAGAATATAAAGAGAAACTGACAAAGGAAATATAGGAATACCTGAAATAGGAATACCTGTAGGTATGACTCTGTATTCTTTCATATATGGCTGAAAATAAGTCTTCATGTTTCATCACCCCCTAGATGACTTAACACTAGTATCCAGAATTCTTCAAATATATCAGACTTTATGAAATCTGGAACGTCTTCCTTCATAAATCTAATATTTCATAACATTAATACCTGTATCTGAAACAAAACTTCTGAACTCTTTTTATTAGCACTGCAGACGCTAATGTCTTTCACTGTTTACTTCTCAGCTTCCCAGAATCTAGAATAAGGTTAGCTGATCTATATAACAAAAACCTTGCTGAAAGCACTTTAAGATTCATAATCTTCTATAACATAACAAGTATCTTCTTCTATTCCTTTGCAACACAATTCTTATAGAATCTAAATCTTTGAATTACTTCCTCCAATGCTAAGAACCTTCTCAAACAAAGGATAGAAAACCGACTCATAAATACTAAAGATCTTACATGATCTATATAGATCTATCAAGATCTCTCCAACAAAATATCTAAATAGAATCCGCTCTCATCAAACCTTCATAATTGAATGTTTGATTTGCTACCTGACTGTCTCAAAGTGTCCATGCTTCTCACAAAGTTGTAAAACTTTCTTCAAACAAATCCTTCCCAAGAATCTGCAACTCCTACTTGAAACATAAGTGGACAAACTCTTGCCTTGAGAACTCCAAAAGTTGCAAGTTGATACTTCATATCTTCATATTCTACCTGGGTGAAATGTGATAGTATCTGCTTGACTTTATTTTGACTAACTCCACTTCTCAATCAAGTGATAGGATCTGATGGAACACCTTTTTTGAATACAAGCATGTATACAAAAGTTAAGACAAACATAGAAAGTAGATTCTTCAATTGACTGGTACATCAAAAATCTGAAATTTCTGAAGTTTATGAAAATACAAAATATGATGTAACTTTTCCAAACATAAAATGTCAACCCAAGTCTTCAACATCTGCTATAAATACTCTTTTACCTCAAGAGTTAGATAAAGAAGAAATATACTTCTCTGCAACTTGTTATATACCAAGTAGCTCTGTATTGACACTCCAAGAATTTTTTTGAGGGAACATATAAGCTGCCTGCTTAAAAGCTTCAACTAAAACATAACTCATACACATATGAGTCAAAACATATATCTGATGCTTTTCTTTCTCTCAATGCAATTCTTTGTCAAATCTACTAAATCATGACCAAGTATAATGCAAACCAAGAAATTGCTTCTTCTTTAGACTATCTTCACACAAGATGTTCTTGTAGACTTGTCTTTGGATGTAGAGGATAAAATAGGAAAAGTATATGGAAAATATGAGAGAAAAGGAAGTCTTACTTTCCTTTGGAATTATTGAACTTTCTTCTTCTGCATCTTTCTTCCACCTTATGATGTTAACATCTTCAAACTTCTCTTCCATACCTTTTGTTTTCTACATCTTGAAGTAGCAAGCACTCTTGACTTCTTCAAATGAACTTTTCTCTTCCTCTAGTGCTAAGAGTAAGAGACAAAACAAACATGGTATACAAATGGAAGTGAACATAGAATCATGTTTTACCATCTCCTCATATCTTTGAATCAAAATTGTGCTTCAAATGACTTAAATGACTAAATTCACCAACCTTTTGTTTGAATGATGAATTACCTTTCTAGAGTTACCTCTCTAGATGCGAAATGTGAGCAAAAAACTTCCAACCAACTTACAACACAAGATTGGTTGAAACCAAAACTGGTGCTCTCCACATTTGTCTTCTTAGATAAGCTTTCTTGCCATGAAAGAGATCTCTCAAACTCTCTAGAAAAACCTCTAGATACCTGTTTTGATGTAGCTTTTAACTTTCAAATAATGAAAGTGTATAAAAGCACTCCTTGAATACTTCAAATCTCTTCATAACTGCTCTTCTAAGATATAACCTAGAAATGATAATCTGATAGTAGAAACTAATACCTGTGATTTGATGTTGATCTGATTCCTTCATCTTCTCCAAACCCTTGTTCTTCCTTGAATTTGAAGTAGCCTTCTCTTCATCAAGGCTTGGTCTTCAAACAATACTTTTTGTAAAGTATTTGCATACTCTTCCAAAAATATTCGGCTGCTAACACATCATCAACTTCATACTCCACACTGATGAATAAACATGTGATTGAATTGTCTAATTCTCAAATCTCCACTCATCTAGATTAAGTGTGTATGTCAAATGTCAAATGTTAGAAGATGCTCTTAAATCATATGTTGTAAACCTGGAAGTCTAGGAACCTGGGAATCTGAGAGCCCGAATGAACTCTCATATCAAAACCCTAAAGCTCTGATACCAAATGTTGGAAATTTAGTAGGCCCAATACTAATACCACATGTCCAAGTTCCATATGTCTAGGATCTACAACATTAATTCCAGCAATCTTCCAATATTGACAAACCATGAACATACCACACTTAATCATACAAATGATCAGACAAAGATAGTGAGAGATTAGACAACATGTGTAAAGTGTTACGTAAGCCATTGCTTAGTCACACTATCATATATACCAATGTTCAATGTGCAATGTGGGATCAAAACTCTCAACCACTCTATGTGAACAGAAATAGATGGATGAGTGAATGTAGAAATGTAACAAACATATTCAGATGTATGGACAAGAATCTGAATATATATGAGATGTGTGACCTAATAGGTTGTAGAAGAGTGAATATGAGTAACAGAAAGAGGAAGGATCAGTCTAAGATTGATAATTAGCAAACCCTCATCTGAACTTAGACTATGGAAGACCCTAAGTCAGACACGTGTGTGAAAAGATCACATACTTACAAAAGTAGCAAAGAATGCTAACAAGTTTGCTGTGAGAAATCCTCAAACTCATATGAACATACCTTCTCGAACACCTCATCCAAATATGCATAAAGCATACATGTACCGATTCTCTTGTACCTATGCCAAATAGGACTCCTCCTAATATGAATATTACAGCCTCCATAAACTCCAAGTAGTACCTGTGTGCATAAAGAGAACGTGTACCTGAATTCTTAAGATAAGATGTAAACTCTTATGTTAACCACCATCCAATGTCTTTGAAGTAACCAGAAATCTTCATGTAGAAGACAATCTTCAAATACATCATGCTAATGGTTGATCCACACCACCAAGCTGCTGATAGGTAAGGCTTCTCTACAAGCAAGAGTGTGAGCACACTCTTCTTCTTCAAGAAGAACTCCATAGCCGCTCCTCAACATGCCTCAACATAGCACCATGGCTGCCCCATGTGTGCTAGAAGCACCTCCTCTATTGAGGTACCAAAGCTCTCCAAAGCTTGGTGTTGAAACTAGGTGAAGGATGAAATAAAAATGAGCCATGCTCTTCTTATATAGCTTTGTGATCTCTTGAATAAAAGCTATCACTCCAATAAACCACAAGCAATCGTCATCGTTTTTTTCAATAAAGCAAGATCGCAAAAACGGCATCGATATATGATTTCCTCCTTCGCTAATTTTGGCTCCAAAAGCATCTAAAAAGAAATCACGTTTTTCGGTGCTATCGACGGAGGGATTCAAACTCAGGTGGGCACTTAAGAGGCCAACGTTCTATCCAACGTGCTGATCACTTTTCCTTGTAGGAGGAGTAATACAAGAGTATACTCATGCTGTGATACTGGACCAACTTGACCAACTTTGACCAATGAGACATTGTTTTCCAACAAAATACACATACTTTTAGTCACGAGATAACAGAGCTATTATGAGAGACTTTGAGCTACATCAGTGAGCGGACATTGTACTTACTTCATGTATGTGTAGTCCACTAAACTTCCCTTGTATCATATGTTGAATAGCATTTACATTTTGATACATATCATTGAGTATATCTCTATCTAGTACCTGCAACATCTTCTTCATCATTACAATGATTTTGTGGAATCGATTTCTTTACGTGTACTTAATCATTTACTATACTTTAACTTAATATAGTTAGATCAAAATATCTATTATATGCGTATCACTTTACATCAAGTTTGGTTTAGCAAATCTTGAGATATGAAGTGAGGAAGGTGACTATGCCTGCACACCTTCTAGATCCTGAAAAGTTGGGATGACCCCCTGACTTGTTAGATTCATTTCTTAGTGTATGGTACAACTAAATTGATTAAATAAATTGATTTAGTTAGTTATACATCCAATTAGATGTGTGCAAAATATCTCTAGTCAATTCATACCAAGTTGTGAGCTCTGAGCATAATATTGTTCCCAGAATAGAAGGTTTTGATGTAAAGATTTGGGAATGATGTGCCAAAGGACTTGGTGGTTCCAAATGCATTATTGTGAAGCTAAGAGAGTATATTAAGCATCCCTGGAGTTGACTTGGCAGGTGTACAATAGGTTTTGTGTAGCATCAACTCATCTCTGGAACCTATTTCTCCATCTTCTCACTTAAGGTAACAAATTGCCTTTGAGTCTTGAAGGCTTCCTCGATTGTTGGTTGTGTGCAATTAAAAGAAATATACATAGGGAAACTACAGCTTCAACTTAGAGAGGAACAAGTTGGCAAGAGGCGAGTGAGGAAAACAAGCCTCATTTACCATATGTATCCCAGGTTGTGCCACTTGTTGTGTGTCAAAAAACCTACAGAAGCCTCTCAAGGGACGATAGAGATAAAGAGGGGGAGAGTGTTGGAGAGGAATGAAAATGAAAAGTAGAAGAAAGAAGAGAGGAAAAGCACCCCTCAAAATTTTCAATAAAATGGCTTATTTTCTTTTCCTAAAATCCATTGTAAAAGTGTGAAAAGCCTTGTAATACTCTAGAGGAGTCCTAGATGCATGATCCGTGAAGACTAACACTACCCTTGTACAATAGTAGGAGCTTAGTGACTTATAGAGAAATTTTTGGTCTCTTATGTGAAAGGACCAAAGGTAGCGCACATGTATATAAGTCACTTGTGACTCTTTTGTAGAGACTATTTTGCCATTGTGAAGAACTAACCTTGTAGAATTTTCAATTTGCTTTTCTTGTTTGTGTATCTTCTTCTCCTTGAGATTGTATGTGTATGTGAGGCATGGAATGTCTGCCTAGAGGTGTACTCTACCCCTTCCCCATCTCTTTTTGTTGTATTGCTGTGCGTGTGAAGTGTAGGAAACATAAAAGTAAGAGTTGGTGTTTCCCACCACTTTGTTTTTTTTATCATAGCATGAATCACAATTATTTGATCGAGTTGAAAGTACTACTATTGGGTGCATCTTCTCAAGAGATTTGAAATGGACCTATTGTTGACCATATTTGGGTATTGGAGCTGAAATCATTCAATTAGTGTCTGGTACATCACCAAGTATCGCCATACATGCCAGTGTGTAGGAGGTGTTGTGTGACATCATGAGCTTAGGTACACACATTTTTGGTGTCGTTGTCAGAGATCGAACTCAATCAAGGTGCCTATGTTGTGGTTAAAGTGTAGTTGTGAAGGTGGTGAGCATGAAGAAGTGATTTCAGTACCTTGGCAAATCATAAATTCTCTTGCACTTATTACTTCATACAGTCATGGTGTGTGTGAAAAGTTTTCAAGATTAGGTCTAACGTGAAGAATTAGGTTAGAAGTAGGTGAAGGAGTGAGGAAATAAAGGAAATCAATCACATGTCTAAAAACCAAAGAATTTTCACTTTTTTTGGAGTCTCTGGTATTAACTAGAGACTACAAACCAAATTTCACCACTTTTCCAGTCACTTGTTTTTTAACAACTATCATGGAGCTCCCTAATGATCAATATCACAGAGCTTGTATCGCATGGAACTCGGTCCATAACTAGGCTCTAGTGCAAAAAACTGAGCAAAGCACTCTTTGGGGCGAGTACTTCATTGTGCATTATTCAAATTTTTGATTGAACACTCACACGGGGTGACATGACACCTTTCGAGTATCATGAGGGATGAATAAGAATAAAGCAATAGAATTTGCTAGCTACAAGCACATATGGGTGACAAGGAGAGCACAAAGAGCACATAGACACATAAAAAATAATATTAGGACTTAGAAAAGTACAAATATTATGGCCAATTGATTTTGGTATCACGATGCCAAATTCCTCTATGTCACAATACTTGGCATGTATCGTGCATCACCGATACCTTACTCCTAGCATGTATCACGATACCCATATAGCAAGACCACCTACACCTAGGGGACCTTGCTATAGATGTGGAGGAGATCACTTTACCAGACACCTATTTGTTCAACCTCGAAGTATGTCCAAAATGGGCTAAGAAATTGTTACCTATACTCACACATGGACCAAACCATAGGATCAATTCAATTGGAAGTAGAGAACTATGGAAAACAAGAAACCTCCACATTATGGCAAACAATTTTTACTTCAAAGACTCCAATAGGATACTTCTCAGATGTGTTGAGGATGAGGAGAGAAGTAGCTTGATCAAACAAGCACATGAGAACAAATGGAGAATGCACAAGGGAATTAGTGGAATCACACAAGAATTAAAAAGACAAGGAGTGTATTGGTCAAATATGCAAAAAGATGTACATGAATATGTGTCAAGTTGTCACCTATGTCAGAAATCTACACCCGAAGAACATTCATGCCTTAGTTATTGGACTATAGCACCGAAGTGGAGCAAGCCACTTGTAGATTACTTGAAGTCCCATACTTATCCAAAAGAAGCAAGTCTAGCAAGGAAAAGATCACTAGAAGAATAGAGCAAGGATTATGTAATTATGGGTAAACAATTATTCAAATGAGGAAAAGAAAATCAACTACGACTATGTGTACATGAGGAAGAATATTTTCCCATATTAGAAATTGCTCATGTTGGAGCAGTTGGAGGTCATTTTTCAGCTGGCAAGACTGCTAAAATGATTCTATTTGTAGGATTATGGTGGCCAACAATATGGATGCCAAAGCTTATGTACGAAGTTGTGACATATGCCAATGAACCAAGTACTAAATACAAAGAGATGACATGCCCTTGAGACCAATTGTTAGTGCAAGAGCTTTCTCTAAATGGGGAATAGACTTAATTGGACCCATTAATCCACCATCAAGAGGATCTCATGTTGACTACATCATAGTAGCCACAGACTAGTGGGTAGAAGTTAAAGCAACTAGGAAGAATGATGCCCAAACTACTCCAAAGTTTCTATTTGAAAACATCTTCACTAGATTTGGACTACCTATAGAGATTGTAAGTGATAGGGGTATGCACTTCATTAAGGAAGTCATTGATTCACTCATGAATGAATTTCCGACGATTCATAAAAATTCAGCCACTTGCCCCAAAAGCCATGGTTGAGGATTACTTGCTAATCCTCTCTCTTAGAGCGTGGTTCAACCATCTCCTACTAGGATTATGTGACATTCATCCCCCTTTAGACTGAGCATTGTCCGCAATGCTCACTTGTGGACCTTCTTGACACTCTTGGACCCACTTTCCATGCATGAGCGCTTCCACCAACCTCAAACTCTAGCACATGGACCTATTTTGGACCTATCCCACCCCCCTGTATGGGTGCCCAAATGCCCATGCACCTTCATCTAAGACTAGTTTTCACACTCACCACGGATAAGCACTTCTTCCAAGTGCCCATGGATGTACCCTGTCTGGATGTACCCTATCTGGATGTACCCTCGCAGGATGTACCTTGACAAGTGTACCCTAACACGATGTACCCTGAGACGCGCCGCATCGCACCGCCGTATACCAAGCCCTATTTCGCAACTAGGCTCTGATACCAATGTTGGGAATCGAACTCACAACCTCCTCGTTAGGAGTGTGATGGGCTAACCACTTGCCCCAAAGGCCATGGTTGAGGATTACTTGCTAATCCTCTCTCTTAGAGCGTGGTTCAACCATCTCCTACTAGGATTATGTGACATGGGGCTTCTTCCAATTCAACTTTTGTGATAGGGGATGATTGAGCCAGAGTTGATATTGGAATCATGTGAGCTCGTTTGGAGACTGGGGTTGAGGATGCTTCTTCAAAACTCATCTTTCTTTTGGACCCTCTCATGGTTGGTTGATTATTGGTACCAGCCTCTTCCATGATCACAACACCATGCTTCTTTTTTGGTATAGTGGTTGATTTGCCATGTCTCGCTATTTCCAATGTAGAGGGAATTTCCCTTAAATAATCACAAATATTCAATGTATGGCGTATCAATATTTTCAAGGTGGTGCTTCCATTCAAGAATTTCTGATGCACCCTTGCTTTTTTGCTTCAAATAATCTTTCTTGGACATAAAGAGTCAGGTTGATCTAGCTCTTGATCTGTTTTACTGCATGAGAGAGTAATTGAACACTATTTTCTAAGGTGTTGTGTACTTATGCATGTTAGGGAAACAAAATTGCTGATGCACTAAGCGCACTTCCTCCTCGATGTCAGTTCAATTAATTTCCAAAGACATTCTCTTCTTTTCTTCATGGATTTCATCTTTTAGTTTAGTGATACCATCCTGGGTCCATCGGAATGCTTCTTTGATGAGTTCATGGCTGAATCGGATTGTTTGCTAGTTTCCTTGGAGATTCATGACTCTAACCTCCGATATTGAAGGATTATATGTGTCCATCACATATTATATATTGAAGGATTATATGTGTCCATGTGTCCATCACTCTAGGTACTTTGTGAAGGACTTTGAAATCTTGAATCATCACTAGAAATTGATGGTCATGGTCCATGATCCTTATCGTGACTAAGAAAATATCTTCTCCTACTGGTTGGTCATCCTGAAACCAATGACCTTTTGCTTTTACCACACATTCCAATGGAAATTTGTCTATCTTCATTTGCTCGATAGCTTCAGAATTCTTAGAAGCCATTTGCACTCTAATTATAATGAATTATCAATATGAGTATTTTTGGAAAGCTTTTACTCTTCCAAAGTGCTCAAGAATTTTTCGTTTGCCTCTTAAACATGTCCCCCTCATGTATGTGAGTGAATCATGATACCTGAATATATAGTTTTTTATTTTTCTATTTGCAAAAGCAGGGACATACAATGGTTATTTATAGCCAAAGCAATGGTTAGTAGAAGTCATATATTACTAAAGTAAAAATGGAGTCCTATTCCTATCGAAGGAAATGTGCATCTTTATATAGTTTAAAGAACCCATGTGCCAAATGCGAGGCCTTGTAGTGTGGTTCTATTGCGCATGCTCTAGGTGCATTCAGCTCATTTTGTGTGCAGTTCTGATAGGGAAGTCTTTAGTCTACTAGATGAAAAACCACTAAAGACTATGGGCATGGAAAATCCTAATGTATCCAACCAAAGTCTACATGAATTAGCACCCCAATCAAATTCCCCTGCTCAATATTTCATGCTTCAAGCCATTGTATGTGTCCTACAAGACTCTTGTTCTACCACATGTGATCAATCAAACCCTCCTCCTCAAGAAAGTATCGCCAAGAGTTCTAGTAAGGTCATTCATTCTAGAGGGTAAAGTGGAGAGTTATCTACAATCCCAAAATAAAAAAGAACTCAACAAATGCCAGCAAGAAAGTCAAACAAATATGGATTCATAACGATCATCTCCAAGAACACCAAGGCAACCAGGCACAAGTACGATAAAAAAACCCTAAAAGAAGAAAATATTCTAAAAAATGCAGAACACAACAATCAAGCCAAGGGGAAATACATGTATGGATACCCAAAAGACTCATAGAATCTCAAAGACCACATAGACAAGTATGGATTCCAAAGAAGACATTAAAGCAAGCCAAGGAACAAATTGAAATATTTGCCTGAAGGATTAGCATCCAAGCAAATACCATGACAACTTCACTAGCAAATAAAAGAGAACGAAATCCAAAGCAAACAAAAAAACTCCAAAGTCAAAGCAAAGACACATGGTGGATTAATACAAAAGAAGCAACCCTAGAACAGACTCAAACATCTTTAAAGAAGGATCAACATCAAGCGACCAAGACAATTCAAGAATGGAGACCCAAGAGTGTACCAACAAAACACATCCAAGGCATATATGTAGCCTTGAGCTAAATGTATTGTGGCCCCATACTCATATATCAAATCTTGACCTAGGAACAATTCTTGAGAAGATTGGAGTCTCTATAGACCAAAAGCCTTTGTGGCATGGTGTTGTTTCCTAGATGTAGTGATAGGGTTACTTCTCCTAGGCATCCAATGGTGTTATCTCCAATCCCTATCATGCGGGATTTTTTTGGCCATGGTTGAAAGTAGTGATGTATTCCGTATGTTGGCTGTTGAGGATAAGTTGGATGGTACCAACTACCTATTATGGGCTTATATGATGCGTCATGTATTGGTTGCAAAAGGATTGTGGAACATTGTGCAGGGTGTTGAAAAACTTCCTATCACACCTGCAACTGTTACAACTGCAGGTATAGAAGTTGAGGCAGAAGGTGTGGAAGATGATGATATTCTGCATATTCTTGTTCCTGCTACGGTTTTTGCTGCACCTACTGCAGAGAAAATTTGTTGGGATGGGAGAGATGCCCAGGCACATGCGTTGATATCTTTGTCTGTCAAACATTCCACTATTCCTCATATTCGCTCTTGCAGAACAGCTAAGGATGCTTGGGATACACTTACCACATTGTACCAAGCTAGGAATGAGGCTCGTGTTGCTTACCTCCAAAAACAGTTGGAGAGTGAGCACATGAATGAAGGTGATTCTATGGACAGTTATCTAACAAAGATAAAAAACGTGAAGGAACAGTTGATTTTTGCTGATGAGTTATACTAGATAGCTCACTTGTGCAGACCGTTCTGAATGGTCTTCCTGATTCATATCAGAGTTTTGCTTCTACTCTTTGGTTAATGATGAAAGGCAATCCAAATGCCTTGTCATTTGAGGAGTTAGTCTCTGTTCTGTTGCAGGAAGATCAGTCTAGGCAGAACACGTCCATTATGCATGTTGCAGATCAAGCTTTCCTAGCTAGTCAGAAGGGCAAAGGAAAATGGAGTTCTTCAACTAGTAAGTAGAAATCTGCAAATTCTGCACATTCGAAGAAGGAAGATAAAGATGAGAAGAAATCAGAAAAGAAGAAATTGTTTTGCAAGTACTGTAAAGGGAATGATCATATCATAAAGAACTGTCCAAAACTGGTTGCTAAAGAGGCAAAGAAGAAAGGGGCTGGAATGGTTGTTGGAGAGGCCTCTACACCAAAAATAGTGTCTCCTAATCTTGTGCAGGAAGAAGAATGGGCGTTTACTATTGTTTGAAGTTTTGCCCCATCTTCTCATGACCAGTGCATGTCTGCAGTAGACTCAGATGTTTGGTATTTTGATAGTGGGGCGACCAAACATATTACCTCGCAGTGCAGTTTCTTCTCTTCACTCAAGCCTGCCCCTAAGGGAATACTATTACATGTGCCAACGACTCCTCTTATCCTGTTATGGGAGTTGGTAAGATCATTTGACTACTGTTGATGGTAGTTCTTTCACTTTGTGAGATGCTTTGTTTGTGCCAGGGATCAAGAAAAATTTGTTATTAGTTTCTGCATTAGCCAAGATTGGCTTGGTTGTGAAATTTGTTGATGAGAGGTGTACAGTTCATGATCTATCAAATGGTGACCTGATTATTACTTCTGGCATTTTATGTCGTGGGCTGTGTAAGCTCATAGACTATGAAAGATATGTAAATGATTCGGCATGTGCAGTACATGATTCTCAGGTTATATCAGATGCAAAGCTTTTGCATGCATGCTTTGGTGATCTAAATTTTGCTAGTTTGCTACACCTGCAGAAATCTGAAATGGTGTCCTCTTTGCCCAAACTTGAGGCACCTGGAAAACATGTTTGTGAAGGCCGTATTTTGGGCAAAATGTAGCATTCCTCATTTCCAAAAGATGGTTCAGTTCGGGCTACTAAGAAATTGTAGCTTGTAGATAGTGGTGTCTGTGGTCCTATGTAGACACCTTTTGGAAATTATCTTTACTTTGTGACTTTCATTGATGATTTTTCCAGGCATGCACGGGTATATCCATTGAAGGCAAAGTCCGAAGTGTTCATGTGCTTCAAACAATTTTTGGTTTTGGCTAAAAATCTGTCGCCATGTAAAATAATCACCCTCTGTTCAGATCGAGGGGGCGAATATATGTCTTCTGATTTTAATGAATTTTTGGCTAAACATGGGATAAAATACCAATGTACAGTGCCGTATACACCTCAACAGAATGGAGTTGTTGAATGAAAGAACAGGTCACTCATGGAGATGGTGAGATGTATGGTCAAGAGTCGGGCTTTACCACATAGTTTCTGGCTTGAGGCTGTCATGTGTGCAACATATGTACTTAACAGGTATCCCACTAAAGCGTTGCAGTCTATCACTCCATATGACGCTTGGCATGATTGCAAGCCATCTATTGCTCATCTGCATGTTTTTGGTTGTTTGGTATATGCATTAGTGCCTAAACAACATCACAGAAAATTGGATGATAAAGCAGTAAAATGTATTTTTGTTGGATATAGTTCTGAAAGTAAAGGCTATCGTCTGTATCATCCACAGACTAAATGCATTCTGGTTAGCCGTGATGTTGTTTTTGTGGAAGATGCTATTCAGCCATTACATTAATGTACTAAGGAGACATCTATTAGCTCCAAAGACATGTATGATACTTTGCTCCCTCTTTTTACAGGTGGAGAGTCTAGTTCTGGTCCCAACAAGGCAACTTCTCAACCTTTGCAGGTTTCATGTGATGATGTAGATCATTCCATTTCTGATGTAGATTTACATGATGCACAAGTTGATGAGAGAGCTGATATTGAGTAGGCAAAAACTATGCCAAAATGGGTGGTGCAAAGTTTGCCTAACAGCAAATTAGATGCACCTTTGTCATACTGTACTCGTTCAAGCTTTCATAGTGCCTCTTTTGCATCAGATTGCTATGCTATGGCTCCATCTAGTCTCTGTGATGAGAATGAGCCTGTTTCGTTTGATGAAGCACAAAATTCAGAAAATTGGATGGTTGTTATGTAATCTGAATATGATGCTATAATGAAGAATGGTACTTGGTTTTTATGTATCTTGCCTCCTGGCAAGAAGGCCATTGGGACTAAGTGGGTATACAAGCTGAAGCGTAAGCCTGATGGTACAGTTGATAGGTATAAGGCTAGACTTGTTACAAGGGGTTAGGTGTAGGAAAGAGGCATTGATTTTGATGAGACCTTTGCACCTACTTGCAAAATGACTATAGTTCGTAGCATCTGTGCACTTGCAGCTCATCATGGTTGGAATGTACATCAGTTGGACATTAAAATAGCATTTTTGAATGGTGACTTGCATGAAGAAGTGTATGTATTTCAGCCCCGTGGCTTTGTGCAAAAGGGGCATCAAAACTAGGTGTGCAGGTTAAAGAAGGCATTATATGGTTTAAAGCAAGCACGATGTGCTTGGTATGAGAATATACATGCCTATCTGATTGCACATGGTTTTGAGAACAATCCAACTGAAAGCACCTTATATGTTAAGCATGCTAATGATGTGCTTCTGATCATTGTTGTCTATGTTGAGGAAATGCTGCTCACTGGTCGTATTGAGAAGCATATTGCTGATTTTAAGGCTGATTTGCATGCCTCATTTGAGATGTCTAATTTGGGGCATTTGCATCACTATTTGGGCATTCAATTCATGCAAGTTGATGGTGGAATGGCTTTGTGTCAAATGAAATATATTGACACATTATTGTGACATTTTTGCATTGAAGACTATAAGCCTATTGCCACTCCTATGGAGACAGGTTTATGATTGAGTCTTCATGATGTTGGAGGTGCATTTGATGTTGTTCTCTATCAACAAGGTGTTGGATGCTTAATTTACTTATGCATTACCTGACCAGATATTCAGTTTGCTATCTCACAGAAGAGCAAGTTTATGCATTGCCCAAGAGTCAAGCATTGGCGGGTGGTTAAGCGCATCTTTCGCTACTTGAGTGGTACTCTGCTACTTGGGTTGTTTTTCCCAAGGGGGGATCACTACCGCCAGATTTGCATGTTTTTTTTTACTCCAATTGGGCTGGTTGCTATGACACTCGTGTGTCCACTAGTGGCTTTTGCTTCATGCTTGGTAACTCATGTATATCTTGGTTGAGCAAGAAGCAGCCTACTGTGGCCACTTCCATTTGTGAGGCTGAGTATAGGGCAACTTTCACAGCGACTATTGAGTGTGTGTGGCTCAGACACCTTATGGCTAATTTGGGTGTTGGTCAATCATCTGCCACCACCATCTTCATTGACAGTCAGGGCATATTGGCAGTTGCGAGGAACCCTGTGTTCCATGCTCGCACTAAGCACATTGAGGTGCATTATCACTATGTTAGGGAGAGGTTCTCTACTAGGGAGATCAGCTTGGCATATGTGGCCACGCAGGAGAACATTGCAAACCTTTTCACGAAGGCTATGCCTAAGCAGAAGTTTGAAGCTTTCCGCAAAGCTTTGGGCTTACTTCCTTTTGTGGAGTGATTTCCACATAGCTTGGCACTTCTTTATACATGAGTGCCAACTCCTTGTTCAACGCATCACTCCCAGGGGGGATTTGTTCATATATTTAGGTAGTGATGTGTGTGAACACACTAGGACCGCCAGGGCACTTTTTCCCCTCTTTAGGAGTTTTTTTTCCCCGGCTTGTATATACGCCAATTGCCCTAATGGGCTCCTTATCTTTGTACATTCTCTAGTAATACATTTAGTATTGTGTGTTGTGTTCCATGCTTCTTCTCCTTCCTTGTGCTCGTGTGCTTTTGCAGACGTCTATCTCCAACAAATCGAACGGAAAAGATTATCCATCCACTTTGAATGCATACTTAAATACTAATGTCAATGATGATGGACCGTGGGATGAACTTGATCAAGTAGTGGATCAACAAGAAGTATCTAGTGATCTAAAAGATAGGGAAGAACATGCTACCAAAGAAGAAATAGTAAAAACTCCTCAAACTGATAATACTTTTACACTTCAACTCAATGACATGACAAAGCAACAATTTAAGGAAGCAACCATTAAAGGTATCAAAACCCCAATCCACCCAAAAGAAGAAGAAAACATGAAGTAGAGAATCCAAATGAATAACCCATCATTTTGATACGGGTGATAGCAGAGCCTTCTCCATTAGACATGCATCATGGAGGGAGTAGCTCCAAGGAGGCTCCAATAAAAGAGGTTGAGCCGACCACTTAGTTACAAATTCGGCAACCTTTCAATGACACTACACATACCAACAAGGACAAAAATGTTTTAATAGGGGAGACCCCGATAATGTCAAAAACTTGGCTAAACATGGATGTAACATAACTCAAACCGGTGGTCCAACTCATGATTCAAAGTGCTATGAATACTCAGCAACAACCTCTAGAAGTAGATAAAAATATAAGGAGGCACATATAGAAAAGCATCAATTCAAAGCCCTGAGTGAGAGGTTGTCTAATCAGGTGCTCAAGACCCAATAGGAGCTTGAGAAGATGAAAGAGGACATGGAAGTAGCAAATAACAAAATGAATGCATTAAAGATTGAAAATGCTACTTTAAAGACTCAAGTGGATGACTTGAAGAATGAGAATGTAAGAGCACAGAAGGTGAATATAGAGATGCAAAAGAAATATGATCATTGTGAAGCTAAAAAAGAGCACCTCGTAATTAGAAGTCAGATCTTAGAAGCACGAATTGAAGGTTACATGGAAGATGCCCACTCTCTATGAATTAGAAATAAGGAATTGATGACTTCATTATTATTGAATCAGCCTTTAGAGGTATCAACCATAGTGAACAAGGAGGTCAAGAGCTGAGGACTTGTTGGAGTTTGAGGTCTGTGGAAGCATGCGAATAGTAGAAGGAAGAAGAAGAAACTTGGAGCACAACACACAATACTGAATGTATTACCACTAGAATGTACAAAGATAAGTAGCCCGTTATGGAAATTGGCATATATACAAGCCGAGGTGAAAAAACCTCCTAAAGAGGGAAAAAAGAGCCCCGGTGGTCCTAGTGTGTTCACACACATCACTACCTAAATATATCAACAAATCCCCCCTGGGAGTGATGCAGTAAGCAAGGAGCTTGCACTCATGTATAAGGAAGTGTCAAGCTATGTGGAATCAATCCACAAAAGGAAGTAAGCCCAAATCTTTGCAAAAAGCTTCAAACTTCTCCCTAGGCATAGCCTTTGTGAAAACGTCTGCAATGTTCTCCTGCGTGGGCATGCCAAGCTCATCTCTCTAGCATAGAACCTCTCCCTGACATAATGAGCCTTAAACTCAACAATATGCTTCTCATGAGGATGAATGAGCAACATGTCATCAACATACAAAACAATGATTAGAAGCACATCATTTGCATGCTTAACATATAAGGTGCTCTCAATTGGACTATTCTCAAAACCATGTGCAATCAAACAGGCATGTATCTTTTCATACCAAGCATGTGGTGCTTGCTTTAAACCATATAATGCTTTCTTCAATCTGCACACTTTGTTTTCATGTCCATTCTGCACAAAGCCACATGGCTGAAAACATACACTTCCTCATGTAAATCACCATTCAAAAATGCAGTTTTAATGTGCAATGGATGCACATTCTAACCATGATGAGTTGCAAGTGCAGACATGCTATGAATAATAGTCATTCGACAAGTAGGAGCAAAGGTCTTATCAAAATCAATGCCTCTTTCTTGAGCATAACCCTTTGCAACAAGCCTAGCCTTATAACTAACAAATGTTCCATTAGACTTACGCTTCAGCTTGTATACCCACTTAGTGCCAATGGCCTTCTTGCCAGTAGGCAAGTCACATAAGGCCAGGTACCATTCTTCATTATAACATCATATTTAGATTGCATAGCAACCATCCAATTTTTTGAATTTTGTGCTTCATCAAACAAAACAGGCTCATTCTCATGACAGAACCTAGAGGCAGCCATAGCATAGCAATCTCATGCAAAAGAGGCACTATGAGAGCCTAACCGAGTAAGATATGACAGAGGTGCGTCTAATTTGTTGTCACACAAAGTTTGCACCAACCATTTTTGCATAGTTTTTACCTCCTTAATATCATCTCGCTTAGCAACAAGTGCATCATGTAAATTTGCATCAGAAATGGAATGATTTGCATCATCACATCAAGCCTGTAAAGGATAAGAAGTTGCATGATCAAGACCAGGACTAGACTCTGCACTTGTAAAAAGAGGGATCAAAGTATCATACATGTCTTTGGAGCTAATAGATGTCTCCTTAGTACATGAAAGTAATGGTTGAATAACATCTTCCACAAAAACAACATCACGGCTAACCAAAATGCATTTAGTCTGTGGATTATACATACAATAGCCTTTGCTTTCAGAACTATATCCAATAAAAATACATTTCACTATTTTATCATCCAATTTCCTCCGATGTTGTTCAAGCACCAATGCATATGTCAGATAACCGAAAACATGAAAATGATCAACAGATGGCTTGCGACCATGCCAAGCTTCATATGGAATGATAGACTGCAATGCTTTAGTGGGACACCTGTTAAGTACATATGCTGCACACATAACAACCTCAAGCCAAAAACTATGTGGTAAAGCCTGACTCTTGACCATACATTTTGCCATCTCCATGAGTGACATGTTCTTTCGTTCATCAAATCCATTCTGTTGAGGTGTATACGACACATTGATGTTTTATCCCACATTCAACCAGAAATGCATTGAATTTAGAAGACATATATTCCCCCCCCCCCGATCAGAACGGAGGGTGCCCATTTTACATGTTGACAAATTTTCAGCCAAAACCAAAAACTGTTTGAAGCACATAAACACTTTGGACTTTGCTTTCAATGGATATACCCATGCATGCCTAGAAAAATCATTGATAAAAGTCACGAAGTAAAGATAGTTCCCAAAAGAAGGTTTCTGCATAGGACCACACACATCACTATGAATAAGCTGCAATTTCTGAGGAGCTCGAACTAAACCATCTTTTGGGAAGGAGGAATGTTGCATTTTGCCCAAAGTATAGCCTTCATAGACATGGTTACCAGGTGCCTCAGGTTTGGGCAAAGAAGACACGCTATCAATGCATGTGCATGAGCATCTCTGCCATGCCAAAGAATTTTCTCTACAGTAGGTGCAATAGGAACTACAACACGAGTAGGAATCTGCAGAATATCACCATCTTCGATGCCATCTACATTAGCTTCAGTACCTATATTTGCAAGTGTAATAGGACATTTTTCAACACCCTGCAAAATATTCCAAAGTCCTTTTGCGACCAATACATGATGCATCATATAAGCCCACAATGGGTAATTCATACCACCCAACTTATGCTCAACAACCAACATACGAAATACATCATTGGTTTGAGCCATGGCCATTAGCTAAAATACCCTAATGCAAAAAATTGGCTGTATGTGAAAATGTTGAACAGAACTACCCTGTCAAGTTTTGCTAAACCTGTAGCAGACTTTGAGAAGCTTATACTTGGGAACCAAAAGTTGTATGTATATTTGGCACAGAAAGACAAAATACCTTGCAAAAACATTGTGATAGTGCATTTGGAGGCCAAAACGAGCTTAGATTGTGATTTTGACACCACATAATGAAGATGTTTTGATCTCCTAATCATATTGAGTATGCACACCAAATTTCATGTGATTATGAGATTATGATCGGAGGGGTGTCAAGGAAGCCCTAGATGAAGCGAAAACCTACTCTGATACCGATTGTTGGAGTTTGAGGTATGTGAAAGCACGCAAACAACACAAGGAAGAAGAAGAAGCTTGGAGCACAACACACAATACTACGATTGAGTCTTCATGATGTTGAAGATGCATTTGATGTTGTCCTCTATCAGCAGGCTGTTGGATGCCTGATTTACTTATGCATTACTCGGCTAGATATTCAGTTTGTTGTCTCATAGATGAGCAGATTTATGCATTGCCCAGATGTCAAGCATTGGCAAATGGTTAAGCGCATCTTTCGCTACTTGAGTGCTACTCGGCTACTTGGGTTGTTTTATCCCAAGGGGGGATCACTACCGCCAGATTTGCATGCTTTTTCTAACTCAGACTCGGTTGGTTGCTATGCAACTCATGTATCCACTAGTGGCTTTTGCTTCATGCTTGGTAGCTCATGTATATCTTGGTTGAGCAAGAAGCAGCCTACTATGGCCACTTCTAGTTGTGAGGCTGAGTATAGGGCAGCTTTCACAATGACTGTTGAGTGTGTGTGGCTCACGTGCCTTATGGCTGATTTGGGTGTTAGTCAGTCTTCTTCCACCACCATCTTCACTGATAGTTAGAGCGCATTGGCAGTTGCGAGGAACCCTGTATTCCATGCTCCCACTAAGCACATTGAGGTGCATTATCATTATGTCAGGGAGAGGTTCTCTGCTGGGGAGATCAGCTTGGCATATGTGGCCACGGAGGAGAACATTGTAGACCTTTTCACGAAGGCTCTGCCTAGGGAGAAGTTTGAAGCTTTTTGCAAAGCTTTGGGCTTACTTCGTTTTGTGCAGTGATTTCTACATAGCTTGGCACTTCCTTACACATGAGTGCCAGCTACTTGTTCACCGCATCACTCCCAGGGGGGATTTGTTTATATATTTAGGTACTGATGTGTGTGAACACTCTAGGATCACCGGTGCACTTTTTTCCCTCTTTAGGAGGTATTTTTCCCTCGGCTTGTATATATGCCTATTTCCCTAATGGGCTACTGATCTTTGTACATTCTAGTGGTAATACATTCAGTATATTGTGTTGTGCTCGAAGCTTCTTCTTCTTCCTTGTGCTGTTCGCGTGCTTCCGCAGACGTCTAACTCCAATAGTTCAGCCATAAGTTCTTTGGCCCTAGTAACAAATTCAGGAAACATCTCCCTTGTACTTAGTCATAAGTTCTATAATTCTTCAATTATGTTTTCTGTTGTATTTCCTTGTTGGAACTGTGCTTTGAAGGAACTTGATGCTTACTTGGTTGTCTAGAGAACCTTCTCATGTAAAGACCAATGACTCCCTATTCTTTTCTATAGTGACTTTATCGAAAACAAAAATTTAAAAGAGGGGCTGCACATAAGCTCTTGTGTACCATCTTCACTACTCATCTTTTCCACTTTTGAACTTATTTTCTCCTAAATGTTTGCAAAAGGCGGGTTCTTTACACCTTCCATGGCACTTTAAAAGCCTTGAAAACCCTTCAAAAATACCTTTTTGCAACCTGCATTTAAGTTTTCTTGCAACACCATTGTCGACAAACTACTTGTGAACTACCTATGCACCCATGTCCTTGGCCACTTGTGCACCACGTGTGCACTACTTTGTCAAGCCATCATTTTTCCACTTTTGCACCACCTATGTGCTACTTTCAAAGTCATCACTTTGGTAGGCTTAACACCTTTCTTTTATTATATGCATATTCTTCTTTTCATGATAAAAGAGACACAATTTTCCATGTTTCCAAACTTCCAACAAGATGTATTTTGAAGAAACAAATACCTGATGCTATACGAGATCCATAATATGGGAAGATAAATTTGGGTAGAAGACATTGGTCAAAGGGATGCACATAATCACTAGGAGAAAGAATCTTCTTTAATAAATACAAGTGCAATTACACTATGGTGAAAAACCTCACCAACATTCACGTGATGGATTCTATCACTTGTATGAGGATTCATAGGATGTAGAGAATACCTACTCTTAGATATAGAAAATTCAAATTTTAAGAGATATATAAAAGCAATCAAGTCCTCCTCATTGAGATGATTTATAGTAAAGGCTTATATAATCTTGATAAGACAATCTCATTCAATCCATTGGTTATTAAGAGAGCCCTTCTTTTTCAATCACGTGTGATTCTAAAGGATGGTGACATTCCAGCTCAACAGAAGAGAAAATTCAAGACAACTATCATTGATTCAAGAATATCTCGTTAGACCTAGCTTTAAGAGTACTCCATCAACAACTTATAAATTTCTCATCGAGATCAATTCACTATCTCACACAATAAGATTTACATGCAATGTGACAAGCAATCAGCATGAGACAAGAAAAAGACAATACTAGATGGATATTGGATCAAATTCCAAATGCTCACTGAAAATGGAATAAGCAAAATTTCTTCATCAATTTCTAGTACTCATAAGAAGTATACACATAAGTCTTCAAGAAGATTATCCCATTGAGTCTAGTGTATCAGATTATAAAGTTAACACATTGATTAAAGGATTTAAAGGTTCAAAAAATATCCTTTAGTATAGCATAATGAATTACTCCTCCAAGGAATAAAAACAAGAAAATAATTTGAGGTGTAAGAGGACTAACTTATTAAAGAAAAACAAGAAGATCCCTTCAACTCCCATTACAGATAACTAAATTATGTTGATATATTTAGTTACTAATGTATGTGAAGACACTAGGATTGTCGGTGCACCTTCTTCCCTCTTTAGGAGGTTTTTTCCCCGACTTGTATATATGCCTATAACCCTAATGAGTCACTTATCTTTGTACATTCTCTTGGTAATACATTCAGTATTGTGTGTTTTGCTCCAAGCTTCTTCTTCCTCCTTGTGATGTTCAC
This sequence comes from Ceratopteris richardii, assembly GCA_020310875.1. NCBI lineage: Eukaryota > Viridiplantae > Streptophyta > Polypodiopsida > Polypodiales > Pteridaceae > Ceratopteris > Ceratopteris richardii. The sequence continues at coordinate 105,554,258 of CM035409.1, read as the reverse complement.
GTGCTTTGAGAGACCTCAAACTCCAGCAATTGGTATTGGAGTAGGTTTTCGCTTCATCTAGGGCATCATCAACACCCCTTTGGTTAGAATTGCACAAATTGGTGAGCATACTCAAGGCAATTAGGAGTTCAAGATTGCTTTGCTTTGTGGTGTCAAAATCACAATCTGAGCTCGTTTCAGCATTCGAACGCACTATCGTAATACTTGTGCAGGCAATTTCTTCTTTTTCTACCAAAGATATATAGGTTTCGGTTTGCCAATATAAACATCTTGAAGTCTGCTACAAGTTTAGCAAAACTCAACAGGGTAGTTATGTTCAACATTTTGAGATACAATCATTTTTTTGCATCAGAGCATTTTAGTCAGTGGCCATGGCTCAATGATGTATTCCGTATGTTGGCTATTGAGGATAAGTTGGATGGTACCAATTACCTATTATAGGCTTTTATGATGCATCATGTATTGGTTGCAAAAGGACTCTGGAATATTATGCAGGGTGTTGAGAAACATCCTATTACACCTGCAAATACAATTACTAAAGGTGATGTAGATGTTCTTGAAGATGGTGATATTCTTCATGTTCCTATTCGTGTTGTGGTTCCTACTGCACCTACTCCATATCAACTTTGTTGGGATGACAGAGATGCTCAGGCACAGGCATTGATAGTCTTCTTTGTCAAAAATGACATTATTCCTCACATTCACTCTTGCAGAATAGCAAAGGATGTTTAGGATACACTTACCACTTTATACGAGGCAAGGAATGAGGCTCGTGTTGTTTACCTCTGAAAACAATTGGAAACTGAGCACATGAATGAAGGAACCTTTGATTGATGATGAAAGGAAATCCAAATGCCTTAAGATTTGAAGATTTAGTCTATAATCTGTTGTAGGAAGATCAATCTAGGTAGAATAGGTCCATTATGTGCATTGCAGATCAAGCTTTCCTGGCTAATTAGAAGGGCAAAGGTAAATGGAGCTCTTCTACTAGTAAAACAAAAATCTGCTAATTCTGCACAATCAAAGAAGGATGAGAGAGATGAGAAGAAAACAGAAAAGCAAATTTCTTTTTGCAAATACTATAAAGGAAATTATTGTTGGAATCAATGTTCACATGATCTTTAATTGGTGATAATATATCTTCTTTCTACCATTTCAACTAGTGGTGCATGGGTGCCATGGATAAAAGAAAACACTCCCAAATGTGTGATCTGGGTTCAATTTGCAATCGGCGCAATGCAAAAAAACATGCTTTTAAATTTCTTTAGCTTTTTGAAAAATGCTTGCCTACCGATTTGATTGCAATTGTTGTTTCTTGCTAAAAAACATCATGAGAGTTTTAGAGAGTGATTTTCATGGATACATTAAAAGTGTAAAAGAAACTATTTGGCCACACTTGTAAGTATCATCTCAAGGAGCAAGCTCAACCTTCTAGCTCAATGCAAGGAGGATGTCTTCTTGGAGGGAGAGTGTTCACACACTCTTGTGGAGGTGATGAATCTTCTCAAGATAGAAGAAGATCGTGGAGGCCATCTTGGAGGAATTCTCACACTCTTGGAGGAGTTGTGGTCTACATCTTGGTGATTATTTGGAGGAGCTTCTATCAGCTTACCATCAACATCAATTATTGATTTATTGTGAGTAGCAAATTTATTTCCATTTTTACTTGCTAGGTCACTCGTTTATGATTTAGGTTGATTAAAATTTTGGTTTTCTGTAAAATAGTTCTAAACTATTTGTATTCTCCATATTCTCACACAAACACACTCTCTCCTTACCTCTTAGACACAGAATCTCTTGTATCTAGGTCCTATTTCTACCTAGATATAGATATTGTCAATTTGTATCATACAAACACATTGTAATTTGACATTCAAATATAGATAGTGTAGGTGAGCCTCATAGCTTACCGCTACACTTAAAAATCTAGTTTTTTCTCTCTTTATCTCTCACTCACCTTCCTTTTGAGTCTTAAGGTGTGTATGTTACGGTTCATGTGTTGGAAGATCCTGTAAACCTGTGCTTTATTGTTATTGTGGCCCACCCCAATTCCAAAATTTGGTATTTCGACCTTACAATACCAACATTTGGTATCAAAGCATAGTTGGCATACACCCTTAACAAGATGAGTGGCTATAGACTTGAGAATGAAGACAAGCTTGAGGGCATGTCTAATTATCCAATGTGGAGCTTTACGATGATGAATCTATTAGTATCAAAGGACTTAAGGAATATTTGCAATGGCATTTATCGAAGGCCAAGACAAGTTGGAGAAGATGTTACTTCATCTTCTAGAAGACCTTCTATTCCTATTTTTGCACAACAGGAGGTTAGTGAAGAAGAAGAAATTCTTTCATCATTAGGAGTCCATACTACTACCAGAGTACTTCCTATAGAAGAGCAATCCATATGGATTCAAGGGATGCACTAGCACTTTCATATATTGCTATGGGAGTCAAGAGGCATATTATACCTCAAATCCGGTCATTCAAAACTAGCCAATACAAGGATGAAAGTTGGTGAAGCAGTTCAGTCACATATTTTGAAGCTCAAAGATTTACGAGACTAGTTACTCAATGTTGGAGTCAACATTTCAGATGAAGAGATGGTAAACACACTTCTAAACTCACTTCCATCTACATATCGTGCTTTTGTTATTTTTTTATCTCTTTCTACAAGAGATAGAGAACTTTCATGTGAAAAGCTACAATTCCTATTACTTCAAGATGAAGATCAACAAAAAGGTATGGAAGAAAATGATGAAGCTATGTTATCATCGTCGAAGAGAAAGAAGAAGGGGAACTTGAGTCAGCAATCCAAGAAGGAAAATAAGTCTTCTAATCCTAAGTCATCCGGTCCTTTTCCTAATGCTCCCTCTACACCCAAAGAAAAGTCTTCAACCACATCTAATTCAAAGAAAGAAGTATGCCATTACTGTAAGAAATGAGGTCATTACATAACAGAATGCAAAGCAAGGATTCTGAAACCCAAATCTTCAAAGGTAGATTCATATGCATGTGCTAATATTGAAGAGATAACTTTTGATCAGGCAACATCAAATGCACTCTTAGATAATCCTTGGATTTTTTATTCTAGAGCTACTAAGCATATGACAGGTTGCAGAAAGATATTTTCTTCACTTTCTAACTCTTCAGGTAGAAGAGTAACCATTGCAAATGGTCATGATTTAGATGTTGTTGGTGTTGGAGAAGTGAACCTAAAGTCAAGAGCAGGTGGAAATTTCACAATTTCTAATGTTCTTTATGTTCTAGACATGAACAAGAATTTGCTCTCTATCTCTACTTTCTTATCAGATGGTTATAAAGTTGTTTTTAAGAAAGATTCATGTCATATCCTCTCACCTGATGAGGAGCATTGTCTACTTCAAGGTGAAAATAGAATGGCATGTTTGTGTTATCCAAAATTACTCATGCTAAGGTTGCTAGGTCTACTACACCTACAGAGAACATGAAGTTATGGCATGCTAGATTTGGCCATATCAGTTACATAGCTCTCAAGCATATCAAAGATCAAGGTATGGTGGAGATTTTGCCTACTTTTTCTTTACCACATGGTGAAAAATCATGTGAAGGATGTCTTGAAGGAAATATTCATAAACTTCCTTTCAAGAAGCATGGATATATCACAGCCACAAGGAAGTTGCAGATCATACATTCGGATGTGAATGGTCCGATGAGAACAGATTATATTCAAGGTTACAAGTACTTTGTTATTTTCATTGATGACTTCTCAAGATATTCACAGATTTACGATCTTAAAGTGAAGTCAGACGTTTTCCCTGATTTCAAGAAGTTCTTAGATATGGTTGAAAATGAAATTCAATCAAAGATCCAGATTTTGGGAAGTGAAAAAGGAGGAGAGTACATGTCTAAAGACTTTAAGTCTTTTCTTGAAGACAAAGGTATCTCTCATCAACTAGCTATTGCTTACACGACATAACAAAATGGTGTTGCAGAGAGATAGAATAGGATACTTGTGGAGATGATGTGTAGTATGATGTAATCCAAAAAGCTTTCTCCCAAGTTTTGGTTTGATGCAGTACATACAACTAATCACATTCTGAATAGGTCTTCCACAAAAGCTTTGAAGGTTATTAAACCCGATGAAGGGTATTATGGGAAGAAGCTTAATGTGAATTACTTCAAAGTTTTTGGTTCCCTAGCTTATGTTCACATTGAGAAGAATGATCATGGTAATCTTGATGTAAAAGTCATTAAGGCAGTCTTTATTGGTTATGCAATTGAAAGAAAAGGATACAGATTCTATGTTCGAGTTACATGTGATATCCTACTCTCATGCAATGCATATATTGCAGAAAGTCACATTTATGATAAGAAGGAAGAGATTCTAGAACTCATAAAAGGAGATGATTATGCATTTTTCAGAAGGAATTTGGATTCTTACATTCAGCCATACAAGGGGGGTGATGAACCTACTCGAAACCTAAGAGAAATAGGTGAAGTGAGAGTCACGTTACCTACATTAGTACCTAGTCCATGATCAGTACCTCTTGAGGTTCTCACTCATGAAGTTGGAGAAGGTTCTAGAGTCCTAGAAGAAAGAGATATTGAAGAACCAAAAAGAATACCACCACTTTTCTATTGATATATTTAGGTAGTGATGTGTGTGAACAAACTAGGATCCTTCGGGCACTTTTTTCCCTCTTTAGGAGGTTTTTTTCCCCTAGATTGTATATACGCCTATAGCCCTAACAAGTTACTTATCTTTGTACATTCTAGTGGTAATACATTTAGTATTCTGTTGTTGTGCTCCAAACTTCTTCTTCTTCCTTGTGATCAGTTTTGCGTGCTTCCGTAGATGTCTAACTCCAACAATTGGTATCAGAGAAGGTCACCGCTTCATCTAGGGTGTTGTCGACAGCTCTCCATTTGCAGTCTCAAAATCACACGAATTTTGGTGAGCATGCTCAAGGTGTTTGAGATATCAAAACACCTTTGTTGTGTCATGTCAAAATCGCGATATAAGCTCGTTTCGGACTCTGAATGCATTATCATAGTGCTTGTGCATGCTATTTTGTCTTTTTGTGCCAAAGATATATACACGTTTTGGTTCACCAGTATAAGCATCTCAATGACTACTACAGGTCTAGCAGAACTTGTTAAGGTAGTTCTGTTCAACTTTTTTAGATACAGTCATTTTTTTGCATCAAGGTATTTTAGTCAATGGCCATGGCTGAAAGCAGTGATGTATTCTGTATGTTGGCTGTCGAGGATAAGTTGTACAATACCAATTATCCATTGTAGGCTTATATGATGCGTCATGTATTGGTCACAAAAAGACTATGGAATATTGTGCAGGGTGTTGAAAGACGTCTTATTATACCTACAAATATAGGTACTAAAGCTCATGAAAATGGCATCGATGATGATGATATTTTGCAGATTCCTATTGTTGCACCTACTGTAGAGAAAATTCATTGGGATGGCAGAGATGCTCATGCACATTCATTGATAGCCTTGTCTGTCAAGCATGCCATTATTCCTCAGATTCACTCTTGCATAATAGTTAAGGATGCTTACCTCCGAAAACAATTGGAGAGTGAGCACATGAATGAAGGTGATTCTATGGAAAATTTCCTGACAAAGATCAGGGATTTGAAGGAACAATTGAGTTTTGCTGATGAAATCCTTCCTCATGGTTCACTTGTGCAGACTCTTTTGAATGGTCTTCCTGACTCATATCAGAGTTTTGCTTCTACTCTTTGTTTGATGATGAAAGGCAATCCAAATGCCTTAACATTTGAAGAGTTAGTTTTTGTTCTGTTGCAGGAAGATGAGTCTAGGAAAAATAGGTCCATTATGCATGTTGCACATCAAGCTTTCCTGGCTAGTCAGAAGGACGAAGGAAATTGGAGCTCTTTTACTAGTAAGCAGAAATTTGCAAATGCTACACATTCGAAGAAGGAAGACAAAGATAAGAAGAAATCAGAAAAGTAGAAATTGTTTTGCAAATACTCTAAAGCAAATGATCATGTCATTAAGAGTTGTCCAAGTCTGGTTGCTAAAGAGGCAAAGAAGAAAGAGGCCGGAATGGTTGTTGCAGAGGCCTCTACACCAAAACAGAGTCTCCTAATCTTGTGCATGATGAAAAATGGGTGTTTACTTCTGTTTGCAATTTTGACCCATCTTCTCATGAGCAATGCATGTCTGTAGTAGACTCAAATGTTTGGTACTTTGATAGTGGGGTGACAAAACATATTACCTCGCAGTGCAGTTTCTTCTCTTCACTCAAGCATGCCCCTATAGGGAATACGATCACATGCACCAACAACTCCTCTTATCCTATCATGGGAGTTGGTAAGATCATTTTGACTACTGCTAATGGTAGTTCCTTCACTCTGTCAGTTGCTTTATTTGTGCTAGGGATCAAGAAGAATCTCTCATCAGTTTCGGCTTTAGCCAAGATTGGCTTGGTTGGGAAATTTTTTGATGATAGGTGTACTGTTCATGATCTGTAAAATGACGACGGATTATTGCTTTTTGCATTTTATGTCATGGGATGTACAATCTCATAGACTTGGAATAAAAGGATTACGTAAATAATGAGATGAGATATATATTAGTAACCATGAAATGTCCATCCACATTGACTTGCTTCCAACCAACTCCCTCTATCTACTCATATCGTCAACCGAGATATCTTCCATATCTACATCTAGACGTGATAGGAAAGACCATTGGGAATGTCACTAAAAAAGGCAAAAAAATAGCACCTTTGTATAACACTTTTTCAGGCCTAGGGGCGGGCGAAAGCATGGGCATGGACAAGGGTACAAGGGTGCATGTGGGCATGGGCATAGGAATGGGCACAAAGAAACCTTTCAACTAAAGCTTTGAACATTCTTATAGCTCATGTCGAGGTTGTGCCAATCCTTCTGTTTGGGCCTCCTCTTCCTTTTGAAGTTTTAAAGCTTCAACTTCAAGCCTTAGTTGTGTCAATGCACTTTCTTCTTCTTTGTGGGTCTTGTTTCCTCTTAACTTCTCAAGCTCTTTCCTCAATTGTGTTATTGGGTCTTCAAGTTCCACAGTGTATAGTACACTAGATAAGCTATTTCCATGTTGATGTCTAATTTTTTCCAACCTTGTTGTTGTAGTGATGAATTCGTCAATTGTTTTTGTGTTGAGGACCAATTCATTGATCTTGCACTATATGGATATTGTAAGTGGTTTAGCAAGCCACTTTTTGACAAAAAATTCATGGGAGGATCTGGTAGTTTAGCCATAAGTGCTTTGGCCCCAGTAACAAATTCAAGAAACATCTCCCATGTACTTATTCGTAAGTTCTCTAATTCCTCAATGATTTTTTCTATTGTATTTCCTTGTTGGAACTGTGCTTTGAATGAATCCGATGCTTACTTTGTTTTCCAAAGAACCTTCTCATGTAAAAACCAATAACTCCCTATTTTGTTCTGTAGTGACTTTATGGAAAACAAAAATTTAAAGGGGAGGCCACACATAAGCTCTCGCATACCATCTTCACTTCTTATCTTTTCCACTTTTGAACTTAGTTTCTCCAAAATGTGTGCGTAAGGAGGGTTCACTTGGACCTTCCATAGAACTTGAAAAGCCTTGAAAACCCTTCAAAAATACATTTTTTCAACTTGCATTTGACTTTTCCAGTCACCATTATGAACAAACTCCTTGTGCACTACCTATGCACCCATGTCCTTGACCACTTGTAAACCACTTGTGCACCACTTTTTCAAGGCCATTATTTTATCACTTTTTCACCACCTATGTGCTACTTTGCAAAGTCATCACTTTGGTAGGCTCAACACCTTTCTTTTATTATATGCATATTTGTCTTTTCATGATAAAAGAGACACAATTTTCCATGTTCCCAAAGTTCCAACAAGACATATTTTGAAGAAACCAATACCCTATGCTATATGACGTCCATAATATGGGAAGATAAATTTGGGTAGAACACATTGGTCAAAGGGATGCACATAATCACTAGGAGAAAGACTCTTCTTTGATAAATACAATTGCAAACTACACTATGGTGAAAAACCTCAACAACATTCAGATCATGGATTCCATCACTTGTATGGGGATTCATAGGATGCACCTACTCTTAGATATAGAAAAATCAAATTCTGAGAGACATAAACAAGAAATCAAATCCTCCTAATTGAGATGATTTATAGTAAAGGATTATGAAATCTCAACAAGACAATCTCATTCAGTCCATAGGTTATTAAGAGAGCCCTTCTTTTTCAATCAAGCATGATTCTAAAGGATGGTGACATCCCAACTCAAGAGAAGAGAAATTTCAAGAAGACCATCATTGACCTCAAGAATCTTTGGTTAGACCTAGCTTTAAGAGTGCTCCATCAATAATTTGTAAATTTCTCATCGAGATTAGTTCACTATCTCACACATTAAGATTTACATGCAGTGTGACAAGCAATCAGCATGAGACAAGAAAAAGAAAATACTAGATGGATATTGGATCAAAGTCCAAATGCTCATTGAAAATGGAATAAGAAAAATTCCTTCATCGCTTACCAGCACTCATAAGAAGTATATACATAAGTCTTCAAGAAGAGTATCCCATGGAGTCTACTGTACCAGATTATAAAGTGTACACATTGATTAAAGGATTTAAAGGTTCAAAAAATATCCTTCAGTATAGCATAATAAATTAATCCTCTAGGCAAAAAAAAACAAGAAAATAAAGTAATCCTCTAGGGAAAAAACAAGAAAAAATAATTTATTAAATAAATACAAGAAGATCCCTTTATTTCCCATTATAGATAACTAAAGTAATGGAGCACGAAGTCCCCACAAGAAATGGTAATTCATATGTCACCATACCACATAAAATTTTACCACCTCCACTATTTTGGCCCTACATATGTAATCTAGCTTAAGATAAACCATAGAAATATAGATAGATAGATAGATAGATAGATAGATAGATAGATAGATAGATAGATAGATAGATAGATAGATAGATAGATAGATAGATAGATAGATAGATAGATAGATAGGTAGATAGATAAATAGATAGATAGATAGATAGAAAGATAGATAGATAGATAGATAGATAGATAGATAGATAGATAGATAGATAGATAGATAGATAGATAGATAGATAGATAGATAGATAGATAGATAGATAGATAGATAGATAGATAGATAGATAGATAGACAAGTTCAGATCTTGTAGACACATGTGTGTAGAGATAGTATGAAAACCAAGATGCATAGAAATAAAGATCCACATAAATAGAATTACCACATAGTATTAGGTAGATTCTCCCCCCATGCATTTTGTCGAATGACTCTCTAGAGTGTCTATATCTATAGACTTTGTTTATGTGCAAAGATAGAGGTTACAATTAGTTGATCTCATAGAAAGTAGATTCATAATGCATAATTCACTTACTTTTATGGTGAGCCTTAGATTTATTTACAAAAGTAACTTTTTATAATGATATGTATTTACAAAAACTATTTTAAAACTTTTGACAATCAATCATGTACATGGATATTTTATTTAGAAAATAAATGAAAATATAATCAACATACAAATGCATCCACTCCCTCACAAACCTTCATCTACTAAATCAAAACATAAACCATACTAAAGCCTCATATTCAACACATAATATGGCCAAGAAGACCACTATCATGTGGAAAATAGAAATAAAACATAATTCAAAAATTCATTACTCCATAACTAATAACATACCTCCCTAGTTGAAAAGTAACTTACCTCAATTGATAAGAAAGAAAATAGACATGGATGACCAATCACATGTTCCATCAATGAATAATAACAAACATATCCCATTGGAATGGAAAACATATGCATGGAATTTGAGCATTGGAGATTAAACTAGTTAATGTGATTATGAATGATATGCACTACTCGAATGTCCATAGTATGGGGTAAATGAAGGCACTTAAACCCATTGAGATTCTTCAATAGAATGATTTTTAAATTTCATCAAATACATTTGTTATTGATTATCAATGCATGTAGTGGTTATATCATAATCAATATTTTTTCTAGAACTAATATTTCAAAATCTTCTTGAATTAGATGAGGATCTTTAAGAATGGGAGAAATTGGTTGATTTACTTCAAACGGTTCTAAAAGAATAATATGAAAAGATTTATGTATATTCCAACTAGATGATGTATCTAATCTACAAGAATTCGCATTAATCCTTTCAATAACTATAAATGGTCCATAATATCATGGTGCTAGTTTTACTTTAGAATAATGTGTAATGTGTTTCAATCATCTCTTAATAATATGTAACCATACCAAATCATTTTCATTAAATTATTAGGGTACTCTTTTACTATTGACGTTATGTGTGTAATGTTCTTAATTGTTCCTAGCATGATCATGAACCCGATGAAGTATAGAAATATGATCTTTAGCCATAGAATCAACCGTGGGAATATCAATTTGAGTTACTGATATGAGAGTGGGAAAATTTTTACCATTGGTAGTTTGAAAAGATACACATCTAGTAGCAGTGTGTAAAGTGTTATTGTAAGTAAATTGAAGAATAATAATAATGTAATAAATCAATAGAATAATAATGTAATAAATCAAGAATGATATTAGTAGTGTCACTTTGCCCATTACTTTTAAGATGAAATGCAAAACTGAAATCCCTTTTAGAACCTAAATTCTTAAAGAATGCAACCCAAAAATGACTACAAAAACAAGCATCAAGATTTGATAAAATTAGTTTAGAAAAATCATCTTGTGAAAAAATATATCTAATAAATGATTCAAGTGCAAGCAATGTTTTTTCCAAGAAAGAAAATATGCATATCTATAAAATATCAACAATTGCCCAAATCATGCATTAACAATCCAAATGTGTTGTCGTGATGGTGTTTAATAAGTTGATACACGATGCATTATGAGACATAGTGTGCGACATCATTTTCTATATGTGACGAAAAGAAGAAATCTCTACAAGTAGATATAGTGCTTTGTATGCTCTATGATCCATATATGGTGGTTCATGCATCTCTTTCATAACAAATTCTTTAGAAAATTAAGTTATACATAACTTTCATACAAAATATAAGAAACAATCGTGGAAAGTGTATTTATGAACGTCGTGTGGTTCAAAATTTTGGAAAGTAGAACGCGCACATGAAAATACAAACTTGATGTGTAATTGGGAATCATATCATGAAATAAGTGAATACAAATGAAAGGAATATTGTTTATATGAACAAAATGTAATTGATGCGAAGATAAACAACTAAGAGCATCATCAACTATATTAGCCTTTCTCGATTGATATTGAATCATGGCTTCAAATTTTTTAATAAAATAATTCCATTTAATGTATCTATCAAAAATTAGTGATTGACTTAATAAATATTTAATGGCTTGTCGTCAATCTTGATTAAGAATTCAAAACCCATAAGATAATAATTCCAAAATTTCAATGCATGCACAACAGCTAAAAGCTCATTATCATATGAGTTTTGATCCTTTTCAAAAGGTTTAAGCTCCCCACTCTCAAATGCAATATGATGGTCGTTTTGCACTAAAACTGTATATATGCTTGGGCCACTAGAATTTGAAATTACATGAAAATGTTGGTCAAAATCTAGTAATTACAAAACATGTGCATGGTTGAGTGTTTCAAATGCAATCCCCACACAGAATTTACTTTTTTCTTCAATGGTAGAGTTAGTGGAAATACAAAATATGAAAAATCATTTATAAACTTTTTATCAAAACTACCACATCCAAGGAAAGACCATATATCATTAAAAAATATAGGAGTAAGCGATTCTATAATGACTTCTATTTTTTTAGGATCTACATGTACTCCATGACTAAAAATGTTATGTCCCAGATACTCAAGATTGCTTTGAAAGAATAAACTCTTTTCAGGGTTTGCATAAAGTGTTTCTGTAAGTTAATTAAAATCTATTTGTAAATTATTTTCATGCTCATTATCATTCTTACTATATACAAGTATATCATCAAAGAAGACAAGAAGAAAATTTTGGATAATCAAGGAAAATACCATTAACCATGCATGCAAATGTGACAGGTGCATATGTGAGTTCAAAAGGAATCACCATTAATTTGTGATAGCTAGTTTGAGTCCAAAATTCTATCTTATAAATATCAATTTGCATCATGTGTATCTTATAATATCCAAATTTGAGTTCAATTTTACTAAAGATACGAGCTCCTCAAAGTTTATCTAGAAAGTTATCTATTTGGGGAATTGGATATTGATTTTTAATGGTGATTTCATTTGGAGCCATATAGTATATACATATCCTATAAGTCTTATTCGTTTTCTCAACTAAGAGAATAGGTGATCAAAATTGAGAGATAGTAGCCCTTGTGAGTGCTTTCTCAAGTAGATCCTTAACCTATTTTTCTATTTCTTTTCAATGTAAAGGTCTATGCCTATAAGGTTCTTTATAAGGAGAACTACCAAGAATGAGATATATATTGTGATCAAGACGTCCTCAAGAAGGTAATCCTAGATAATAACTAGACATAAAACAATCTTTATATGTAGCCATAAATGGTTTATGTGCATCTGAAAGTATATTACTATAGTCAAGTATATTATTTACAAAAATAGTACATGATTTATAACATTTCCAAAATGCATGCTTAACTTAGAGTATGACTAATTCAAGGGAATGACTGAAAATCATGCATTGCATACAAAATGATACATTGGCATTCAAAGCTAAAGATATGTGTGTGATAATCAATACATGGACTAGAAAGATGATGAAAAAGCATATCAAAATGTCATAAGTTTGTAAAGGATCAATCAAAAATGTCTTCACATCTACATAAGGACTTATATAAATCTTCACATCATGCACTTCACTTGTCATGTTATACATATTCCATTGAAAAGTTGCTTTAATTGTATGCATGGAAGGAAAAGTCTTTAAATCTAATTCATGAACTAATGTATGTGAAATAAAAGCTCATGAGCTCCCATCATCATGCAAAATAGTAACGGTCCTATCAGTAATAGTTCCCTACATGCAATGTAAAGAACAAATTGAAATTTCATTACCCAATGTAGCTTAATTCTTTTCCAACATTTCTTTTGTCTAAGCAAGAGGATCCTCATCTTGAATTGCTTCAATGTTATGGACTTGAGCTACTATAAGTTTCATGTTGGAAGGACATAATCTTCACTTTACTTTGGTGTGTCCAGGTTTCCTACAATTCCAAAAGGTTGCATGGTTTGTTTCGTTGAGCATCCATCATCGAAGTTTGTGGGTTAGAAAGGCTTGATGAAAAATTGGTAACAGGGACCCATGGTAAAGTAGGAGTGAAAGAAGTAGAAAAAGTGCACTTCGAAGGAAAACTAGGCTTAATCATTGGCTATCGTTGATGCCATTTTTGAAGACAAATTGATTTGGCAATTGATTGAAACCCTTTCCCTGCATCATGTGCAAGAGTGATATCTTCATAAAGACTTATAGGTAGGTTGTAGTATGTTGAAGTTGGCTTGGATCACCATCCCCAATTCATCTTTATACTACCTCTATAGAGGGGCTTCAAGAATTGTCTTGAGCATTGGAACAAGTAACCAATGTTGAAATTGCTTAGTATATGTTGTGAGGACATCACCATTCCTCCATGCAAATGTGTTCCATAAACCGCGAGCATGTAAGTGAAATTAAGAAAGGAGAAAAGATTCATTGTTTTTTCTCTTGGAATGTCTTCCATATTGTTGGTTGATCTAGATGATTCCATAATATATTCCACCAAGTTTTTGCCTTGCCCATCTAGAAGTTGGTGGCAAACTTCACTTTCTCAATCTCTAGGTAGGCTTTAGAAGAATAAAATCATCAAACTAAGATATCCATGATAAAACAAATTGATCGTCCTTATGTCAATCAAAGCTTGAAAATTAAGAATTATTTGCACCAATCTTGGAATGCATGCTATTTTCTTGGGTTTTGCTCACACATATGCACACCACAAGGCACACACACCATAGCATGTACTCATAAAAAGCTCTCCGAAATGAGTCTTTATCACTTCTTGAAGTGATGGGCAAACTCAACCATATGCCTTTAGAAAGTTGCAAACTTTTATGTCCTAAGATAATATTTGTATAGAAGGTATTATTTCTTTCAAAGAATTTGATTCTTCAAGTACTACCCCGAATAAAATTTTATATAAACAAGAGAGACATTTGCACACTTGCTATCTTCCATAATTTTTAGTTCCTTGGACCTATCATCCTCTTACAAACGTGCTTGAGAATGGAAAGTTCTTGCCCACAAGTACTTTCTCTTTAATCATTGCTGACAATGATCTTTAGATGGGATAGATATGTGTTTTTTGGGCTCTAAATAAGCCTATCATTGGATATAATTGTGTGGGTTCTGGGACAAGGGCACGCTGTCAAGAATTGCTTGATTGATGTGTGTGTGTCTCTCCTCCCATCCATATATACCCTATTGTACTCTAAAAATAGCAATGATCTGAGATGGTCTAGTGTCAACATGTGGCCATCATGCAACGCTCATCCCCATTACTACCAACTACCTTAGGGTATCCACCGAACTTGGGACCTTGGCTCGCTAGCCCTTGTCCCTCACACACATGGACTAATCCCTATGGATCAATGTCATGATCCCTGTGGATCGATGTCATGATCCCTGTGGATCGATGTCATGATCCCTGTGGATCGATGTCATGATCCCTGTGGATCGATGTCATGATCCCTGTGGATCAATGTCTGACACTCTCTCCCCTTTCTAAAGATCATTGTCCTCAATGATCAATGAGAGAAAGTACTTGCGAACCAGAGCTTCGAATTCCCAAGAAGAGTCAGTAAGTGGTAATCCTCTCTAGGCTATTAGATACTCCTGGATGACATGATTCCTCAATTGTTTCTATCTCCGATCTTGTATCCTGTCTGGAGAATGATCTCTGCTGTCACTTTCCTACAAAGAAACAATACCTTCTATTAGACTATCCTCCCTAGAAATGTACTTCCGAAGTTTACTGACATGAAACATTGGATGAACTCTGCAATCTGGAGGAATCTCTAATCACTATGCAACTTCACTTAGCTTTTTAACTATCTTCCAAGGTCCACAAAACCTTGGTGAAAGCTTACTACACTTCCCTGTGGAGAGTGAAATAGATCTAGCTAGTACCTGAAGAAAGACTCTATCTCCCTCCTCAAAGGATCTAGGAGATCTCTTCCTATCAGCATACTCTTTAGCCCTACCAATGGCTTGCTATATCTTGGCTTTAGCTATTTCTAAATTTGCTTAGAGGTTCACTAAGAACTCCAACACAGTAGGACATTTCTTTGGCATGCCTATGGTACTAGGAGCATTGGGATTCATGCCATAGTTCATCTCAAAGGGAAACATGCCTGTCACCTTGTGAGGCCTATTGTTAGAAGCAAACTCAACTAGTGGCAAGTAACTATCCTAATATGTATGTCTCTCAGACACATATGTCCTCAACAAGTCCTCTAAAATTTGGTTAACCCTCGCAGTCTGACCATTTGCCTGAGGATGATCACCACTACTCATGTTTAATGACACTTCCAATTTGTCAAATACAAACTTTTAGAAGTGTCTTATAAATCTAACATCCCTATCTGAAAGTAGGGATGTTGATAATCCATGCAATATGAAGACATGCTGGATAAACAACTCTGCTACCAATGGAGCTTCTATCATCTCCTGTGTGGGTATGAAATGAGCCATCTTGCTCAATCTGTCTACCTATCACAACTAGGATAGTATCCTACTTCCTTTGGATCCATGATAACCCCACTATGAAGTCCATGGATACATTGTCCCAGTTATGATATGGAATCTACAAAGGATGCAAAAGATGTGTGTTTACCCTTTCAGCTTTGTTGACTTGACACATAAAGCATTGTTAAACATAAGTGTGGACATCTCTGGCTAATCCAGGTTAAGTGCATGCATTACTGTATACAACTCCTGTTCATGCATTGGCCAATTGCAATGTGCACTGGTCAATTTCTTGCTTTCAAAAGCTATTGGCCTTCCATCTTCACTCAAAACTGCCCCTATGGCTATGCCACTAGCATCTGTCTCTAACTCAAAGGGTTTCTGTGGATCTACCACTTTGAATATAGAAGCCTCTGAAACATCTTGTTTCAGAGTATCAAAACTTTCTTTCTACTCTTGCTTCCATGCAAATGGAACTTTGCCTTGAAGCAAGTTCCACATAGTCAATGTTATCGATGAATAAGAAGAGATGAATTTTTTATAGAAACCAAAAAGTCCTAAAAAAGACCATAACTATCCCTCATCCTGAGGAGTAGGCCAAGATAATATAACTAAAACCTTCTTGGGATCCATCTGAACCCCATCACCGATACCACATGCCCTAGATAGTCTATCTTCGGAAGAAACAATTGAGTCTTCTTTGGATTAACATACAACTGATTTTCTTTTAAAACATTTAATACTAATCTCATATGATTTTCATGCTCATGCACATTCTAACTATACACTAACAAATCACCAATAAAATCAAGAACACATTTTCCAATGAATGGATGTAGAATATCATTCATTAACATCATAAATGTTGTTGGTGCATTAGCCAAACCAAATGGCATGACCAAAACGGGTCCTCAAAGTTGTCTTATGTACATCATGATCTCTTACTCTAATCTGATGGTAGCCACTTTTTAAATCGATTTTACTAAATACAAAGGCTCCACCTAGAGCATCTAAAAGATCATCAATCGTGGCCATGGGATATCTGTGTCTAATAGTAATCTTATTGAGTTCTTTGTAGTCGATGCACATCCTATAAGATCCATCTTTCTTCTTCACTAGAACAACTAGTGTTGCAAAGGGTGAATAGCTTAGTCTAATCAGACCTTTTTGTAGATACTCGTCCAGGACCTTGTGGACTTCATTTTTCCCCTGCAAACTCATTTGAAATGGTGACCGAGCGGTCAGACTCGCTCTTGGTACCAATTCGATCCTATGCTCTATGTTCAATCAATCTTAAGCAACTTGGTAGCAATTATCAATCGTGTCTCTTGGAGATCTAGCTCTCCACGGATCAGTAATCGCCTCCCCTCATGCTCAAACTGATAAACATGCGAAGCAAAGTCAATGACTAGTGTCTTCCTCGCATGCCACTTCTTACTAAGGAGTACATCGAAACATGCTAGTCTCGATATCTCAAAATCCAATATGTCCTCATAGGACTAGATCTGAATAGGTAGATCAAAAACTCGTTGATCCTAGGTCTCAGTTTCCTTCCCATCGGCTAACTCTATTGTGTATTTGTTAATGATTCAGCATGTGCAGTACATGATTCTCAAGCTATGTCAGATGCAAAGCTTTGGCATGCATGCTTTGGTCATCTGAATTTTGCTAGTTTGCTGCACCTACAAAAATCTAAAATGGTGTCCTATCTGCCCAAACTTGAGGCACCCGGTAAAAATGTTTGTGAAGGTTGCATTTTGGGCAAAATCCATCGTTCATCTTAGCCAAAAGATGGTTCAATTTGAGCTACTCAGAAATTGCAGCTTGTACATAGAGATGTTTGTGGTCCTATGCAGACACCTTCTTTTGGAAACTATCTTTACTTCGTGACTTCCATTGATGATTTTTCAGGCATGCATGGGTATATCCATTGAAAGCAAAGTCCAAAGTGTTTATGTGCTTCAAATAGGTTTTGGTTTTGGCTGAAAATCTATCAACATGTAAAATGGGCACCCTTTGTTCTGATTGAGGGGGTGAATATATGTCTTCTACCTTTAATGCATTTTTGGCTGAACATGGGATAAAACATTAGTGTACAATGCCATATACACCTCAAGAGAATGGAGTTGCTGAACAGAAGAACACGTCACTCAATGGAGATGGTGAGTTGTATGGTCAAGAGTCAGGCTTTACCACATAGTTTCTGGCTTGAGGCCGTTATGTGTGCATCATATGTACTTAACAGATGTCCCACTAAAGCATTGCAGTCTATCACTCCATATGAGGCTTGGCATGGTTGCAAGCCATATGTTGCTCACCTGCATGTTTTTGGTTGTCTAGCATATGCATTAGTGCCTGAACAACATCACAGGAAATTGGATGATAAAGCAGTAAAATGTATTTTTGTTGGGTATAGTTCTAAAAGCAAAGGCTATCGTCTGTATCATCCACATACTAAATGCATTTTGATTAGTTGTGATGTTGTTTTTGTGGAAGATGCTATTCAACCTTTAATTTCATGTACAAAGGAGACATCTGTTAGCTCGAAAGACATGTATGATACTTTGCTGCCTCTTTTTATAGGTGGACAGTCTAGTGCTGGTCCTAATGAGGCAACTTCTCAACCTTTGCAGGTTTCATGTGATGATGTAGATCATTCCATTTCTGATGCAGATTTACATGATGCACTTGTTGATGAGAGAACTCATATTGAAGAGGCAAAAACTATGCCAAAATGGTTGGTGTAGACTTTGCATGACAACAAATTAGATGCACCTCTTTCACACTGTACTCGTTCAGGCTCTCGTAGTGCCCCTTTTACACCAGATTTCTATGCTATGGTTGCCTCTAGTCTTTGTGATGAGAATGAGCCTGTTTTGTTTGATGAGGCACAAAATTATGAAAATTGGATGGTTGCTATGCAATCAAAATATGATGCTATCATGAAAAATGGTACCTGCTCTTTATGTGACTTGCCTCCTAGCAAGAAAGCCATTGGCACTAAGTGGGTATACAAGCTGACGCATAAACCTAATGGATCATTTGATAGGTATAAGGCTAGGCTTGTTGCAAAGGGTTATGCACAAGAAAGAGGCATTGATTTTTATGAAACCTTTGCTCCTACATGCCGAATGACTATTGTTTGTAGCATCTGTGCACTTGCAACTCATCATGGCTGGAATGTACATCAGTTGGACCTTAAAATTGCATTTCTGAATGGTGACTTGCATGAAGAAGTGTATGTTTTTTAGCCATGTGGCTTTGTGCAAAAACAACACGAAAACCAAGTGTGCAGGTTGAAGAAGGCATTATATGGTTTAAAGCAAGCACCACGTGCTTGGTATGAAAAGATACATGCCTATCTGATTGCGCATGGTCCAGCTCAAAGCACCTTATATGTTAAGCATGCAAATGATGTGCTTTTGATCATTGTTGTGTATGTTGATGACATGTTGTCCACTGGTCCTCATGACAAGCATATTGCTGATTTTAAGGCTGATTTGCATGCCTCATTTGAGATGTCTGATTTGGGGCATTTGCATCATTATTTGGGCATTCAGTTTATGCAAGTTGATGGTGGAATGGCTTTGTGTCAAACAAAATATATTGATACATTATTGTAGCATTTTTGCCTTGAAGACGGTAAACCTATTGCCACTCTTATGGAGACAGGTTTACCATTGAGTCTTCATGATGTTGGGAATGCATTTGATGCTATTCTCTATTAGAAGGTTGTTGGATGCTTAATTTACTTATGCGTTACTCGGCCAGATATTTAGTTTGTTGTCTCACATATGAGTAGGTTTATGCATTGCCCAGGTGTCAAGCATTGGCAGGCGTTCAAGCGCATCTTTTGCTACTTGAGTGGTATGCTCTTTGGATTGTTTTATCCCAAGGGGGATCACTACTGCCAGATTTACATGCTTTTTGTGACTCTGACTGAGCTGATTACTATGACACTCATGTGTCCACTAATGGCTTTTGCTTCATGCTTGATAGCTCATGTATATCTTGGTTGAACAAGAAGCAGCCTACTGTGGCCACTTCCAGTTGTGAGGTTGAGTATAGGGAAGCTTTCACAACGACTATTGAGTGTGTGTGGCTCATATGCCTTATGGCTGATTTGGGTGTTGGCCAGTCTTCTGCCGCCACCATCTTCACTGACAATCAGAGTGCATTGGCACTTGCGAGGAACCTTGTGTTCCATGCTCGCACTAAGCACATTGAGGTGCATTATCATTATGTAAGGGAGAGGTTCTCTTCTAGAGAGATCAGCTTGGCATATGTGCCCACACAAGAGAACATTGGAGACCTTTTCATGAAGGCTCTTCCTAGGGAGAAGTTTGAAGCTTTCCACGAAGCTTAGGGCTTACTTCCTTTTGTGGATTGATTCCACATAGCTTGGCACTTCCTTATACATGAGTGCCAGCTCCTTGTTCACTGCATCACTCCCAGGAGGGATTTGTTGATATATTGTCGGGGTACTTTTTTCCCTCTTTAGGAGTTTTTTTCCCCGGCTTGTATATACACCTATTGCCCTAACGGGTTACTTATCTTTGTACATTCTAGTGGTAATACATTCAGTATTGTGTGTTGTGCTCCAAGCTTCTTCTTCTTCCTTGTGTTGTTCGCGTGCTTCCGCATACCTCGAACTCCAACAAAAAATTCTCATATTTTTGTGAGATTCGGACTATCCTACAAACAAGATTGGTCCTTTTGACCCTTCAACATTGTGTATTGAGGGTGACTTCATATAAGAGAAGAGGAATAGGAGGGTTAAAACACATTGTTCCACCTAAAAAAGTGTGACCTTTTTCTATTCCATAAACCACATAGGAGTGGGAGAAGCAAAGAGATGCGAACACCTTATATGAAAGCCATTATTCCATCTGGCATAACTATTTGACTTTTACAATGCATCTTATCTTCTTACTGAATTTCAACTCCATGGAGGAGGTAAAACTCATGTGGAGTGGGAAAGAATCACAACATGACCATTACAAATGTGTAAATATATGAATTTAATGAAGGAGCGACCACCACTCTTTGTGAATGTATAGGCCATGGAATGGCAATATGCTTGCTATTGATCAACATGCAGAGTGCAATGGTGCCTTCTCTTGTGTGAAAATAAGCCTAAGACACCCCAAATTATTGATCATGAGAGGTTCAAAGGCCAACAACTCAAATACTCCATCACTTCCCTAGGTCTTATGTGTGTAGTCTCAAAGTCCTCCTTCTTAAAGATATCCAAGCACACAGGAGAACAGAACAAAACAACCTTAAGGTTTGTCGTGTGGCTGAATTCTAACGGTCTGCTTCTGCATCTGCTGCTCTCAGCGGTGGCCATTTTTCCCCTGTTTCTCTGTTTGCAGTTTTTTAGTTTTCGTTTGGTGCGCCTAAAAAAGCTCAAGCTGGTCCGGACTCCGTAGGCTCCTTTAGTTTAGAAGCGATAAACTATTTAGGCTTCTAAGTCCAGCCAAGACGCACCAGTGACAGGAAGCTACATGGCATCCATGGATGCTAGAGTGTTGTTTCTGGTGCAGAAGCTGAGGTTGATCTCCGTTCAGAACCCAATGGGGTTTTCACATAACTCATCCAGATGTAATTTCTAATGTTCCATCTTTCCGATTATGTATGTCTGCTTGTGCTTGCATATTTGTGTTCCCGCTCTTGGCGGCCTTGTAGCAGATCGATCACCGTGAACACTGCACGAGTCAGGTTTTACTTTCCAGTCCTTCTCTATGCGAATTTCACGCTTCTAACTGTGAAGATTCAGTCTCTCTCTCTCTCTCTCTCTCTCTCTCTCTTTCTTTCTCTCTCTTCCCCCTTCTTGATGCACAGTGCACGGATTTACCAGCAAACATAACTTGCTCCACCTCCTGGTCGGATTAACCTGGGTCTGGTTTGTGTATTATGCAGGATTTATCGCTCCCTAATGAAGTTCATATTGTGCTCTTAATCTTCTTCAGACACGCTAGCCTCTCTGGGACGCCACAATTTGCAATTTGTGCTTCTGCATTCTGTAGCCTTCTTCTCGTTTTGCCGTGATGGTGGCAACAAACACACATTTGTCGCCCCTCCAGCATCATCCTAGGGGTTCGAGTGCATTAACTTCATCAATCAGGAACTATAGCAGAATTCAATCGGAGGTACAAAGGGAAGGTTCAGAAGTCCATAAGGAGAACCTTTTAGCGCTCAGCTTGTCAAGGAAAAGCAGACACTCATCAATTGCTGTAGAATATCCTGAGGCAGTGACACTCTCGAGCGTTCAAATAGGTCCTTTGCATGCATCAACGAATATTGGGTTGCAATCTGTGGTACCAAAAGAATTTTTCGCCCTCTCACAAACGCAGGAACACATGACTAGCCAGTTGGACGTGAATCCTCCGGGTGAGAAAAATATCCTCTCTCCATCAGATGCATCTGAGCTTCGGTCCTCTAGACCCTTAACGCCAACCTCGTCAGCAATTCTTTCCACAGCTCTTGGCGAAGAAGCCAAAAATCCCGCTGAGCCCTTTACAGGGATGGTATCACGATCATACACGTCCATCAGCTCAGGTTTGGCCACACCCTTAAATCAGAAGCTACAATTCGGTGTACCCCAGTCAAGGGTGAAAGATCGTATTACGAAGGATGAAAAATGTCAATCAAATGGGGCTAATTTGGAGACAAGTTCACAGATGGAGGTTTGCAATGCCAAGAGGCGAAAATACACCAAAGCTGAAGAGGACGGTATATCGGTTCGATCTCTTGGAATGATAACATCAGAGCAATCCATTCACACAGTCTCTGTTGTCGATGGGAGCAGAAGCAGCTTCGCCCCTTTATGTGGAACATCAGTCACAACAGAGATGTCAGAAGCACATCCGGCCACTGCATTGAAACTTTTTACTAGTGCTGCTCATGCGCAGATGCCTAAAGCACTTTCAACATTTACTGAAGGAGTACCCTCTCTGCTTCTTTCACGAGATCATCCTCAACAGCAAAATAGAATGCAGAAGTGTGACGATTTTTCTGCTGATGCTGATTGGGGAAAGTTCTTAGCGCTTTCTGCAACCCCGGTGGCAAATGAGAACGTTCTAGCTGATGTAAGTGAGTTACCATTTCAGCAACGTTTTAAGCAGCTTCAAGCTTTCTTGAAGCATTGTGACGAGGCAGACCAGAATGAGTGCATACAAGGTAGTGGACTATTGAAAACTATTTCTTTAAGTAACTATGGAAATTCATCAGGCTGTTTGGAGCTCTGAAATCATGATATACAGTGTTCTAATGTTTTGTAATATCAGATTGTTCTCCAATCTTAGTGAAAATTGTTCTTGGACCTTGGTACTATGAGCACTTCCGTGATGCCAGTATAAAAGGCAGCATATGCATGTGGATTCCTGCTTTGTTCTTTTGGTTTTATCTTTAATCTGGACACATTCGTCTTTCTACATTTATTTATTTTTTGATTAAATCTGTGTTGTGGGCAGCACTATGGTCTCTTACTGCTGCTGCAAGAAGTGGCTATGCAGTGGAACTTGAAACCAGAGCCATATTGCTTTCTCTAGAAGAAGGTACTCTCAAGCTTTCAATTCGCAAAATATCCCTTTCATTTATGTCTTATTCCTGCGGTGTTAACAAACTCTGCTGACTGCTAGGTTTCATTTTGTTTAAGTATGCTCTGCAGCTCAAATGTAATGAGAGAACATTATGGATGTCGGAGTCTGTGTATTGTCCATGCTGCTGATTTGTAGTTCTGTGCAAACCTATGCCTTGTATGCTTCTCTATGTATCAGGAGAGTAAGACAGGCTCTTAGATGCAATGACATTGTGATAGCAACAAATGACATTCTGCAAGTATTGTTAAATTATGATGTTACAATAGCTTGCTGCCAATTATTGAACAATTCCCTTTGTCAGTGATTCTTGGGTTTTTTACAAACAATTCAATTACATATTACTCTCACAGCTAGATTACTTAAGCGTGGTTCAAGTGTCGGTGTGTGTTATTTAACAAAGTTCATTATTATCATTATTACTACTACTACTACTATTATTATTATTATTGTTGTTGTTGTTGTATTCCTTCACTTTTTCTGAATTTAAGTTTGCATGTGTATTCATCTTCAGGCAAGGAAATGAAGAGGATGGGAATGCTGAAAATTTTAGGAAAAATGTCAGAGCAGAGCTTGGATGATGCAGGGGCCACGCCTCAGGGACCAAGGTTGCCAGCACCTGGAGCTGTGGTCAAGCTGAAAACTGCACCTCAATAGTATATTCTTTAAATTTCTACAAGTCTGAATCAGTTCTATGCTAGTGGAATGCCCTGTCAAGTGAGGTTGAAAATCCTTTACTGTTAAGCATCCGCAATCGGCTTTATTTGCCATCACATTGATTCCATGTGTTTTCCTGATGTTTGTATGATTACTTACTAGAGAAGAGGGGCAACTTGTCCCTTATAAAGCAAGACAATCGGAAGGCCATGTTGTAAAAATTTGTTAGTCCTCCATTTATGGTTAATATAGAAGCCTTCGCCCCCAATTCTCTTCTCCCTGAAAAATTTATTGGGATGCTAATTTAGCAACCTGGATAGGTAAGCTTGCAGAGTGCTTGATTGTGGTTTCAATTAGGAAGACATTTTATTTTTCATAAACAAGCTCTTTTTTCTTCTTGTCTCCTCTTTCCATATGTTTTTTCATTCTGATATTGGTTTCTGTACAGGTTAGACCGTTAGTCCATGTTATCTTTGCTTGCAGTCATGAATGAGGTTACTGGAAAAGAGGGATTCAGTATTCCAGACACAGTATAACCATAGAAAACTTTGTTTTTCATTGAGTGCTATATCAATTCATTGAAATTTGTGCCAACATCACTGCCAGCCAGAGTTGGAGAAGTGAAATCAAGATCACATTGCCCTCAATATCTGCAAGATCATTATGATAGGGTGGCAGCATTTGACAAAGTTTATGCATGCTAACTTTTCAAAATAGTGCCAGACTCCTTTTCTACACTGGCAGAAGAACCTAAGCACCTTATTGCTTCTGTATTCGAGAATATGCTTTTCAAATCATTGGTTGTGTCTAAAACAACCTTCATTGATAGCAATGGCAGCAGAATGCTTATTTTGGTGCAGTCAGAAGCTGTTGCACGGTAAGTCAATTGGTTATCTTTATAATATGGTACTGAAAAGCTCATGTAAAATCTTAGCTATGTTGATTAGAGCTCATTAGAATATTGGGACTCAGGTTATGACTTTGCATGACACTGAAACCAATGGTTAGAAAGAAAGTGATTGATGTTTCAGAGCATCATCAGACAATCTTATCACTTAACTCTGTGTATATGTGTGTGTATTTGTTTGATGGAGAGTAGGAAAGTGAATAATGCTTCCGATTCAGGAATTTCAGAAACTTTTACAAAACTTTACATCATGTATCTCTAGAAAGGACCCCATAAATCACGTATGCCTTTAGATATGGAGCCTCTTTTATCATGTGCAATGTCAGGGAAAGAAATTCCGGCAATTGTGTGTGTGTTACGGTGATTTTTTTGTTGAGGTGTTCATGCTCTATCCTTTTTCTTTTGGTCTTCGTACATTCATTCTCATGCAAACTCCTAAATCTCACATGTGAAGTCCTTAAATAATATCGAGATTGTGACCATTCTTGATATCAGAAGGGCTTCTGCGTCCCTGTCTCTACATTCATTGAAGTCATTCTCATGAGGCTCTACTTGACCCTAAGGAGGATTTACATAATCCTCAATTCTTCAATCTCAGTTGTTTCTCATTACTTTTTATTTAGCCTACACGAAGAGCAGAATTTTCATAAATATAGATCAAGTGCTGCTAGAACTTACTCTTACTTGTTGATGTTGGTTGGCTGGTTTAGACAGACAGAATGAGAACTTGAAGGATTTTTATAGATTATACTTCCCTGATCTAAAGTGCCCGTTTTATCATGTGCAATGCCAGGAACAGGATTTATTTCAATGATTAACATTTTATGGTAATCTCTTATTTTAGATAATGAGAAGAACAGAAATTTCGCTAATATATCAAGGGACCTATTAGATATCGATGTCTGCAGAACTCCTCTCATTTGGTGATGCCATTGGGCGGTTGAGACAGAGAAAGATTGAGACCTTACAGCATTTTGCGTACTAAACTCATTTTCGTTCAAATAAACTGCATATTTTTATGTTGTGCGATGTCATCAATGGATATTGTGGCAATGTTTACCGTTTTATGACGATCTTTATGTCGAGAGCAAGATTTCTGTGAATATAACAAGAAATCTAGATTCGGGTGCATGCTGGAACGCCTCCTGATTGCTGATGTTTGCCATTTGGACGGTTTAGACAGAGAAAGTTTGAGATATTAAAGGATTTGCATCAATCATGATTTCTTTCAGCTGAAGTGCTACGGAAGAACATTGTTGGGTAGTGCCATTGACCTTGAGGCTCTCTTCCTAGTTGAAAGGTTCAATCATCCGAATGTTCAAAGCTTCAGTTAAAAGATTTCTTTGTGCCCGTTCCTGTGCCCACGCCCACACGCACCCTTGTGCCCATGCCCATGCTTGCGCCCGCCCCTGGGCCTGAAAAAATGTTCTACGAAGGTGCCATTTTTTTGCTTTTTCTAGTGACATTCCCTATGGTCTTTCCTATCGCCTCTAGATGTAGATATTGATGAGATCTCTCTAAAGAAGATGGTTGAAGATATGAGTAGATAGAGGGAATTGGTTGGAAGAAAGTCAATGTGGCTGCACATTTCATGGTTACTAATGTATATCTCATCTCATTATTTACGTAATCCGTTTATTCCATGCTGTAAGGCAGTGAATCCCGTATTCTGAAAGGTAATTGGTTCATCTTTAATGCTGATGCACGCCTTGGAAGAATCTTGACATCTTGACCTTGCTGTTTTCCCCAATCCCCGTCTTCCCGAAAGGCTCTAATCTGGTGTGCTCCCTTTGGAAGAGTTGGAATAAAGTCAAAAGCTTCACAAGAATAAGTGAAGACTGGAAGTGGGCTGCCGGTATCAGACAAAACGACTCTATTTGGTTTCCGATCCATGGCATCCGGAGTGTGGAATCTTGGAACATTCAAAACACCAAGAAGCTATGGAACAAAGGCTTCAAAAAATGGAAACATCTCTGGAAACAAGACACCAACCGCTGGATCAACTTTGAGGATATTGACCCTAGCATCAACATTTCGCATGAAGAATGGAACACTTTGCAAAGCAGATTTCTCGCCTGGGACCGACACAAAGTTCGCCTTCTCATGGGACACGACATGCCGAGCTCGCTTGGTCTCAAATGGCACAATGGGAATAGTCTATCAAAAATCCCGAACATCAAAGAAACGATCGACTATCAGGTCAACCTCAACAAAAAATGGTGCCTGTCATGGACGCGGCTTCGGTGGGACATGAAGTTCATGGCTATCTGGCACCCCCTCATAGAAATCAAAAAGTCTGTCCTCTTATGGCAAATTCTTCATCACGGAATCTGGACCAACCTTAAGGCTAGCAAAATTTGTGGGATCCCTCCCTGGTGCAAACGCTGCCACCGGTCTATCGAAGATGTTTCACACATCTTCTTTACCTGCCCCAACTCCAACAGACTCTGGCAGGTGGTTGGAAAGAGAATTAGACTTCAAAAACGTCTCAGTTGGTAGCAAGCCATGCTGGGAGAAGCGATCGGCTGCTCCGCGACTCTCTGGAACGCCATTAGAGGGGAGGTTCTATGGAAAATCTGGCGGGAAAGATGTGCTTTCAACTTCGGTGACTCCCCCAAGGAGTGGTCAATTGAGAAATCGCTGCTCCTCCTTGGCAAAAGGATTGTCAACTGTAAAAAATCCCCCTCCTTTAGGCATCATCAAGTACTCCATTTGATCGATAACAAGCTTAAACCCAAGTGGGCCCCACATGAGGGTGATGAGAGGGTAATTAACCTTCTTTGTAATGTCATCTAAGCTCTGTAAAAGCTTCCCCTGCTTTGTGGGATTTGGGGGGTCCCGTGGGCACTAGTCCCCTTCTCTTGTACTTTTCTTTATTTAATTCAAGTCCGGGAGAGTAGGCCATTGCCGAACTTCCTTTACATTAAAAAAAAAATAAATTTCTACTCCCAATCGAGTTCTATTTGGAAATTTTTGGTCATGTTTATACTTTTGTACCTTTGTGGAAAGATGTTTTTATTTTTGACATCATGAGAGAAAATTTTTATAGACGGACCTCTTTCCTTCCCGTCAATGATTAATGAAAGATGTTCAAATTTGATCCGGAACATTTGAGCCTCTTATTGTCTTGATGGATCTTCTACACAAAGTTAGACACTTGTGATATGTAATCATTAGATTTGAGAATTGCTAAAGAAGCTCAAAACTCTTTGAACAAACTTATGCAAATGCCTGATACTATCAGTGTCACCAAGTCCACAAGTTCATCTTGGGACTTAGGGAAACTATTAGTTTGTGGGTGAGGAAGGAGAGATGTCAGTCCTTGGCACAAGCCACGGAGATAGCTTTAGTCTATGAGGATGACCATAGAGTCACATGCTTCCAGGGTCAGAGGTCCTCATGGTCTAAGATCAGTCGATGCTTTCACACACCTATTCTTGGCTCGATCAGTGTACAACCTTCTAGAGAGGCCAAGCAGGTGCATATGCTCAAGATAGTTGTAGGAGGTAAGAGAAAAGTGTTTGCTTTGGCTGAGGGGGCTTATAATAAGTCCATACTTACCCCTCAGTAGAAAGAGAAGGCAATGAAAGAAGGGTTATGTTATGGATGTATAGGACAACACCTCTTCAATGATTGTCCTAAGAAAAAGAAAATAGGAGCTACCATAGTCATAAATCCCACTCAAGAAGGGAGTGATGATGATGAGAAATTTGGAGATCCCCCATCATCGCTATCATCTCCCATAGTGGACATGATGGTCATAAAGAAGGTTCCGATTGTGCCAGATGCTGTGTTTTTGCTAGTGGCACAAAAAGGATATCATTTTTCCAACATAGAACTCATTGTCATGAGGGGAGTCGTGGTAGGATAGCCTGTCAAGATACTCTTTTACACTAGGTCGACACATAATGTCATTAATTCTCGACTAGTCAAGCGGTTATATCTAGAGAATGTGCAATTAGAGTATTTTTCATTGTCTATGAGCTTATACAGCTCACGACATAAAATGTCAAAAGCAATAATGACGTTGCTATTTAACAGATCATGAAATGTACATCTGTCATCAACAAATTTCACAACCAAGCCAATCTTGGCTAAAGTTGAAACTGATAACAAATTCTTCTTGATCCCTGGCACAAATAGAAAGAACTACCATCAACAGTAGTCAAAATGATCTTACCAACTCCCATGATAGGATAAGAGGAGTTGTTGGCACATGTGACAGTATTCCTTGTAGGGCAAGCTCGAGTGAAGTGAAGAAACTGTCCTATGAGGTAATATGTTTGGTTGCCCCACTATCAAAGTACCAAACATATGAGTCTACTGCAGACATACACTATTCAGGAGGGGATGGGTCAAAACTGCAAATAGTAGTAAACGCCCATTCTTCATTCTACACTAGATTAGAAGACTCTGTTTTCAGTGTAGAGGCCTATGCAACATCCATTCCAACCTCTTTTTTGTTTGCCTCTTTTGTAGCCAATTTTGGACAATTCTTTATGACATGATCGTTTGCTTTACAATACTTGCAAAACAATTTTTTCTTTTCTATTTTCTTCTCTTCTCAATCTTCCTTTTTTGATTATGTAGAATTAGTAGATTTTTGCTTACTACTAGAAGAGCTCCATTTACCTTTGCCCTTGTGACTAGCGAGGAAAGGTTGATTTGCAACACGCATAATAGACATGTTCTGCCTAGATCGATCTTCCTGCAATAGAACAGAGACTAACTCCTCAAATGTTAAGGCATTTGGATTGCCTTTCATCATCAAACGAAGAGTAGAAGCAAAACTCTGGTATGAATTGGGAAGACCATTTAGAACAGTCTACATAAGTGAACTGTCAGGCAAGACTTCATCAGTAGAAATTAATTGTTTCTTCAAATCTTTGAACTTTGTTAGAAAACTATCCATAGAATCACCTTCATTCATATGCTCACTCTCCAACTATTTTCGAGGTAAGCAACACGAGCCTCATTCCTAGCATGGTACAATGTGGTAAGTGTATCCCAAGCATCCTTAGCTGTCCTACAAGAGCGAATGCGAGGAATAATGGCATGTTTTACAGAAAAGGATATTAATACATGTGCTTGAGCATCTCTGCCATCCCAACAAATTTGCTCTACAGTAGGTGTAGCAGAAACTACAGGACGAACAGGAACATGAAGAATATCGTCATCTTCAACGTCATTTGCATCAGCTTCAGTACTTGTATTTGTAGGTATAATAGGATTTTTTTCAACACCCTATCGAATATTCCACAATCCTTTTGCGACCAATACTTGACACATTGTATAAGCCCATAATGGGTACTGACTAAAGTACCCTGATGCAGAAAAATGATTGTATCTAAAAAAGTTGAATATAACTACCCTGACGAGTTCTACTGAACTTGTAGCAGACTTTGAGACGCTTATATTGGCAAACCAAAACATGTATACATCTTTGGCACAAAAAGATGAAATATCCTGCACAAGCATTGCGATAGTGCATTTGGAGGTCAAAACAAGTTCATATCACGATTTCGGCACCACTAAACAAAGTTGTTTTGATCTCCTAATCACCTTGAGTATGCTCACCAAATTTCATGCGATTCTGAGACTACGATTGGAGGGGTGTCAATGATGCCCTAGTTGAAGTGCCGACCTGTTCTGATACCAACTGTTGAAGTTCGAGGTCTGTAGAAGCACACGAACAACACAAGGAAGAAGAAGAAGCTTGGAGCACAACACACAATACTGAATGTATTACCACTAGAATATACAAAGATAAGTAATGTGTTAGGGCAGTAGGCATATATACAAGTTGGGTGGAAAAAACCTCCTAAAGAGGTAAAAAAGTTCCTCGACGGTCCTAGAGTGTTCAGACACATCACTACCTAAATATATCAACATTTTTCATGGAGATTAAGGCCAAGAGTCTCATCTCCACAATCTTTTACTTTTGCATTTTTTATTTTTTACTTTTACATTTGCATCACATGACTCTCCAAAGATCGGACTATTGAGGTATATTGGACTATTGAGGTATATTGGACTATTGAGGTATACCTGTCCAATGGTGCTTCTCCCCATATGCCGTTTCAAAGTGTTCCAAACATTCAATGGCTTCGCCCACAAGGGCTTGTTACAACTATATCATTGTGGATCCTTAATAAGTTATAAAGGGAATTCTCATATCTTTGCACTATTTTCATACCATTTCAACATATTTTGCACCATGGAGGATATAATCCAAGCTCTCTTAGTCTTGTATTGGTCTAGACCCATATGAATGATGGCCCAAGTTAGCATTGATATTATATTCCACTTTCAGGAAGTACCGTAAGCTAGGGAATTGGAGCTTCTTTAATCACAATCTCATTTCTTATTTAGCTTAGTACAGAAGATGGAATCACCTTCCCATGGAAAAAATCAATCTTCATAATTTTTTGCTCACATTTGTCGTATATGTTATTGCGTCGTAGACCGCTTCGAGCTCTCATGAATTCAAGCCCATATCAAGCGTAATATTTGTAACACAATTGTCAATCTGAGATGATTGTCGATATTATGAAGATCTTCATGCAATTACGATACAATGAGGAAAGAGACATGCACACACACACATGAACAAGCATGCATGCAAGCAACCTCTCTCACACACACACACTAGTACTCTGTGAAGCTCACTTCTATTAACAAGTGAGAAAATTAAAAGCCGATAAACCAACCCCTTAAATGAGAGAGACATTTCCCTTTATAGATAACTTTCGAACAATGGCCTTGTCCACATTCTACTGTCCTCCCAAACTTGAAAATAATCCTAAACTTACATTCGAGCTCCTATTTGAGCTCTAAAAAATAAAGGGAAATTCTATAGGCATAGGTATCACTGTAGAAGCTCAATGACTCGTTGACATTTACATTGGTGGAGGATAATTACAATAATAGGGCTGAAACACATTCCAATAACTGGTTTTTACATACAAAATGGGCATGGTTGGAAAATTTTGTGCCCCCATTGACCTCTTCTTTCTCCATGTGCCTTGTTTGGCACTTCCTTCTTATCCATGCTTGCTCCTCTTCACAAACCCATCCATCTTCTCTTGCTTTAATCTATTATAATCAAGATCATGTGAGTTTCTCTACTATAGTGCTCTCCCCTCTCCATTATGCCATCCTCGACAAACATTGATATCAATGTCTTCAGGATGGGCCTTAACTAGGATCCTAGAGTTTTTGTTGAATAAGATATATGGAACTTCCTCGTTCTCGTGGTGCTTTCTTCAAGTGCATAGTATTTTCTCTAGTTCATGAGGGATGTTTGGAAGTGAGATAGGTTGGACTATTGTATCTCGAGATACAAGATTATCTTTTTCATCCTATTTTCTTTTAAATCTACTAGCATGAAATACTAGGTGCAATAGATAATCTTGTGGAAGCTTTAACTCATAACCCAAAGCCCTAACCTTTCTAGGAATCTCGAAAGGGCCACAATACCTTGGTGAACGTTTAGGATAGGATCTTGTTTTCCAAGTTTCAAATTTCTCAAGAACTTTCAAGTATACTTGTTCACCAACTTGAAAGGAAAAATATCACCTCTTAGGATCGCTATATACTTTAGTTCTATCCTAGGCTTTCCTTAGGTTTTCTTTAGATACTTTTTGCTTGAAGTTCATATCTTCCAGGAAATTTTTGGCTAGTTGGACTTTCTCATTTTGCAATGTGACTGCATACGGAGCCCTTGGATGGAACCTCTACATTAACATGAAGGGACTGTATTCAGTTGTTGAGTGCTTAGCACTATTTTAAGCAAACTCAAGTAAAGGTAGATAGTCTTCCCAATTAGTTTGGTTTGAAGATATCTAAGCTTGTAAAATATCTGCAAGTATTCGGATGACCCTTTTTGTTTGCCCATCCATCTATGGATGTTCAGATGTTCTCATATTTAACTTTGTTTCTAACCAATTAAAAACAACTCTCTAGATATGATTAATGAATTGTCTATGTTTGTTTGACACTATATCTTGCGCTAAGCCATATAGTCAATAGAGATGTTCCACAAACATTTTAGCTAATTCTGGAGTTTCAACTATACTTCGAGTAGGAATGAAAGAAACCATTTTGGTTAAATGATCAACTATAACCCAAACTATATCATGTCCTTTCTGGTTTGAGGCACGCCCATAATAAAGTAACAAACCAAGGGGAATTTCCAAAGGATGTAACAAGCCTCCTGTCTTGAACTTATCCACTTTATTTACTTGACATTTTGTACACTTAAGTGCATAGTCCTACGCATCTTTATGTACAATCGACCAATAAAGCTATCTTTTGACCAATTCATAGGTTTTGTTGATTATTGGATGAGTGGAACTTAGAGCATCATGACATTCAAACAAAAAATTTCTTCTAATTCCTTGATCACAAAGGTACACATACCTTTCCTTTGTATAATAGATATTCATCTTGAATATTTTAACATTTAAACTTATCTTTATATGATAAGTTTGTACATTGATCGAGAGCCTTCTTCCATGATTCTTTGAAACTTGTATCTTCTTGATACTTACCTTTCATCAATTCACTAACTCCTTGGAGGTTTGTAGGAAGCTCAAAGAATTTAACACAGGCATACGGTTTCAAGCATTTGAAACTACATTGAATTTCTCTCTTTGATATTTAGTTCATAGTCAAAATCTTGGAGTATCTCAACCCATCTAACCTTTCTACCTATTAACTGAGATTGCTTTGCAAACCACTTGATATTTGCTTGATCAAAAACTATAAGTCAATTTGGCACCAAAGAAGTAATGTCTCCATTTCTTTAGAGAATGCATGATGGAATAAAGCTTTTTCTCATAGTTAAAATGTCTCCATTTCTTTAGAGAATGCATGATGGAATAAAGCTCTTTCTCATAGGTAAAATAATTTTGTTGGGTTGAGTTTAACTTTTGGCTTTTGAAAAAATTGGCTGGTTGCTCTAATCCAACACAACTTTGATTGCTAATTCACTTGCATCTATTTCAGCCACAAAGAGTTCTTTTGGATCTACTATATGTAGAATAGGGACTGACATTAAGGTTTTCATAATTTGTTCCATACTTTTTGCATGTTCCTTTTCCCAAGTGAGGCTTTTGGGCTTTCCCTTTAGCTTTTCAAATAAGGGATTGAGATCTTGGCAAAGTTTAATTCAGAATTTCTATAGTATCATATTAACCCTACAAAACATTGAAGTTCTCTAATAGTTTTAGGGTGTCTTCAATTAAGAATAACTTGGATCTTTTCAAGATCTACTTGAATTCCTTCTCAAATATAATGTGTCCAAAATATTTGATTTCGATTGAAAAACATTCACACTTACCTTCTTTGTCATACAACTTGTTCTCTCTCAAAACTTGGAAAATCTTTTCCAAATGCTCTAAACGGGTAGTTGTATCTTGATTATAAACAATAATGTCATCAAGGAAGTCAACTATGAATTTTCCTAAGTAAGGACTCAGGATTGTGTTCATCATATTCATGAACATGGAGGGGGTATTTGTTAGTCCAAATGACATGGCTAAGAATTCAAAATGCTCAAATTTTTAGTACATGTCCAAAAATCCACTAAAGGAGTCTTTTTGTTCCACAAGAATTTAGAGAATATACCTTGGGGAGACGTCAATTGCAATTTAGAGGGATCTTAGCAAGAACATACATAAATAACCTATGAGATGATGGTGGTTCAAGATGATGCATTTATGAGAGAGCAAAGTGGAAAATTTTTGCCAATTACCGATGTTAACACCCACTTTTCTAAGAATCCAATCCCAAAATTTCTTGTTAGATACATGGAAACCCAAGGGCACACCTGGGAGACAAAAGATCTGGACATGCCTAATTTGATCACAACCTTCCATCTAGATCTAGCCTGTAACTTTACTATTAAAGGCTTTCACAAGGGTTTTGTTGTGATTAATTTTCAACCTAGTTTCCTAGTAAAATATTCTAAGAGCTTGCCAAAAATCTAAAAGACTATCTTCAAAGTTCTCAACAAGAGCATTTGTGTTTTCTACATTGTTTTAGAGAATAAGGTCCTCCTTCGATGCAATAGGGACACCTCTGAGAATTTTTTGTTCTTGAAAGTGCTTTTAGATCCATTTGAGGCTCGAAATAGCGATGGCAAATAAGAGAGATGCAAATGGGAAACCTTGCTAAATGGATCTTCTAAGAACGAATGGGGTCAAAAGCTGGCCATTAACAGCAACAAGACTAGAGGTGTTGCCAAAAAGGCAAGGAATGCCTTAATAAAGTTCTTTTTGAACTCGATATCATGTTGAGATTGAAGGATGTAGTCCCACTAAATGTGTTCATAATCCTTATCAAAGCCAATTTTAAAACAAACAATTTTTTTGGTTGCTTTGATCCACGTTGTTAATACATTCACAGATAAGCCTTCCTTTAATAAATCACTTTTGCTTGTTCAATATGATCTTGTCCATAATTGTATTGATACAATTGACAAGACAATTAAAAAACAAGGTTTTGTAAATGTAATTCATAAGGTGATAGGCCTCCAATTATTTAGGCCATTCTGGCCCCCTTTTTTATAGATGAGGTGAATGATACCTTGGATAGTAACAAAGATCACATTTGGAATGAGTAGAACTAGATCTCTAGGATCTCAAAAGACCTCAAAGAATTCATTGGGGAGACCATAAGTACTTGGCAACTTCTATGTGGGAGTTTTTCAATTGCATATTGAACTTCCCAAAGTTCTAGGGTCATTTCCAAAGAGTAGTTGTGGAAAGAGGGACTATCGGCAACCTGCAAGAAGCAATGAAAGCACATGCATCTCTCTGTGTTGAGCATCAAATATGTATGTTAGATATAGATCCAAACCGGATCATTTATAAGTGTGTGTTGAAACAAGAGCATGAGTTGCTAAGATTCCTAGCTCGAGTGTTACCCTAAGGTTCCACCTTAGAAAGTACAATGATTGTGCATGATGGCCACATGTCACTAGAGCACTCTAAAATAGGATGGGATGAGAGTAGTGCACACACCATTTTCAAGTTTCTTTTGTGAGAGTCTCACACTTGGTATCAAAGCCTAATGATTTTGGGGATGTGGATTCCCGAGAGAAGGAAAGAGAGTTCCTCTATCTTCTTTTACTTCTTTTTTGGGCAAAATTTGAATAGCCATGTGAAGATTTTTGACATCTTTGATCTGCTCCTTTGTCATCTTCTTCGTGGACCTATTGAATTGAGCAACTATGGAGCTTTGAGCTGGAGTAGGTGAAGAAAAGATGGTTTGTTGCTCCCAAGACGAGCTTGTAACCCCCCAAAGGGAGCTCTCATCCATGACAACATCCCAATAGGGCATCACACTTCTGACAGCACTTTGAAAAGCCATATCGATCGCCCATGTGCCACATGTATGGACACTATAGATGAGGAGGTTCTCTGTCTTCCTTCCGCTTGTGATGGAAGATAAAGAGGTAAGTCACCTACTTATATCCAACTTTGGTGCCAAATCTCCCATATGTGGGATAATATTCTCTCATTTTTGGAGTTGTGCACCTCTCCTTAGGAGTTGTGAGTTGCCCACCTCTCCTTCTTGGAGCTAATTTCCCTCACATATGTAAAAAGGATTATTTTCAACACCTAGTTCTATTGTTTTGAGCACAACTTTAGCTAATAAGCTCCAAATTGAGAGATTCAACTTGTTATAGAAACTAAACTTCAAGAGCTTTTGAATGAATGTATTTTTTAACTTTGGATTACACCTCTATAAAGAGTTTAATTCTTTGCATGTCTCCTCAAAAAGAGATGTCACACTTATACCTAGGTCCACTATTTAGGCCATAACTTCTTCATGGAAGCTCCAAATGAGGAAATTAGAATCGCTATAGATTCTAGACTCAAACCAATTTCTTTGAAATGGTCATATGTCATATTTTGTCTTATGAAAACCATCTTTGCATAAGCTTTTAGATTGTTGTGGACTGGTGAGGAACTCTTTTTGAGTGAATTGAGTGTTCAATTATGATGATTAGGAGTTCCTAATCATATATAACACCATTTGGGATAGGAATGTATTAATTTATATAGATTTGCATCATATTTTTTCCCTCAAGTCCATTTGTTTGGATACTTTTTGCATCACAATTCATAATTTTGCATTGTTTCTCTTCCAATCTTATGCAAATACAATCTCCCACTAAAGGCCAATATGGCCAAAGTAACTATGGGAGAAAAAATGAAGAATGATAAATAATATCTGAGTGTAAGTACACAAACTATACTTCCCACCTGATAGGCATGTTACACAGTATAAAAGTGACGGTGTAAGATCATGAATCAAGTAACACCCATCAAGTGACAGTAGTGTCAAAAGCTATCTTGTGGTAGAGCTTTAGTCAAAGCATATGCAACATTATCTCGAGTATGAAATTTCTCAAGAATAATGCACTCAGTGGCTAAGAAATCTCTACTGAAGTGATACCTCACCTCAATGTGCTTGGTCTTTGCATAATAGACTAGATTCTTAGCCGAAGCAATGGCACTCTAACTATCACTGAGCAAACGAGGTACATGTTGAGGTAGACCCATATCACAAGCAAGACGAGAAGGCCACAATGCTTCCTTACATGCCTCACTTGTTTCAACATACTCTGCGTTGTGGTAGAAATAATTGTACATTCTTGAAGACAAGATCTCCAAGAGACAACACCTCCATCAAAATGAAAAATGTATCCTTATGTAGTCTTACGATTGTCTACACAACCAGCATAGTTAGAATGTGTGTAACCAATAATGGAGGCTTTCCCTCTACCTAAGCATAGACACTTGTCCTTAGTGCCACTCAAATATCTCAAACTCATCTTAATCGCTTCTCAATGTTGCTTGCCGGGATAACACATATATCGGCTCACAACTCCCACTGCAAATCCAATGTCTGGTCTCGTAGTTACCATAGCATATATGAGACTACCAACGACAGATTGATAAGAAATTTTGGTCATGAATTCCTTTTCCTCATCTGATTTGAGGCAATCATCCTGTTGTGGAAGGACTCCATAGCCTTCACACAAGACTAACTAGCAAGGCCACACCCTAGGAAGAGAGATGTGTTTCCACCCAACCAACCCCTCCAATATATTGCTCCAAGACCAAGGGGGTAAGTCCTTCTCAAGAGGACATGTGTATCTTCCATCACATGGGTCCCTAAGGTGTTCACATGGTTCCCAAGTTTAGGAAATCACATGAAATCACATGGCTTCTAAAAGAAGGCTCTCCAAGCTCTCACGTACAAGCCAAGTGGCTAGGAGAAGCTTCCAATTAAGCCTAAGGTACTCAACCTTAGAGAATTAGCCCTAAGGTTCAAGACCCATCTAAAATGGGTAAATAAACCCATAAATCCCAAGGGTTTCACACCTAGAAACCCAAGGGTTCTACCCCTTAGACCCATGTAATTATACAACATTCTCCCCCCCTTAAAAGCATTTCCGTCCTCGGAAATGAGTGGAGATATATACCTTGGGGTATTCCCCCATGCTCCATGATCAATGTCAAGCATCATGGCTTTCATCTCTCTAAGTTTGCATCTTAATTCGAAAGGGGAATTCTACCCCGATTGAATCTAAAAAGAGGAGAATCCATGTGTGGTCTAATTCCCTGCCCCAATCATTCAAAGTTCCATCTAGTTTGCATACGAAAAAGAACTGAGTCGAATGCAAAGTATGGAAAGAATGAAAAGGTTGGAAGAGAAAATCCCTGTCTATTTCCTTATTTAAGCCATGTGCCATCTGGCTCTCCATAGCTTAAACATGTGAATTAGGTGGATATAAAGTGTCTTCAGCTAAATTTCTACCTTGGTCCATCTCTTTGCACTACTAGTGCATGAACCTAGCAAAATAGATGAATGCTTCTTCAGGTATCTTTATCAGATTCATCTCTCAAGTTAGAACCCAACTTGTTCTGAAAGGAAGATGAATCTTTCATAATCCCTGCCCAAATCACTCTTTTTTAGTGAAATGGGTGGATTTCCTTGTTTGCAATTCACCTCCAATAATTCTAAATAGAGGGGAATTTCATTATATAATCTCTACCTAACCAATAGAATGGTAAAGGTGGATTATATAACATCCTCTTTATCTTCAGAAAGAGCTTACCAAAAAGTGGATGCAATGTTCTTTCAAAACTTTACGTAGTTTTGAGAATCCACTTTTAAGGGACTAGAATCCATAAGGGTTAATCTAACTATTGTAGCCTTTGATTGAAACCTATTTTACTTGTTCTTCCAAAAAGGTAAGATCTTTATAACTATGTCCCAAAGTGGGAACTCATAGTGTAAAAGATCGTGTTATCTTTAAGGTCATAAGTAGAAATAGATTATTCCAATCATTTCTTCAATGTTTAACCTTTACGGATCTTTAATTAGATCTCAAACCTAATGGGTCTTCTTGATAGTTCTCTCCCTTATATTCTTAATGTGTTAAACATGT
This sequence comes from Ceratopteris richardii, assembly GCA_020310875.1. Classification (NCBI taxonomy): domain Eukaryota; kingdom Viridiplantae; phylum Streptophyta; class Polypodiopsida; order Polypodiales; family Pteridaceae; genus Ceratopteris; species Ceratopteris richardii. The sequence continues at coordinate 105,514,862 of CM035409.1, read as the reverse complement.
CCTTATGTTGACATCTTTCTTATTATTCAATTGGCTTGAAATATCAAGTATCCAAAAGATGATCTTTTTGAGATTTCTTTCAAGCTTGTTCTAAGACCATTTTTATGTTCCTTGAATTTCAAGTCATAATTTGGTATGAAGCTTTTAGAGCTTCATCCTTTGGAGTTTACCGTCAAACTCAAAAAAGTTGATCCTCTCCTTATTCCTAACTCTCTATAAGAGATAGATACTTTCATATCTTGTTGGAAGAATTCTTCTTCCCTTTGAGAGGATAATTGAAGAAGATGCCTATTCCTAGACATTGTCTTCCTGACGTATTCCATTGGATCATGAGTCCCTTTTTCTTCTGGCCATCAAGAAAAAGTCCTCAACGGGATTCAGTACCCACTGTCCCATACCAGTGGGTTCCTCATCCAATCCACCTAACTTTGTCTCTATACTTTCTCACCTTTTCTGTCCTTTTAAATGCCCTTCATACCATGGTACCAAATTATAAGAGCAAGGACTAAGGTGCTTAAATACACCACTACTAATCTTACTTAAATAATTTGGTTAACCATTTAATGTGGTGTGACTCATCTTATCAAACTTAAAGTTTGACTTGATCTTTGCCCTACTTGGGTCTTTTGGCTTTCTTCTCTTCTTTAGCCGAAATAAGAGATAAGACTAGGTCTTTCTCAAATAGATCCCTTCATGCTTCAAAGTTTTACCCATGGGTTTTACTTGGGGATCTAGCTATTATGCTTCATACAAGAATTCATATTCCTTAGGTCTATATTACTGGAATCCATAACGTATGTTATGTCATCCCCATGAAGCATCAAAATACCTTTAGGTTTATACTTTATAGCTCATCCAACTTCTTTTCCTAACCCCCTTAGGATTTATACAATCCTTATGGTGTATGCAAGTTTTCTCTTGCATTGGGGTTCTTTGAGAATTTTCCCAATATTTGAGAACTTCGTTTAGTTGGAAGATGTAATGAAAGATATATGAAGTACTAGAATACAAGGAAGTACTTCAACTTTATCTATTTCTTGCCTATCTTTTACCTTGCAATACCTTATTTGGTCTTTTCAAGGCATAAGATGCAAGTTCTTGGCGACTTTCTCCCCTCCTTAAGAGTTTTCATCCTCGAAAACTACCTGAGAGTAAATTGAAAATTTTGCTCTTTCAGAAATATCTGAAAGATTTTATTTTCAATCTTTTATTGTTCCCCTTGGTAAAATGAACTATTCAGAGCTTCTTGCTTTCTCTTCTCCAAGCTTACAGAACAAATGTCCCAAAGTTCAAGTTGAGATTATCCACAAATTTGATGTCCCATACCACCGAATTTACTTCAGTGGTAGTGTAAGCTTAGCTGTCCCATACCATCCGGCTTACACTTCCACTTTGGTAAAGGTAACTTTAGCTTGAATTTTGGGATCAAACCTTCTTCTAATCAAGTAAGATTTATTACTTCTTGGACTTGTAAGTATTATTTCCACTATAGAGCATATGTATTGCCTATGCTACAATGGAATTTCAACTTACCAAGTCTCAGTTTTAATTGCAACTTGACAAGACTTAATGTCCAAGATTGGTTTTTGAATGATTCCTTTGTTCAGATGTACTCTAAAAGATCATTTTATGTCACCTGATAATAGAGCTAGTTTATACTCAACTAGATATTATCTCTTATGACATAATGAGTCATCTGAGAAAGAATAATTGACTTGCCAATCAAATATCTATGATGAAGTAGATGGTAATACTATTTACCATTTAACTAGCCCTTTACTCTTAGGACATTGAAAAATGGTATTTCGGGTTTATTAAAACCCTTGGGTCTTACCTTCTCTTCATGTCTTGCATTTGCTTGGAACAATAGTGTAAAACTCCGAATAGTTCTTTACTTCTTTCAAACAAAGAACTTTCTTGAACTAATGCTTCCATCTTCCAAAACTAAGATGTTGTTATACCATATTTTCTCTTACTTAGAGCTTTGAGAAGATAATGCTCTAAGTTACCATGATTGTACCGTGGTTTCGAGAGAAAATTTTTGTACTATGGCCTTGCTGATCAGGCATGCCATGGGTTTTTTATGGAGTTTGATGCTCCATAAGAGGGATTTTTAAGCTTAAGGTATCTTGCCAATGTACTATTCCTTGGCTTATAATAATCCAACTATATAGAAATAAATGGTAGTTTTTCTTATGGCCAAATAGCTCTACTACCATTATTCCCACAATGGAAATTGTAACCATACTTAAGCTAGAATAAACCAAACCTCCCTCTTGACCTTAAAACCCATGTAATACATTCCAAATGCATACTTTTAGTTTATGCCAAGACATTTAAACCTTTATTGAAAAAGGTGCAGCATGCGTAAGGTTCAGAAGTTGAACCCCTCCTTAAAGCATGCGAAAAGTCCCAAGTTGGGACTTTGCTCATTCAAAGGATGGTGCAAAATTTTCAGACATCTTTCTTTTTGTGCAAATGAATTGCCATAATGCATAAAAATGAACAAATTTATGCACAACCAAACTTTGTTTTCCAAAACTATATAGATTTGATGCATAGTGCAAATCATTTCCATGACTTAGTTGTGTATGTGACCAAGCAAAATTGGGCCACTTGAAATCCACTTTTGAGTTCCTTTCTATCACAACATGCAGTGCATGCTTCATAGTTTGAAGGAAAAGAAAAGAGGGCACTTATCTGGAAACTAAGCTTCCTCCATCCCTTGACTTTGCTTGAATGTTCTCATGGTGATGAAATAGGCTTGTGCCAACCCATCTTGTCCATTTTGATGTCTTTCTTGGGCACTTGTATACTTACTTGTGTGCCCATATGCATCTACCTTTATGCATTTTAAAATCATGCATGGAGTATCATGAAAATTGAGAAGAAACAACTTTTAATGAAAGACTTACTCAATCCTCGTTGTTTCTTTCGATCCTAGTGAGGAAGTTTTCAGAACTTATGGTTTCCCATCATGCATTGCTTTTCAGTACTCATGCATTGATGTATGCATTCCATTGGTGCAACCTCTATGCATAGCTAACAAATATCATTCACATGTACCCCTTCATTCCTGGCAATTTATACTTCCTTGGGTACCCGAGTGTGCAAGTGCACCATGCCATAAAACAGAAACATGCATGGCCTTGATATTTAGGAAGAAACGCTTTCTCTATGCTCATACTCATCCACACATTTTTTGAATAGGCAAATTAAAAGAAAGTAGCTCAAAAGATCTAGCTACACAGACTCTGGCATGCATGATCATATGTGCATGAGCTATTGTAGGCATGCATGTGGGCAGTCTATCATATGAAAAGGCCCATCAAATATGAAAATAGAAAAAATGAAAGAAAAATGTATAAACTTATCTTCTCGGATTTCGAATGCAGAGAAATAATGGGAAACTCCATGCATCCATCAAAAATTGTCGAATAGAAGCTAGAGGTGTGCTCTTCGTCTCTCCCGTTTAGCTCGTTGCGCCGCCTCGTAGTAACGAAAGGTAGCGGAAGAAGAGGAACATTGCCGGGAAGCAACACCTCTTCGTTCTCGATCATTTCATGCTGCAAATGAAGAAAATACATGCCAAGAAACAAACGAGGCCTTGTTCGCAGTCGATATTGGAGGCTCCCATACTGAGAGAGGCAAACCATCCAAGATTCATGATGGTTGAGGTGTCTATTGGCAAAATGAAGATCTTGAACGAAACTGCTTCAGGGTGGAAAAAACGAACAAGCGCGAGTGCTTAGCATAATTGCAATCTGTCGGGCACGTCATGGGTTCAAAATGTCACTGCAACGCTGAAATGTTTTCATTTTCCTTTAGCTTGGCGCATGAAAATGAATATCAATCAGATCACGAACGAAACGTGCATCATGGTAGAAAATAGGGAGTATTTCTTTCCATCCGGATGATGAGGTGAGATAGCAGAACGATCCTAGAACTGTACTGCAGCATCATCTTCCTTACTAGAGCATCTTCCTTACTAGAGCCGCACCAAGAAAAGGCGTTTACAGGGAGTCCGACAGAAGCCGTGGGGTTGCACGCGTCACCTCTGTATTGCACTGCCTCAGAAGCCTGGGGTAATTGGGTGGCTAAGATTAGGGACCATAAGAAGGCTGCGCACGATATTGGAACTCTAATAGAGGAAGGAAGATCAAACGCACAGGCTGGAGAAGAACAAGAACTACAAGGTTCAGTCGACGACGGAGAAAGCTATTGCGGTAGTACAAGAGAGTTTGGAATCGAAAGCAACGGAGTATGTGCCTGTTGAGCTGACCGAGAAGAGACGTCTACTTCAGGATGATCTGCTCCCGACGGGGGGTGGCCAAGAACAGTGCATGGTTCGTTGGATAAAGCAAAAGACTGCCTTCCTGCTGACCAGGGATCGGATCCGAAATTCTGCAAATAGTACGCGTAATCATTTTGGCTAATCTAACCAACAACGAGGAGTACTTCGACTGCATACGACGAGGAGTACTTCGACTGAGGTGAAGGATTGCTACAGCGATGCAATTTCTATGCATCTCAACAAGAGCTTACAAGCAAAGTGATGAAGATAAAAGTCTCCATAGATCTCAACCTAAGGGATACCACTGTTGTGGAAGGACTCCATAGCCTTCACACAAGACTAACTAGCAAGGCCACACCCTAGAAAGAGAGATGTGTTTCCACCCAACCAACCCCTCCAATATATAGCTCCAAGACCAAGGGGGTAAGTCCTTCTCAAGAGGACATGTGTATCTTCCATCACATGGGTCCCTAAGGTGTTCACATGGTTTCCAAGCTTAGGAAAGCACATGAAATCACATGGCTTCTAAAAGAAGACTCTCCAAGCTCCTCCATAGCCTTCACAAAAGACTAACTAGCAAGGCCACACCCTAGAAAGAGAGATGTGTTTCCACCCAACCAACCCCTCCAATATATAGCTCCAAGACCAAGGGGGTAAGTCCTTCTCAAGAGGACATGTGTATCTTCCATCACATGGGTCCCTAAGGTGTTCACATGGTTTCCAAGCTTAGGAAAGCACATGAAATCACATGGCTTCTAAAAGAAGACTCTCCAAGCTCTCACGTACAAGCCAAGTGGCTAGGAGAAGCTTCCAATTAAGCCTAAGATACTCAACCTTAGAGAATTAGCCCTAAGGTTCAAGACCCATCTAAAAGGGGTAAATAAACCCATAAATCTCAAGGGTTTCACACCTAGAAACCCAAGGGTTCTGCCCCTTAGACCCATGTAATTATACAACACATCCTTGCTCAATTTCACATATGTGCATAAAGGTGTACTCAATGCCTTTCGATCCTACATATTGAACATGTGAAGTACTTTGGATAGGTACTCCTTTGAGACAAGTATATGCATCTTTTACTCCTAGCAAGAGTAATGTGCATGCCAAGAATATGCTTGGCATCCCCCAAATCCTTCATATCAAATGTCTGACTCAAGTTCTTCTTGAGAATTGACAAGTCATAAGAGGACTTTCCAACAATCAACATATAATTGACATAAAGTATCAACCATATCAAGCTACCATATGAGCATCTCTTTGTGTAGAGACAATGATCCTCATGCTTCGAGACTAGCCTTGAGACTTCATAAAAGCATCAAACTTTTGGTACCATTGTCTAGGGGACTGTTTAAGTCCATATAAGCTCTTCTAGATCTTACAAACTAGACTTTCTTTGCCATGAACTACATAACCCTCTGGTTGTTCCATATATATCTCATCTATATGATCTCCATGCAAAAAAGCAATTTTCACATCCATTTGGACTAGCTCTAAGTCCTCCATTACAATGAATCCAAGCAACATGTGCACGGTAGTCATCTTGACCACTAGGGACAAGTTTTCCCAAAATCAACACCATCTTTTTGTTTAAAACCCTTTGCAACAAGTCGTGCTTTATACTTTGGATTTGCATACTAGTCTGATCGGGCATTCTCTTGAACATCCCTATGTGCAGCATTTTTATGCACGCTAATTGAAGGACTAGTATCCTCAAACACCACTCTTATCACGTCAACCTCCTTAATGGCATTTTAGACTCATTGAAATAGACATCACTACTTCTAATTAGTGATCGTGTTTTAGGATCCCATAAGTGATATCCAAATTGTCCTTCTCAATCATATCCAAGAAAAATGCATTTCTTTGACTTATGGTCCAATGTTTGTCTAAGATTCTTGGGTATATGAACATATCCTTCACACCCGAAAACTTGCATATGATCATAATATGGTGGCTTCCTTGTCCATAACTCTTGTGCCACTTTCAGACCTTTGGCAATACTAGGTGAAAGGTTAATCATATGAACTACAATCAATACTGCTTTTGCCCAAAAGCCTTGTGAAAGGTTTACATGATGTAGCACAAAAACTACTCTATCCTAAATAGTTCTATTCATCCTTTTAACTACACCATTCTGTATTCCGGTATAAGGAGTTATAAACTACCTAGGTATTCCTCTAGATTGATAGAAGAGGCTGAATTCATGTGCGGGATACTCACCCCCATTATCTTAATGTAAAGCCTTAAGCTTAGTTTCTTTTATCATCTCAACTCAAGCAAGCCATTTTCTAAAATTAGGGAATACCACATCCTTTGCTTTGATAGGATATATCCAGACTTTTCTAGTAGCATCATCTATGAAAGTGACAAAGTAAAGAGAACCACCTAATGACCTTGTGGGTATAGGAACACACACATCTATATGAACGAGATCTAAAGGTTGAATTGAAGATTCAATGTGTGTCGTGCACATTCCTTGTTTGCTTTCCATATTGACAATGCTCACAAAATTAAAAATCAAAGAAAGATAACATAAGTAAGTAGCCAGAATGAGAAAGATTTTCCATTCCACTATGTGATATATGGCCCAAACAACCATGCCAAATACAAGCCATAGGATGTTCAATAGCAGCTAACAAGTGTTCTTTCTGTGATACAAATAAAGGATAAAGTGAGCCAAATTTGCTTTGTTTTGCAATAACCATATTGTTGATATATTTAGGTAGTGATGTGTGTGAACACTCTAGGACCACGGGGGCACTTTTTCTCCTCTTTAGGAGGTTTTTTTCCCCCGGCTTGTATATACACCTATTTCCCTGATGGGCTTCTTATCTTTGTACATTCTAGTGGTAATACATTCAGTATTGTGTGTTATGCCCCAAGCTTCTTCTTCTTCCTTGTGTTGTTCGCATGCTTTCACAGACGACTAACTCCAACAATTGGTATCAGAGCAAGTCGCAGCTTCATCTAGGGCATTGTCTACACTTCTCCGGTTGTAGTCTTTTTGCACGAAATTTGGTAAGCATACTCAATGTGTTTCAGAGATCAAAACATCTCCGATTTGTGGTGCCGAAATCGCGATCTGAGCTCGTTTCGGCCTCTGAATGCACTATCGCAGCACTTGTGCAGGCTATTTCATCTTTTTGTGCCAAAGATATATACCAGTTCGGTTTGCCAGTATAAGCATCTTGAAGTCTGCTAGAGGTCTAGTAGAACTTGTTTGGGTAGTTCTGTTCAACATTTTGATATACAATCATTTTTCTACATCAAGGTATTTTAGTAAGTGGCCATGGCTGAAAGCAATGATGTATTTCATATGTTGGTTGTTGAGGATAAGTTGGATGGTATGAATTACCCATTGTGGGGTTATATGATGCATCATGTATTGGTCGCAAAAGGACTATGGAATATTGTGTAGGGTGTTGAAAGACGTCCTGTTACACCTACAAATATAGGTACTACAAATACAGGTGAGGGAACTGACGAAGATGGTGTCGAAGATGATGATATTCTACAGTTTCCTGTTTGTGCTACTGTTTCTGTTGCACCTACTGTAGAGCAAACTCGTTGGGATGGTAAAGACGCTCAGACACATGCATTGATAGCTTTGTCTGTCAAACATGACATTATTCCTCCATTCGCTCTTGCAGAATAGCTAAGGATGCTTGGGACACACTTACCACATTGTACCAGGCTAGGAATGAGGCTCGTGTTGCTTACCTCTGAAAATAATTGGAGAGTGAGCACATGAACGAAGGTGATTCTATGGACAATTTTCTCACAAAGATCAAGGATTTGAAAGAAAATTGATTTGTGCTGATGAAGTTATACCAGATAGCTCACTTGTGCATACCATTTTGAATGGTCTTCTTGACTCGTATCGGAGTTTTGCTTCTACTCTTCATTTGATGATGAAAGGCAATCCAAATTCCTTGTCATTTGAGGAGTTCGTCTCTATTCTGTTGCAGGAAGATTAGTCTAGGTAGAGCAGGTCTATTATGCATGTTGCAGATCAAGCTTTCCTGGCTAGTCAGAAGGGTAAAGGAAAATGGAGCTCTTCTACTAGTAAGCAAAAATTTGCAAATGCTACACATTTGAAGAAGGAAGACAAAGATGAGAAGAAAGTAGCACATAAGCATCACACTCTTGCACATAAGTAGCAATATCACGATGCATAGTGGGCCACCATAATCCACTATGCAAAATTTTCTGGTATGTAGGATCTACCGAAAAATGGCCACCAGATGGAGCAGGATGAGCCATTATAATTACAGAAGAAACTTCATGTGGTGGAATACATCATAAAAGTGCACCAGATGGGTCCATATAATACAACTGTCCCACAATTATGTGAAAGTGATGACTATACATAGACAAATTATGGCGAGCAGATGTTGAAGCATTATTCGGGGGACATCCACTTGTTAGAAAAATCATAAGGGTATCATAGTACGAAGGTGCCACAGGTAGCACCTAGGAATCATCCTGAACGGGAATCAGTCACATAAATGGCTTGAATGGTATCATCTATCGCAACCAGGGAGCTCACCAGAATCAAGTCGAGACAGGAAATTTGCGAGAGCATGTGCTGATCCCGGGTGATGTACAACCTCATAATCAAATTCTTGTAGCAACAACACCCACATGGCTAATCTGCCCCCTAAATGTTGCTATCGTACAAGATAAACCAGAGCCACATGATCCACATGAAAGGTAAATGGGTGTCCCAACAAATAGTGCCAGAATTTTTTCACCAAATAAACTAAACCAAGGCCTTCGCGTTCAGTTACAGAATAATTCCGTTCAGCAGCAGCTAATCGTTGACAGGCATAATAAATAGGGCAAAACCACTTATCCTGTTGCTGCAATAACACACAGTCGATTGCAATGTTAGACGCATCCACAAAGACATGGAACGGGAGTTTCCAATTCGTTGCTTCTAGAATAGGAGCCTGTGTTAAAAGCGTTTCAGGTGATCAAATGCAAGTTGGCATTCCTGCGTCCACGCAAACTATCAAGGATTGCTAGTAATCAGACGATTAAGTGGTATAGCCACATGAACGAGCCACCGAAGATGTCATCCATGCCATCGTATTTGTCCAAGGAATCTCATAACTTCCTTTGGTGTCGTAGGGGCAGATGCATTCAACATTGTGTTCACTTTATCAGGGTCCACTTGAATGCTCTATTGTGAAATAATATGATCGAGAAGTTTGCCACAAGAAACTGAAAAGACAGATTTTTTGAGATTTAAGTAGGGGCAGAACTCCCAACACTTGGAAAAGCAGCAACGTAGGTGATAGAGGTGAGCCGATGCGTCACCAAATAACGAAAAATCATCCAAATACACCCGCATAAACGTAGTTAAGTAGGGAGAAAAGATTTCCTACATGCACCGTTGAAAGGTGCTGGGAGCATTGCGGAGACCGAACCACATCACCGTACAAGCATATATGCCCCAATTCATAATAAACGCAGTCTTTGGAATATCCATTTCAGCCATGCGTACTTGATTGTAGGCACTATAACCGCAGTAAATCGTCTTGAAAAGTTTATGGTAACCCAGCCTTCAGCTTGACCGGACGCGGATTAGCCTCATCTCCCAAATTACAAGTGATTAGTTGATCTTCCGATACATAAAATTGTCGGGGCATGGAGATATCCTCAAGCGGATGGAGTAACTGTTGCAGATTAATGGCATCCACAACCTGATCCGTAACTGGTTCCAATCCTTCGGTAAGGGGAACTACCGTACAAGCGGCCAGAGTCCAATTATCCACGATGGCTTGTAAATCAACGGTACCCAATGCTAACAAATCCTGGTTCCCATTAGGAAAGCTTCTTCTTCGTCATCTGAAAGACCATCCAACATATGCATGGGTTCGGCCACGTAAGGTCAAGCATGAAGGTCACAAGACATCATATCATTCAAGGGTACCACATATTTTCGGTGAATAGTAAGTTATAATCCAAACTTGATTCAGGTAATTCCAAAACAACAAAAGTCATTTTGAACATTTCTTCCTATAGGGTAATGGGTATATCACGCACCAAACCCACTGGGTGTACCCTAGATTGATCAGCCATTCCTACTGTAATGCCATGCCAATGACTGCATCCAAGGTCATGCCGCCCACACATCGTATAATCATAACTTGTTTGAGTTGGGGGTTTAATCCATTAATGAACCATTGGGTAATCACATCATCCGGTAAATTAGCATGCATTGATGGTAGCTGCCTTAGATGAGTGTGGAATAAAGTTGCATACTCTTGCACACTCTAATGTGGTTTCTATCTATTGTTTTGTAAATAATCAAAGATTTTAGCTGCATTTTTCTTTAATAAAAAATGTTGTAAAAAGGCATTCTCAACATCGTCATATTGACAAAAATGATTAATATCATATTCGGTTAACCAGCGAGCAGCTTCATTAACAAGGGTAGATTGAAACACTATAACCTTATATGCCGGATCTACTCAATAGTTGAGTACAACATAATTATTTTCAAAAGTACGAACATGAGCATCAGGATCATCACCTTGAAATCTACCAAATTTCGCATACGTAACTCCAGCAGGTACTGGCTGTGGGGGTATAATCTACTATTGTTGTTGATGTTGTTGTTGTTGTTGGTGTTGCTGTTGTTGTTGTTGGTGGTGGTGGTGTTGATGTTGTTGGTGTTTCTGCTGATGCTATTGTTGCGTACTACTCATGTTGTCTAAATCAAGAGGAAGTATCACTTCAGAATGATTTGAACAAGTTGATCCTTATTGTTGCTGGGTCGTATAGCCACTTTGCCAATTCTCTGATCGTATGATATCATTGAGTCAATCACACATGTCTAAATTCAATTGCCATTCCTCACATTTTGCATCTAAGATGAACTTTTCACCAGAACTTTCATCCACCAATACACTAGTTTCACTGAAATCAAAACCAAAAATGGACCTGTCACCGAAATTCAACAATCTGTCACCGAAATTCACCAAAATGTCACTGGAATTCACCAAACTGTCATCGGAATTCAGCAAATTGTCACTGGAATTCACCAAACTATCATCGGAATTAGTGATTACTCCACTGATCATACTTTTAGCAGATGAGGTTGGTTGAACTTCTGGTATACTCTATAGTTTAGGGACTATAGAGTATACTAGAAGTTCAACCAACCTCATCTGACGATTTTCCTTCTGACGATTTTCCTTCACCACTACCACCAGGAGGTGTTCCCAAGGTGCTAGGAACTTTCTAGAGATGCTACTTCGGGTAAGATTCTCCGGAACACGTTACAGGCATGTATCAGAGGATTCTTTCTTCAAACTTTAATCTGCTCTCAGACTGGCTACTCCATGCCCCATTGTCGGCGCCACTGTTAAACTAATGTTAACTAATACTGGGATAAACTGCCACTCGGTTCTTGGGATGGTCAAGGGTGTGTATTATAGAGGCCCTATATTTATTTTCCCAATTCAAACAGTCACTGTACCGTATTCTTCATTATCTTACATTGACTATTCCAATAGACTTAACTATTAATCTCATGAACAAAATACTCAACAGTAATGAAGTATTCACCGCAACCGAAATATATAGTAACGAAGTATTCCTTACTGAAAGTTAAGGCATTACCACCATTAACTTATACTTCACCAATGAACACAAACACCGACAAAATCACCACATTAACTCAGTACACGAAGCAGTAAGAGAACACTACAACCATATGCATAAATGGCATTGGAACCCGTCCGCGGGCACACCGCCCAAACTCATAGTCCGGCGTGTTTGCTCTGCTTCTCACTTCCACACATTCTTTCATTATCAAAGGGATACAATGATTACACTACATCCTTTCGATGTGTGTCCTTTCCAATTACATTTTCCAATAAGTATAATTACATTCTGTTCTAGCGGCCTAACAGTCTTTATGTGATTTGCCTCTTGGCAAAGAAGGCCATTGGCACAAAGTGGGTATACAAGCTGAAGTGTAAACCTAATGGAACAGTTGACAGGTATAAGGCTAGGCTTGTTGCAAGGGTTATGCACAAGAAAGAGGCATTGATTTTGATGAAACCTTTGCTCCTACTTGTTGAATGACTACTATTCATAGCATCTGTGCACTTGTAGCTCATCATGGTTGGAATGTACATCAGTTGGACATTAAAACGACATTCCTGAATGGTGACTTGCATGAAGAAGTGTATGTTTTTCAGCCCCCTGGCTTTGTGCAGAAAGGGCATGAAAACCAGGTGTGCACGTTAAAGAAGGCATTATATGGTTAAAAGCAAGCACCACGTACTTGGTATGAGAAGATACATGCCTATCTGACTGCACATGGTTTTGAGAATAGTCCAACTGAAAGCACCTTATATGTTAAGCATGCTAATGATGTGCTTCCAATCATTCTAGTATATGTTGATGCCATGCTACTCACTGGTCCTCATGACACACATATTGCTAATTTTAAGCCTGATTTGCATGTCTCATTTGAGATGTCTAATTTGGGGCATTTGCATTACTATTTGGGCATTCCGTTTATGCAAGTTGATGGTGGAATGGCCTTGTGTCAAACAAAATATATTGACACATTATTGCAAAGTTTTGGCCTCGAAGATTGTAAGCCTATTGCCACTCCTATGTAGACATGTTTACGATTGAGTCTTCATGATGCTGGAGATGCATTTGATGTTGTACTCTATCAACTGGATGTTGGATGTTTGATTTACTGTGGGGTGTCAAAGTACATCGGTAGGGGAGCGTTCCATCAAAGATAGAAGCACCAGTGCAAGTAGGTGTGAACAAAGTGGGCACGACAACTGGTACACGAGAGGTGCATCCTGGGCCAGATATTCAATTTGTTGTCTCACAGATGAGTAGGTTTATGCATTGCCGAGGTCTCAAGCATTGGCAGGCGATTAAGTGCATCTTTCGCTACTTAAGCGGTATGGTAAACAGCTACTTGTATTGTTTTATCGCAAGGGGGGATCACTATCTCCATATTTTTATGCTATTTCTGATAGTGATTGGACTGGTTGCTATGAAACTCATGTGTCCACTAGTGGTTTTTGCTGCATGCTTAGTAGCTCATGTATATCTTGGTTGAGCAAGAAGCAGCCTACTGTGGCCACTTCCAGTTGTGAGGCTGAGTATAGGGCAGCTTTAATAGCGATTTTTGAGTGTGTGTGGCCTAGACGCCTTATGGCTGATTTGGGTGTTGGTCAGTCTTCTACCACCACAATCTTCACTGCCAATCAGAGCGCATTGGCAGTTGGGAGGAACTCTATGTTCCATGCTCGCACTAAGCACATTGAGGTGCATTATCATTATGTCAGGGAGAGGTTCTCTGCTGGGGAGATCAGCTTGGCATATGTGCCCACGTAGGAGAACATTGCAGACCTTCTCATGAAAGCATTGCCTAGGGAGAATTTTGAAGCTTTCTGCAAAGCTTTGGGCTTACTTCCGCAAAGCTTTGGGCTTACTTCCGCAAAGCTTTGGGCTATGTGGATTGATTCCAGTTAGCTTGGAAATTCCTTATAAATGAGTGCTAGCTCCTTGTCACTGCATCACTTTTCATGAAGACCATATGTGCCCATGCATGAGAACATTGAACACCTTTTTACGAAGGCTCTGCCTAGGGAGAATTTTGAAGCTTTTTGCAAAGCTTTGGGCTATGTGGATTGATTCCACATAGCTTGGCAATTCCTTATAAATGAGTGCCAAATCCTTGTTCACCGCATCACTCCCAAGGGGGATTTGTTGATATATTTAGGTAGTGATGTGTGTGAACACTCTAGGACCGCCGAGGCACTTTTTTCCCTCTTTAGGAGGTTTTTTCCCCGAGCTTGTATATACGCCTAGTGCCCTAATGGGCTACTTATCTTTGTACATTCTAGTGGTAATACATTTAGTACTGTGTGTTGTGCTCCAAGCTTCTTCTTCTTCCTTGTGTTGTTCACGTGCTTTCGCAGACGACTAAATCCACCACATATTGCCCTTTGATATGCAAAAGAACTAAGCATAGAAGACCACCTTGTAACCAAGGTCATCAAGTTGACCAATTGACATCAAACTACATGATAAATGAGGTACATGGCATACATTATGCATAGTAAATTTTGATCCATCCATGAACTGCACAACCACATCTCCAATCCCCACAACGTCACACTAGTAAGAGTCACCAAGTCTCACAGTACCAAAAGTGTTTGCTACATAATTAGAGAACCATTCTCTGTGTGGTGTCACATGGAAAGAAGCACCGCTGATTGAGGCTGTTTAAGAAGCTCACGCAATCGCTGTCCCCTAGCTAATTGATTTTGAGTAGTTTTATCGAGATCATGTGGAAAGAGAATAAGCCATAAGAGCCTCAGTTGGGATAGTGCTATCAAGTATCCACACATCAACATCATCAGAAATAGCATTAATTTCTTCAATCTTCACAATCAAAGTAGATGGTGTAGGTAGTTGTTTAACATGCCCATCAACATTCTATCCTTTACCTTTAGCATCGTTTAATGCATAATGGTCTTTCTTGATGTGTCCTTTCTTATGACAATAATGGCATTTGATATCCCTCTTCCTTTATTTACTTCTACTCTTATTCCATTGACCTTTCCTTGTTCTTGCTCCTGCCATGTTGCTTATTATTTCCTTGGTAAGAATCATGAATAGTATATGCATCTCCACTTTGAGTGCCAACCATAGATTTTCTACAAATATCTTCACTCAAGATTGCTCTAAATATGTCATCATAGACCAGTTTACCACTAGGTGCACTATTGTTCATAGCTATGCAAAATGTATTCCATGATGATGGCAAGGTGAATAACAACAAGACTACTTTCATTTCATTATCCTTGTCCATTTTTTCAGCTTGTAATTGGGAGAATATAGCATCAAACCCATTTAGATGAGCAACAACACTATTTGTGTCCTTCATGCAAAGGTCATATAACTTTTTCATCAGATACATTTTATTTGATGCTGTCTCTTTTTCATATGTATTGCATAACTTCTTCCAAAGCTCTTCTGCACTTTCATAGTCTAATACTGTTAAGTAAACATTATTTGCCATGTACAATCGAATGGTAGACGTGAACATTTCATCTAACTCATCCCAATCATCTTCATCCATGTCAGGGGGCTTCTTTAAGATTCCATTCAATGGCTTCCATTGCCTCCTTTGAATCAACACATCTTTAATCTGATTCTTCCATAAAGCAAAGTTTGTGCCATCAATTCTTTGGATCTCAAAATCATCTTTGCCCTACAAGTTATAGCTCCTCCTTGGAATACTGGCATTAGAAACTGATCCATCAGATGTGCCTGAGACCTTTGATGGCATGATGGTAAAGAACCAAATAGAATGATAATGGAGCTAGAAAGTCCAAACACCACTAAGGCTCAAAGAAGGATGACCAAGTGTCAGATTCTGGGAGAGAATTCAACAGTCTTCCAAGAAAAATGAATTGTGAACAGTGATGACCAACCAAAAGGATTATGTGAGAATAAATGTGCCCACACCAATAAGTGTATCAAGGAGTAAATTGACCATTGTGTAGTTGGAAAAACCAAAAAATGTAGAAAATTTTTTAGAGTATCCTATGCAGAATGAGCATATGAAGAGCATCAAAATCTCATAAAACTGCACGTACTAACATGTTTAACTGTGTAGTGAATCACGGACTCCACTACATATAATCAATTACTCGAAAGAAGCCAACTAGGCTTATCGAGCATCTATGAACAACTATCATACATCTCTTATGGCGAGGCTAGGTAAGTCTTCCACCTGCATCACCGAAGAGACCTCGACATTTGGGTGTCTCCTAGTTAAGAAAACCTCATCATGACCCTCTTTGTCAAATGTAAAAAGCTTTATGCAAAAATGTAACCGCTATATCAATGACCACATGGACGTACATAAGCGATATCCACAAAAGCATACATAATGTGTATGTGCTCAATATATGCAGTAAAATGGCACTGAAAAAGCTGATTTCACTTGCAAAACACTGGCCAACAAAACCTACAAGTGTCTGTCAACTCTGTTTGTTAGGCTCAAAAAAATTGCACAGACTTGTGGTGGTTGCTCCCATCACAACTAAAACCTTTCAAGAAACCTGTTAATTAACGAGTGTGGCTGAAAATCCAGTTCAAAATGTGAATATCCATTGTCAAAGAATTACAAAGAGCACTCTTCTTGATCTTCTTGGACCTCCATGGAGAGAATTATGCGTGAAAGTACTCCAAAATGGCTCCAAAAATCACCCAAAAAATGCTTCAAAAATAAGTTGTAAAAGCAAAGAATGAAGCTTTGAGGGCCCAAAACTTGTCGAAGATAATGTGAACCTTAGTCTTTCTCCTTCTTAAAGTACCACAAGGGTGTAGCTTAGTAGCAAGAGATTGCCATGATTAAGCGAGATCTGGGGGGAATAGTACTGGGATGGTTGACCTCCCGAGAAGTACCGAGAACCTCCATCTTCCTTGATCATTGAAGTCCTCCCTTGTGGATAGCCAACGACAATTTTGGTGACTTCAATGACTCAGATGACAAGGTATGCCAAATTCTACACCTTGGTTGCCACCTTAGTCATAAGTCTTGGTCGGGTGCTCGCTTCACTCGCACAAAAGGAACAAAGCTTTTGCATAAAAAATCTCTGATACTAGTGAAGTATTTTGATGGCAATCACCACATTGCGCTCTTCTTCTTGAGAGCTCCACAACCATATCCTTGGAGTAGAAAATCGAGCTCCAAAGCACCACCCACGATACTTCACATGATGGTTTTGTAGAGTACGTAGAAAAACACAATACACAAGAAGCACAAACACAGAGTTCTTAGGTGTTACAAATGCACTTGAACTTACAGTCTGTAGTTGACCAAGACACTATATGTTTTATTAGAGAACATATAAAAAAGGTGTCTGGTGGCCATTTGGCCTTTCACATGGACACTAGAGGTAACAAATAACATTAGCTTGTGCACCAAAGTTAGGTTTGATATGCCCCCATCTCTGCACATGAAGTCATATTAAGCTACATTCATTAATAAAAGCCTGCACATATCATATTTGTGTGTTTTAGCATCTTTTTGAAGGTATTGGAGCGAGAAAAGAGATATTGTGAAGAGGGCATGTAGTGCAACGTGTATTGTGAAAGTTTTCTATTTGTAGGGTTTTGGATCTAAATGGAAGTGGATTGCCCACCACTAGGCTTATGCCTTTCATTATATCATGGTTATTATATTTTATGGACTCATTTTCCTTGGGAAATCTTCCCAAAATGTTTTTAGCCACATGGCATTATATGCCATGAGAGAACTAGAGAGATATTATGTTGTAAGAGAGATTAATTCTCATGTGTGCAACATAATTAAAAGCTAATGCATAACTTAAGTAGATAAGAATATGCATGAGTGCATGCATGCAAACATAGATGGTATGATTTCTAAAAATGTGAAGGGCGTGAAGCATTTTCTATCTATAGAAGACTATTTTATTTATCACGAATCTAAGTTAGAGTGAGTATAAAGTGTATGGTAAAAGTACCATGTGTAGAGTAAATTTGTTTTCTTCTAAAGAGTGAATCACAAAGATAAATGAACTTTGTCATTTTCATCGAGGTTGGGATGGTTGGAGGATAGAATCCTCAAAACAACCAAGATTTTCTCCAAGGGACCTTCTGGTTCAATTAACTAGTTGAAATAATAGAAGTTATGTAAAAAAGAGACAAAGGAAGAAGCAAAGTATGATATATGGCAAAAAAATAGTTATCTTGAACTATTGAAGGATCCCATAAGAGTTCGTGATGTAACTTAGCATATTGTCTCTAAGATTTTGTCCTTAGATAGCTTTAGAGTACAAGAATAGGAGAGTAAGTTTATGTCTAGTTGATGGACACACAAGGTCCTAAGTATTCTAGAAAAGAAAACTCTGAAGTTAGAGTACAATGTTTAAAGTTGGATTATCTAAGTTGACAAGAACAATGGTAAAATGAGTTAAAAGGTTAAACTTATTTACATCAGGACTTTCAAGTGAGAACTTTGGAGGATTTCTAAAAAAACTTTAAGTAAGGATGAGGTAAGATAAATGAAAGTACCATATATATGGTAGAAGGTTAGTCACGGCCAAAAGGTTTCTTGATGTGAAAGAAAGAACAATAGTGCTTATAGTTATTCTTTCAAGACATCATAGGAACTTAGGAATGGAATATGACTAAGAAAGGGAAAAATAATGTCAAAGCCAAGATATGATAAGTAAATCAAAAGGTATGAGTCATAAGATCTCATGATTGTGTGAATCAATATATCTTAGAAAGGACCCTAAGGTACCTATAGACAAATAAATTGAGGTGGGAGTTCCAAGATCTTAGGATTCTATAAATCAAGTAGATCTTAGAAAGATCTCTAGGACTCCCATAGGTACATTATATGTATTAAGCATGATGATTGGTGATCAAGAGAAATGACAAGTAGCATTCTAATCAAAAGTACTAGTTTACTCATAGCATATTGAAACAAGTAGATAACACATGTATAGTATCATTGAGAAAAATAATTCAGTTACAAGACCAAGGGATGTTTTATGACAAGGGCAAGTATTTCCAAGGTCATTAGAATAAAGAATTTAGTAGTTACATAGCTAAGAATTCTAAGTTGTCTAGTCAAATAGAGGACAATTCATCCCCAGACATTCCATTATCAGGAAGAACACAAGGAATTGTGATCAAAATGAATAAATTTAAGAATTAAAAGAAAAAGATATAAACTAACACAATTAGATAGAATTGAGAATACAAAAAAACTCAAATAAGTTTAGTAAAGAGAATTTCCCTTTTGCAAAAAGGAAAAAAATGAGGTAAGGAATAGCTTAGCCAAGGTATTAAGAGTTAGACACTTAGGGGTAAGAGGTCTCAAGGTATTTTGAAACCTTAAACGAGAACTCTAAGAACACCTACAAGTTCAAGATACTTATAACTTAAGTATCTAGTTCATTGTTAGTTACCATAAATACATAGCTATAAGTACAAGTACACATCTCCATGTGTATAGAACAAAGATATTCATTCCACAAGAAGTATACACTTCATATTTGTGGAATAAAAAGGGCAAATGAAGTTTGATTAGCATGCCATAGCCAGAAACTAGCACTTTGAAGTTATGTAAGAACTTTTGGGAATTGAAAGTTGAGACATAGACTTTAGATTTTAAGCTCTTTAGAAGGATTCATACCTTGATTCCATAGCGGTGTGGTATAGGTAAATGGGATAGTTCTATCTATCTCTCTATCAAAGAATGAAGAATAGAGATCCTAGGCGAACTCATCTTCATTGAGCAAACAAGGCAAGTCTTGTTGATATATTTAGGTAGTGATGTGTGTGAACACTCTAGGACCGCCGGGGCACTTTTTTCCCTCTTTAGGAGGTTTTTTTCCCCCGGCTTGTATATACGCCTATTGCCCTAATGGGCTATTGATCTTTGTACATTCTCTAGTAATACATTCAGTCGTGTGTGTTGTGCTCCAAGCTTCTTCTTCTTCCTTGTGCTGTTCGCGTGCTTCCGCAGACGTCTATCTCCAACAATTGGTATCAGAGCAGGTCGTCGCTTCTTCTAGGGCGCCGTCGACACTCCTCCGTTTGCAGTCTCAGATTCGCATGAAATTTGGTGAGCATACTCAGGGTGTTTCCGAGTTCAAAACAGCTTCGCTATGTGGTGCCGAAATCGCGGTCTGAGCTCGTTTCGGCCTCCGAACGTACTATCGCAGCGCTTGTGCAGGCTATTTCGTCCTTTTGTGCCAAAGGTATATACCAGTTTCTGTTCGCCAGTTTAAGCGTCTCGAAGTCTGCTACAGGTCTAGCAGAACTCGTCTGGGCAGTTCTGTTCAACTTTTTGAGGTACAGTCAATTTTCTGCATCAAGGTATTTTAGTCATCGGCCATGGCTGAAAGCAGTGATGTATTCCGTATGTTGGCTGCCGAGGATAAGTTGGATGGTACCAACTACCCATTATGGGCTTATATGATGCGACATGTACTGGTTGCAAAAGGATTGTGGAACATTGTGCAGGGTGTTGAAAGACGTCCTGTTACACCTGTAACGATAGGTACTGCAAATACAGGTGTTGGAGCTGATGAAGATGGTGTCGAAGATGATATTCCGCAGATTCCTGTTCGTGCTGCTGTTTCTGTTGCACCTACTGCAGAGCAGATTTGTTGGGATGGCAGAGATGCCCAGGCACATGCATTGATAGCCTTGTCTGTCAAACGTGCCATTATTCCTCACATTCGCTCTTGCAGAACAGCAAAGGATGCTTGGGATACACTTACCACTTTGTACCAGGCTAGGAATGAGGCTCGTGTTGCTTACCTCCGAAAACAGTTGGAGAGTGAGCACATGAATGAAGGTGATTCTATGGACAGTTTTCTTACAAAGATCAAAGACCTGAAGGAACAATTGATTCTGCTGATGAGGTTATACCAGATAGCTCACTTGTGCAGACCGTTCTGAATGGTCTTCCTGATTCATATCAGAGTTTTGCCTCTACTCTTTGGTTGATGATGAAAGGCAATCCGAATGCCTTGTCATTTGAGGAATTAGTCTCTGTTCTGTTGGAGGAAGATCAGTCCAGGCAGAACAGGTCCATTATGCGTGTTGCAGATCAAGCTTTCCTGGCTAGTCAGAAGGGCAAAGGAAAATGGAGCTCTTCTACTAGTAAGCAGAAATCTGCAAATGTTGCACAATCGAAGAACCAGGATAAAGATGAAAAGAAATCAGAAAAGCAGAAATTGTTCTGCAAGTACTGTAAAGGAAATGATCATATTATAAAGAAATGTCCAAAACTGGCTACTAAAGAGGCAAAGAAGAAAGAGGCTGGAATGGTTGTTGCAGAGGCCTCTACACCAAAAACAGAGTCTGCAAATCTTGTGCAGGAAGAAGAATGGGCGTTTACTACTGTCTGCAGTTTTGACCCATCTTCTCATGATCAGTGCATGTCTGCAGTAGACTCAGATGTTTGGTACTTTGACAGTGGGGCGACCAAACATATTACCTCGCAGCGCAGTTTCTTCTCTTCACTCGAGCCTGCCCCTACAGGGAATACTGTCACATGCACCAATAACTCCTCTTATCCTGTTATGGGAGTTGGTAAGATCATTCTGACTACTGCTGATGGTAGTTCTTTCACTTTGTCAGATGCTTTATTTGTGCCAGGGATAAAAAAGAACCTGTTATCAGTTTCTGCATTAGCCAAGATTGGCTTGGTTGTGAAATTCGTTGATGACAGGTGTACAGTCCATGATCTCTCAAATGGCAATGTGATTACTGCTTCTGGCATTTTATGTCGTGGGCACAAAGCTTTGGCATGCACGATTTGGTCATCTGAATTTTGCTAGTTTGTTACGCCTGCAGAAATCTGAAATGGTGTCCTCTTTGCCCAAACTTGAGGCACCTGGAAAACATGTTTGTGAAGGCTGTATTTTGGGCAAAATGCAGCGTTCTTCCTTTCCAAAAGATGGTTCAGTTCGGGCTACGCAGAAATTGCAGCTTGTACATAGTGATGTCTGTGGTCCTATGCAGACACCCTCTTTTGGAAATTACCTTTACTTCGTGACTTTCATTGATGATTTTTCCAGGCATGCATGGGTATATCCACTCAAAGCAAAGTCCGAAGTGTTCATGTGCTTCAAACAGTTTTTGGTTTTCGCTGAAAATCTGTCAGCATGTAAAATGTGCACCCTCCGTTCTGATCGAGGGGGGGAATATATGTCTTCAGATTTTAATGCATTTCTGGCTGAACGTGGGATAAAACACCAGTGTACAGTGCCGTATACACCTCAACAGAATGGAGTTGCTGAACGAAAGAACAAGTCACTCATGGAGATGGCGAGGCGCATGGTCAAAAGTCAGGCTTTACCACATAGTTTCTGGCTTGAGGCTGTCATGTGTGCAACATATGTACTGAACAGGTGTCCCACTAAAGCGTTGCAGTCTATCACTCCATATGAGGCTTGGCATGACCGCAAGCCATATGTTGCTCATCTACGTGTTTTTGGTTGTTTGGCATATGCATTAGTGCCTGAACAACATCACAGAAAATTGGATGATAAGGCAGTAAAATGTATTTTTGTTGGGTACAGTTCTGAAAGTAAAGGCTATCGTCTATATCATCCACAGACTAAACGCATTCTGGTTAGCCGTGATGTTGTCTTTGTGGAAGATGCTATTCAGCCATTGCTTTCATGTACTAAGGAGACATCTGTTAGCTCCAAAGACATGTATGATACTTTGATGCCTCTTTTTACAGGTGGACAAGCTAGTGCTGGTCCTAATGAGGCAACTTCTCAACCTTTGCAGGTTTCATATAATGATGCAGATCATTCCATTTCTGATGCAAATTTACATGATGCACTTGTTGATGAGAGAGATGATATTGAGTAGGCAAAAACTATGCCAAAATGGCTGGTGCAGACTTTGCGTAACAACAAATTAGATGCACCTTTGTCATATTGTACTCGTTCCGGCTCTCATAGTGCCTCCTTTGCATCAGATTGCTATGCTATGGCTGCATCTAGTCTCTGTGATGAGAATGAGCCTGTTTCTTTTGATGAAGCACAAAATTTAGAAAATTGGATGGCTGCTATGCAATCTGAATATGATGCTATAATGAAGAATGGTACATGGTCTTTATGTGACTTGCCTCCTGGCAAGAAGGCCATTGGCACTAAGTGGTTATACAAGCTGAAGCGTAAACCTGATGGTACAGTTGACAGGTATAAGGCTCGGCTTGTTGCAAAGGGTTATGCACAGGAAAGAGGCATTGATTTTGATGAGACCTTTGGACCTACATGCCGTATGACTACTGTTCGCAGCATTTGTGCACTTGCAGCCCATCATGGTTGGAATGTACATCAGTTGGACATTAAAACAGAATTTCTGAATGGTGACTTGCATGAAGAAGTGTATGTTTTTCAGCCCCGTGGCTTTGTGCAGAAAGGGCATGAAAACCAGGTTTGCAGGTTAAAGAAGGCATTATATGGTTTAAAGCAAGCACCACGTGCTTGGTATGAGAACATACATGCCTATGTGATTGCACATGGTTTTGAGAATAGTCCAACTGAAAGCACCTTATATGTTAAGCGTGCTAATGATGTGCTTCTGATCATTGTTGTCTATGTTGATGACATGCTGCTCACTGGTCCTATTGAGACACGTATTGCTGATTTTAAGGCTGATTTGCATGCCTCATTTGAGATGTCTGATTTGGGGCATTTGCATCACTATTTGGGCATTCAGTTTATGCATGTTGATGGTGGAATGGCTTTGTGTCAAACGAAATATATAGACACATTATTGCAGCATTTTGGCCTTGAAGACTGTAAGCCTATTACCACTCCTATGGAGACAGGTTTACGATTGAGTCTTCATGATGCTGGAGATGCATTTGATGCTGTTCTCTATCAGCAGGCTGTTGGATGCTTGATTTACTTATGCATTACTCGGCGAGATATTCAGTTTGCTGTCTGACAGATGAGCAGGTTTATGCATTGCCCAGGAGTCACGCATTGGAAAGCGGTTAAGCGCATCTTTCGCTACTTGAGTGGTACTCGGCTACTTGGGTTGTTTTATCCGAAGGGGGGATCACTACTGCCAGATTTGCATGCTTTTTCTAACTCAGATTGGGCTGGTTGCTATGACACTCGTGTGTCCACCAGTGGTTTTTGCTTCATGCTTGGTAGCTCATGTATATCTTGGTTGAGCAAGAAGCAGCCTACTGTGGCCACTTCCAGTTGTGAGGCTGAGTATAGGGCAGCTTTCAGAGCTACTGTTGAGTGTGTGTGGCTTAGACGCCTTATGGCTGATTTGTGTGTTGGCCAGTCTTCTGCCACCACCATCTTCACTGATAGTCAGAGCGCATTGGCAGTTGCGAGGAACCCTGTGTTCCATGCTCGCACTAAGCACATTGAGGTGCATTATCACTATGTCAGGGAGAGGTTCTCTGCTGGGGAGATCAGCTTGGCATATGTGCCCACGCAGGAGAACATTGAAGACCTTTTCACGAAGGCTCTGCCTAGGGAGAAGTTTGAAGCTTTCCGCAAAGCTTTGGGCTTACTTCCTTTTGTGGAGTGATTTCCACATAGCTTGGCACTTCCTTATACATGAGTGCCAGCTCCTTGTTCACCGCATCACTCCCGGGGGGGATTTGTTGATATATTTAGGTAGTGATGTGTGTGAACACTCTAGGACCGTCGGGGCACTTTTTTCCCTCTTTAGGAGGTTTTTTTCCCCCGGCTTGTATATACGCCTATTGCCCTAATGGGCTACTGATCTTTGTACATTCTCTAGTAATACATTCAGTCGTGTGTGTTGTGCTCCAAGCTTCTTCTTCTCCGCAGACGTCTATCTCCAACAAGTCTATAGGCCAAGTACTCAAGAAAGGATATCCAAGATACACAAAAAAGAAAGGCTTGCAGAGAGCAAACAAGGAAAGATTGTAGCGCAAATCCTCAAGAGATGATGGACAAGATATATAGAAAGGAAAGGTTTTGAAGAGTGAACAAGGCAACCTATTGTCCAGATCCCTAATAGGGAGAGACAATGGTAAATAGCAAGGGAAGATTTGGCATTGAGCAAACAAGGCAAGGGGGCCAAGATTTCGAATAGAGAGAGACTACACAAAAAGGAAAGGTTTGCATTTAGTAGACAAGGCAATGTCCTTCTCTACTAGGGAGTGATTCTACAACAAGGCAAGGTCTACAAGCAAAAAACTCAGCTCCAAAGGGAAAACAACTTAAGAAACAATTTTGATGTTTCTATTCATAGGACATCATGAGAAGTAACCAATTAGTTCAAGAGAAAATAAAATGGTCAAGTAGATCAACGTTATATGTTTCAATATAGAAAGGGTGAAATACCAAGTCCATTGAAATTCTAGAGAAAAATGGTACATACACCAAGTTTGTAAGTAATTATGCTAGATGCATAAGTGAAGAACCATCATTGATGACTCTATTGAAGGAGGGAAAGATGATTGTATCTCTCTAAAGCAAACAAGTAAAATCCATGTTCCAATATAGATTGGAAGAGATAAACGAAAAGGAAAGGTTTCTCTGGTGATGGGAAATTCTGAGAAGTCTAGCCTTGGCCTTAGCAAATGTTCCTAATTCTTGGCCATTGCTTCAAATTTTATACATTGTGTGGATCTTTCACCTTTGACACATGCAAGCTGAAGACATTTTATGTGAATCTGTTAACTATCTATTAATAGTTCCCTTGTCTTCTACATACGTCTAAGATAGTTTTGTGGCGTATATTCAAGTAGGAGTTATTAGATCTATGCTACAATCCATCTTAGAAGGAAGTGAACTCATTGTCTTTCATGTATTATAATACATCTACGAGTGTGTGTTGGAACAAGTGCATGAGTTCCTAAGGTTCCTAGCTTGGGGTTTATCCTAAGGTCCCACCTTAGAAATTAGAGTGAGTGTGCATGATGGCCACATGTCACACTAGAACACTCTAGAAGGTTTCTAATCTAAGAGCAAATGGATAAATATGATGGGAGGAGAGTAGCACACATGCCATTTTTCTAGTTTCTTTTATGAGAGTCTCATAAGGTCAAGCCTTGAGATCTTCAACAAAGATAAAAATTCCTTTCAATAAGAGGCATAGAAAAAATTCAATAGGTTCCTTCCTTTTGAGCATCTCAAACATAAACTTTGAGGGTAGATCAACCACTACTTCTAGCTTAAGTAAGTTTAAGGCTTTTGGCAACTGCTTTAGCATCAGATTGATCAAAGTCCCAAATATGGTTCCTATAGCTACTTGCTTCTTTTTGTCCCCAATGTTGAGGGCTTCGTGAAATTCAACCACTAATATTGTTCGCAAAGCAAGCATGTGTGCTTTGATGTCTTTGATCACCTTGAGGAGGAAGTCTCTAGAGTTAGCCACAATCTTGCACCACTTGAAGAGTGGGTGATAAGGTGAATGAAGAGTTGATTGTATGATATGCTTGAGGACTCCAATAATAGACTTATACTTTAAGAGAGACTAATTCACCTAGGGTCACCCAAGCTGAGTTAGGGATTTACATGAGGATAGAAAAATAGAGATGGAAAGGTGTATGAGGCCATGGTAGTCTTTACAAGGATCACATGGAATGAGAAATTGATAGAAAAATCCTGAGAAATGTAGCATATGTCCAATCAAGCAGCCTTGGAGTTGTTAGAGGATCATTTGTTAAACCACATCATCCTGTATTGATGCTAATGTCATTGAGGTTGATCGAATAGCCAACTATCTTTCTCAAAGCCCACAATGACGTTGCCAAGCCCCTTCCACCTATTGCTAGGGTCTTTGACCATATTGAAATATTCGATAATAATAACTCTCCAAATATGTGTTGAAACCTATACCATACCTTAGGTCTCTCTGATAAGGAGTTAGGGGCATAAAGTGATATTATAGAGCAAGAGAATGGATAGTTGAGTTGAATAACCACCTAGCAGTTAGAGGGGTTGAACCAGTGGGAGATGATAAAGTTTAATATCAATCCATGGATATATCGGTGCATGTACCTCGAGAACCTAATTCTATGGGGATGCATTTGAGATTAGGACATCATGAAGTATACAAAGTGTTGGGTAGTGTGTGCTAAGATTTGGACATGGTTTGTTTATCCAATGCCAAAGCTCTTGGAAGAGACATGTGGATAAATGTAAAGTGTGTGTATGCAACAATCAGAGAGCATAGGGAATATACGAGAGAATAGATAAAAGGGGAGTAAGAGATACTTTTGTGGAGAGAATGTGTAGTGTAGTGTGTATGTAACTTATTGATATAAGACTTGGAGAGCTAGAGTAAGTGAGGGACCAAGTGAAGCAAAGGGACAAAGATACATTCTTCTTTGACATTCTATCATTATGGTATTAGGCCATTCCATCAGGTTTGCCAAGAGAAGATGACTATCTTTGCATACTACCCAAGGAGACACTTGCAGGCTTCTCAGTGAAGGGGTGGTTGTTGCTTCCACACTTGGAGGAAGCGTGAGTGAAAGGTTGCACAGATTCAAGCTTGGTGGTCAAGGAAGAAGAAGCTACATGTGATGTCCTTTTACCTGCAAGTATCGTACTTGGTACTTGGGTTGTACTTTAGTTGTAATTTCATTGTCCTTTAGTTGTACTTTTGTGTACTTGGAAGTACTTGGTAGCACTTTCCACTTTTCTCCTCTTTTGTTCCCTCACATTCCTTCTCTATTTGCAAGTTCCCTTTTTTCATAATCAAATTCCTATCAAGGTAAGAATATATTTTATGTGGGTGCAATCTCTCTGTTTGTTCCATTCTTCTAGCACATGCAAACACCCATCCGCAAAGCAAGATGCACAAGTTTGGCATGTTTTCTATGAATGGGTTGCTTGATCCTAGAGGTAGAAGAAAAACAAAGTCTCGAAAAGGTCAAGAAGAAGATTCTAGTCAAGGAGACTCCAATAATCTTCAACACCATAGTTTCTTAACAAGGTACTTTATCTCTCTCTTTCTCTCTCTCTCTCTCTAAGGCTTATTCCATAGAGCAGGGGGGATGCACAACTCATGACCACAACTCGGTCTCAAACAATAGGTGAAGCACTCACTTTCAAAAACACTAGAAGGAAGGTTACATGCATGTCTATGAGTCCACCTTATTCTTCATTTTCCTCTATTGGAAACATGGTGTGTAGGTAGATTTAAAAACTTTGCTATCTTGAGTCCACATAAAATTCCCTTCCTTTAAGGGAGTAGCTAGTGACTATGTTAATGAAAATCTAAGGGGTTCCTTGATCTCTATAAAATGAGAGGGTTGATTGGAAGGGGAGATGGTTTCCTTGTGCTCTTCTCCACTATTAGAAGGGCTATTTGATAAATGGTTCAGGAAGTTCCTAGACAAACATTTTGCAACATGGGATTTGATGAAAGATGATTTTAAAAACTAGTTCCAAAAAGGTAATACCATAGAAAATATCATCGAGGAGTTGGAGAGTTTATGATTGAGTGCAAGGAAGACTTTGAATTGGTCACGAGGGTCAAGGTACTCATGGCCAAACTTTCTAGACATACCACATGATTAATTTGTTAAGAAGTGGCTAGCAAAGCCACTCCTAGTGTCCATGTAGTGCAAGCTAAAGGAATTCGTACTCCCCACAACCATTGTTGATGAGTTCATCACCACTTCCATAAGGCTAGAACAAATATGATAGAATTATGGGATTTGTACCTTTGGACTTCCCCTTTCTATGGAACCTCAAGACAAAGTGATGCAACTTTAGAAGGAATTAGAAAGTCTTAAGGCTCAACAAACACATAAGGAAAAAGAGATTGCAATGGCCTAACCATGAAAAGAAGTAGAAGCTCTAAACCCTTGAAAGAAGGAGTACGCCCAACTAGAGGAAGCTGCACAACTCTGATAAGAACTTCAAGAGCTATGCTTAGGAAGCATGAGATCCAAGATTTGATGCATCGTTTGTTAGAAGCAAGGACAAATAATAAGTGAGTGTCTTATAAATGTTACATTTCAATTATGCAGGAACTTTGTCATGAAGCACATGATTGCTAACCAAAGTTGCACAAGGTTAAGTTTATTGGGTCCAACCAAACGTGCAATTTCCTATGCAAAGTGGCTTCTAACTCCCCAAATTTGAGGGTAGCAACCCCCATTAATCTAGGTAATGTGTACAACCTATTCCTAAGAAGAATGGTCCTAATCAAGTGGCAACAAGCCTAGGAAGCCCATTCTTTGCTTGAAATGTGGAAAGTATGGACATTACCAAAGCAAGTGCTCCTTACAAAAGGGCGCTCCTCCCTTAAAAAATTGCTTGGATTCCAAAGAACACTATACTACATGCTACCCAAAAATTAAAGCCTCCACTTATAGACCACACATCAAGATGATATCCATGAATAAGGAAAAAACTCAAACTAATGACGTCACTAGCTGCCAAGGTTGTTCATCTAGAAGAAATTGCTTCTTTGGTAGTACAAACAAGAGGATAAGGGATTTTCCTTCAAGGACATTCAATAGAGGAACTAGTCGAAGACTTCAACTGGTCGAGGAATTGATGACTCCCAACTAGTTTGGGACCACAAAAATATGAATGAGGTGATAGGAAGAGCATACAATACAGCTCAAAGAGAATTGGAGGACCAACACAACCCCGAGAACCAACTGAATCAAAAACTACAAAGTCGTTAGAATAAATAAGCAAGGAAGAAAGTATATTTGAACTTTTGAGAATGGATTCAAATCTATCAACTTCAACCTTGGTGGCAAAGATTGGAACTTTGAGTGGGGACAAAGTTGTTGGAGAAACCTCTCTCATAGAGTATAAGAGTCTCAAACTAACAATGTGCATACATGGGAAAGTTCTCATATGAGTAGTTGTAGATGGAAGATGAGCATCAACATGATGCTAGAATATACAATGGAGAAGCTAAGACTCCATCTTGAAAAGTTGGGCAATTTCATAATCACTCTAGCTTATCATAGCAAGGTGAAGTACCTTGGAGTGGTGCACAAAGTAAACTTCCTGGTCCAAAGTAACATTTTACTCTAGAATTTGTTATTTAATGGCTCTTGTAGGTAGCTGGAGGGTTTCCTTTGCTAATTGCAAAACATTCATTGAGACACACAAGTTCCTGCATGGAAACAATAAACACACAAAAAGCATGAGATTAAAGAGTTGAAGCAGATTCAAAGAGTTGAAGCATATTCACTTGAGAATAAGGACCCAAATTCCATGGCCATCTAGGGATGAGTCAATTAATCCATGCCCATTTTGAGAGAGATCTCGTAGATCACATCCTATGTGAGGAAGAGGATACTCTTGCATGTTTGGAAGCAAGTAATTCTTTTCCTTGCTATGGTGTTCATCCTTCCCTACATTTGTTGAAAGTAGAGATAGGAAACAAATAAAGAAACAATCCAAGGATTAAGTTGTGAGTTGCATGTTGAAGTGGATTAGGCAAATTCTTTGTGCAATAACACTAGCAAAAATGAATTTTTGAGAGATATTGTGTTTTTTTATTTGATGAGTAAAACTTTACTTTGTGAGGAGATGAGTGTCCAAAAAGAATTAAAAGAAATCATCAACCTTTTTATTGGAAATTTTCCAAAATTTTAGTCGCATTTTGTAGGCTTTATTACACGCTACCCACAAAAAAAATCCCTCTAAAAAAACTCCTTGATCTTAATTTATTTTCAAGAATATTAAGTGAAACACCACCTTCTACCTAACCTATATTGATTTCTCAATATGTTCCATGCTTCAAAATCCTTGGTAGTAATCAATAGTACTTGTAACAGGAGCATAGAGTGCATCTGCATTTCTATATGTCCAAGCACATAGAAGATTAACATAAATAAGAATCATTTGGTCATGATCATGTTGTTCTTTCTTGAGGATCATGATCAATTCAAATAATAGTCTCTAGAAGGTCATACAAATCAAGGATAGATGCTTAAAATTCCACAAGATATAATTTGTACCATCAAGATTACCTTTGATGAAGGTTAGTGGTTGTATCTACAACATTGGGATGAATGCCATCATTGTTTCCCCTACTTGTGCTCCACCTACTCTTGTTCATGAAGCACCTTGATTCCCAATCATAGATGATGATGCATCACTTGAAATATTCTCTCCTTTGTCATTGAAACCTCTACTTTTATTCTTCCATGCCACTCAAAGTCTCTTGATCTTTGATACCATGTAAGAAATAATAGCACAGTTGAATAGACCAATAGACAGAATTGAGAAAAAATGAAGATAGAGAAAGATGAAGACTAGGAGATATAGAACTCAAATTGAAATTTCTAAGAGCAATGCAACTACAAAGATGGTGCTTTCCACACATGCGCTCCCAATATGGAGTTTAGATGGCAATCTAGAAAGACCCTAGATGAAGGGCTCACTGGTGTGCAAAATGGTATATAGAGTAGGCCATGCTTATATAGCTTTTACAATGGGAGTTGACATAGATAAATATAGTTAAGAGAGGCAAAATTGTTGGAAAAATATAGTACTTAACAATACCTCCATGACTATAAGTCCTACCATCTCAACCCGATGGCCCGAGGTGATAGGTCTCTTTGGACCTCTCAAAGGGAACAAGCCCCCCTCTGCACTCTTCATATGTTTCCACAAAGCCTTAATTTTTTTGCCATGAATGGCAATCCAATGGTCAAAAAATTTATGCTTTACTTGACCTCATGGCTAGGATCATAGAGATCATTTATCATCATCAACAAAAACATGAAATCTTGGAACTTAGGGTTCCAAAAATGTTCAGGGTCTTACAATGGATTATCCTCATACTGTAGGCCTTACAACTTAGAGCACCATTGATCATTTGTGGTCACTTAAGTGTGTAGTATCAATTATATCTAAACCCCTCCCCCCCTCAATGTCCATATAAAGTGAACTACTTCCTTGGTCCAATACTAAGCTTTGAAAAGTATCAATGAAGTTGCTCCCTCCCAAGAGCCTTAGTGAAGATCTTTGCTCCATTTTGTTCAGTTGATAATAGCTTATTTGCACCATCTTTCCCTCAATCAGCTCACCCATATAGTGATACTAAACTTCTATGTGCTTGGTATGTGCATGGAAAACACAATATTTGGCCATGGCCATGCAACTTGGTTGTCACACTTTAGCTCTGTACCCTATTGTACTTGTATATATATGTGCCATAGGATCATCTTCAATGATACTAATTCACATGTTGCAATAAATGTCACTTTATACTCAAGTTCAATAGAACATAATGCTATAGTCATTTGCTTCTTATTGATCCAAGAGAAAATCCTAGATCCTAAAGAAAAGAAATATCCAAAGAGTGATTTTTGGGTATTAATATCTCCTGCCCAATCTAAATCACAATATCAAACCAAAGATGATCTTTCCTCATAAAGAATACCATTATCAATGTTTCCTTTCTCATACATGAGTATCTGCATACTTTCCTTCCAATGGGTTTAGAATGGCTTGTTAGAGAACCTGCCTACTACTCCAACAACATAGGAGATATTTGGTCTACTATTGCACAAGTAGATGAAATTTCCGAGAAAATTCCTCTATCTTGCGATATCCACTAGAGTTGAAGTATCTTTAATATATAATTTTGTATTGATCTTCATAGGTGTAGAAGTCTCCTTGCAATCCTCCATGTCGAATTCCTTCAAAATCTGTCTTGCATAATTTTGCCAAGAGATGAAAATCTTCCCTGGTTCCTACCATACGTCAAGGCATAAGTAATATTCCATTAAGCCTAAGTCTATCATTTCAAATTCTAAACTCAAGAAATAATTTGTTTGTTGAAGAAGAGCATCATCATTTCCTATAATCACAAGTTCATCTGCATAGAGTACAATCACAAGTGTCTCCCCTCCTCTCTTTGCACGTACAAGTTAGCATCAAATGCACTTGTTTTGAAACCTAGATCCAAGAGATACTTATCCATCCATTGGTAGCATGCTCTAGGGGCTTGCTTTAGCCCATATGATGTCTTCTTTAGCTTACATGCCTTGTTCTTTGAATGGGGAGCTATTATCGTTAGTGTCCATGTGAAAGGCAAAATGGCCATCAAACACTTTTGAATATGTCCTTAAATAAAGCATATAGTGGCTTGGTCAACCATAGACTCTAAGTTCAACTGTATTTGTAACACCTACAAAATTTATCGTCGTGCTCCCTATGTACTCTACTTTTCTTTGTATTTTGTAGCCTCTATGTGGACTATTGTGTGTCATGCCTAGAGCTCGGTTTTCTACTCTAAGGATATCATCATGGAGCTCTCCAAAAGGAGAGTTCGACATGGTACATTACCATCAAAATACTTCACTGGTACCAAAGCATTTGGATGCAAAATCTTTGTTCCTTTTGTGCAAGGAAAGCGAGCATCCACTCACCCACCCAAGGCTTATGACTAAGGTGGCAACCAAGGCATAGACCTTGGCATACAACTCCATTATCATTCTATTCAGTTCTCTATCATCTTGGCATCAGAGGTCTGAGGCACATCTGGTGGATCAGGGTCTTGTGCTAGTGTTCCAAGGAGGAGTTATAACTTTAGGCAAAAAACATTTTGAGATTTGAACATTTAATGGCACAAACTTTGCTCTATGGAAGAATCAGATTAAAGATGTGCTGATTCAGAGGAGGCAATGGAAGCTAGTAAATGGAATCTCAAAGAAGCCTATTGACATGGATGAACATGATGGGGATGAGTTAAATGAAATGGCCCAGTCTACCATTCAATTGCACCTTGCAGATAATGTTTACTTTACAACATTGGATTGTGAAAGTGTAGAGGAGCTTTGCAAGAAGTTATGTAATACATATGAAAAAGAAACGACATTAAATAAAGTGTATGTGATGAGAAAGTTATATGACCTTTGCATGAAGGACACAAATAGTGTTGTTGCTCATCTAAATGAGTTTGATGCAATATTCTCCAAGTTATAGGCTTAGAAAATGGACATTGATAATGAAATGAAAGTAGTCTTGTTGCTATGCACCTTGCCATCATCATGGGATACATTTTGCACAGCTATTAGCAATAGTGCACCTGGTGGTAAACTGGTCTATGATGACATATGTGGAGTACTCTTGAGTGAGGAGATTCCTAGAAAATTTATGGTTGGCACTCAGAGTGGAGATGCATATAATGTTCGTGATTCTTACCAAGAAAAGAATCAACAATTTGTTAGGAGCAAAAACAAGGAAAAGAATGGTCAATGAAATAAGAGTAGAAGTAAATCAAGGAAGAGGAATATCAAATGCCATTTATTTTCATAAGAAAGCACACATGAAGAAAGAATTCTATGCATTAAATAATGCTAAAGGTAAAGGGAAAAATGTTGATGGGCATGTTAGATAGCTACCTGTACCATATACTTCGATTGTGAAGATTGAAGAAATCAATGTTATTTCTGATGACGCTGGTGTGTTGACACTTGACAAGATTGTGCCTACTGAGGCTCTTATGGCTGATTCTCTTTCCCACACATGGATGCTAGATTATAGTGCTTCTTTCCATGTGACACCACATAGAGAGTGGTTCTCTACTTATGCAATAAAGTCTCTTGGTATTGTCAAACTTCGTGATTCTTATCAATGTGACATTTTTGGGATTGGAGATTTGGTTGTGCAGTTCATTGATGGTTCAAATATAACTATGAATAATGTACACCATGCACCTCATTTACCATGTAGTTTGATGTCAGTTGGTCATCTTGATGACCTTGGTTACAAGGTGGTCTTCTATGCTCAGCCCTTCTGCATATCAAAGGGCAATATGGTTATTGTAAAAGGAAGCAAAGACGGCTCATTTTATCCTTTATTTTTATCATAGAAAAAACACTTGTTAGATGTTACTAAGCAACCTACGGCTTGTATTTGGCATGGCCGTTTGGGCCTTATTGTGAAGAGAGATGGTGGATGCAATCCGAAGATGATTTGGTGCTGCTACAATTGGCTTCACACCAGCCAACTGAGACTTTAGAGTTTATTAGTAGACCCTTTGAGCTTCCTAAATCCACAAAAATATCAGCCAAGTACTTTGGAACATGTATCTCAACAGTTTAAGTCAAGATAAACTAGTTGTGAAATGACGGGCTCCCAAAACTTGCTATTTTTTAACATACACGTGCTAGAAAAAATGAACAGTGCTCTCAACCTGGTAGAAATTAGGTAAATTCCTTTTGGGCATAGTAAATAGACTTAGCAAGCTTCCCAGTTCAAGTTAAAAAACTTCAAATGATCAACTGAACACTGAGAAAAAAATTTTGCAAAGTCTGGAACATGCCTGCCATTCTCGGGGCTCTGCAGAGGTAGACCAATGAGCAGTAAAATGCAGATTTCTCCCAAACTATAAATCCAATGATGGTGAAATGCAGAAACTAGACAACAAGCAAAATCCAACACACATTAAAACTTTGAAAAAGGTTGATTAGAGCTCAAGATATGAGCTTCTGAAGTTATTACTCTAAGTGAGTATAGTAGAGAACAAAACAGAGAAGTAGAGACTAATGAATGTATAGATTCACATATGATTACAACCACATTGGCAATGAATATTTGCACAATGGGAGGATAATGATAGACCTATGGATTAAGCTCTTCAATCTCTACAAAATGAAATGAAGTGGTCACGTACAAGGCTTGCTAATCGCCACTTCTTTTTTGCTCTTTTTATAGCTACTTTTGGAGGGAGTTTTGAATTCGAATTTGAATGGCTCCACCTAAAAGTGATCCCCAAAGTTAGGACATATTCCCTCAGCTCACTAATTCATGGTTTTAGGTAGTTAGAGCCATGAGTTTGCTTTTTACATCATGGATGAGGTAAGCCATTCTTTTTCTTTTTTCTTTTTCACAATTACAAGAGATAAAATGTACTCTTTTACAAGAGGTGTTCACATGACTACACATATGACTACAAATGAGCATAAATCAAATAATATCAAGCATGTAGGCTTCGGTAAAATGCACCAAGAATGCCCCCTCAAGCCTAACATGCTTGCCTCCAAATATATCTTCAATTGTCCTTGATTTCCTCCAAGCCAATCATCAACTTGAACCTACTTAACTTTGTACCATCAAGAGCTTTAGTCAACATGTCTGCACATTGCATATCTGTAGAGACATAGGATAGTTGAATGTCCTTGATCATTAGCTTCTCCCTTACATAATGGTAGTGGAATTCAATATGCTTGGTTCTAGCATGGTATACCGGATTAGCTTCAAGATGTATGTAAGCTTGTGTCATCACCAAAATGTGAGGTGTTGAAGAATGAAGTCTAAGATCTATGTACAAAGACTTTAACCACATGATTTCTTGAGTTGCATTAGCCAAACCTCTATATTCGGCTTTAGTAGAAGATAATGCCATAGTTGGTTGCTTCTTGGATGACCAAGAAATGATTTTTGAACCTGCAAATGATACATACCCGGATGTGCTTCTTCGATCATCTCTAGATCCAGCCCAATCCGCATCTGAGTAGACCTTTAGCTCAATATCTGAAGTAAATGAATAAAACAAACCTTCATTCATGGTCCCCTTTAGGTACTTGAGGACTCACTTGGCCGCTTCCATATGTGGTTTTCTCAGCTTATGCATAAACTGACTCAATATGCTAACACTATAGCATATATCCACCCTTGTGAGTGTTGCATAGTTCAAACTTCCAACCAAGCTTTGATAGATTGTGATGTCTTCAATTGGCTCTCCTTCATAAGCACTAAGCTTATAATTTTGCTCCATAGGTGTACCTGCACATTTGGTATTTTCCATCTTGAACTTGACAAGCATGTCATGCACATACTTCCTTTGTGTTATGTATATACCTGAATCTGTGTAGATCAACTCCAATCCAAGAAAATAAGTGAGTGGTCCGAGGTCACTTATTTTGAACTCCTCCTTCATTTGAGTCTTTACCTATTTGATTCCTTCAAGATCATTGCCTATGATAATAATATCATCAACATACAAACATAAATAGATCACTTCAGATCCATTCCTCTTTATGAACAAAGAGGTATCCACCTTGCTAGCTTTGAATCCTTGGTCTTGCAAATATGTCACCAATATGAAATTACAAGCTCTTGGAGCTTGCTTCAATCCATACAAGGTTTTCTTTAATTTGCATGCATAGTTAGGATGATGTGCATCCTCATATCCAGGAGGTTGTGCCATATACACTTCCTCAAAAATCCATCCATTTAAGAAAGCATTCTTTACATCAAGTTGATAGAGCTTCCAATTTCTAGATGTAGCAAGACTAATGATAACCCTAATTGTAGGCATTTTTTGCAACAGGAGAGAAAGTCTCCTCATAATCAATACCGTGGGTTTGAGCAAACCCTTTAGCAACTAACCTTGCTTTGTGTCTATTTATACTTCCATCTGGATAACTCTTGATTTTGTATATCCATCGAGATCCAATTACCTTCATAGATGGCTTGTCAGGTACAAGCTCCCAAGTGTCATTCTCCTTCAAGGCTTCCATTTCTTCATTCATCGCATCTCTCCAACCTTTCTTGCTTTGTGCTTCGGATGTGGTAGGTTCTTCATTGGTTGAATCCTTTGCAATGTAGATTGAGTGCTTGGTGACCAAAGAAGTATCATAATCAAACCTCTCTGGTTGCTTCTTCTCCCTTGAAGACCTTCTAAGTGGTTGATGTGAGCTTTAGGGTCCATATGTAGCATCCTGCATCTTTGATTTACCTTTGTTCTTCCATAGCTTTGGTCTTTCCAAGTCCTCTAGGTCAATCTCTGAATCACTTTCTTCAATTTGCTTTGGCTCCTTTGGTTGAAGTGATGGAAAATCTTCATCCAAGTCATAAGGCAGCTTCACTTTCTTGTCATCATCAAACCATGATTTGTTTTCATCAATAATTACATCTCTACTCACAGAAAATCCCTTATTGGTTGGATTGTACAATCTATATCCTTTTTGGTTTTGATCATAACCAATAAATATGCACTTCTCTTCTTTGGGATCCAATTTCCCTCTTACTTGAGAAGGAATGTGAGCATAGGCTAAGCATCCAAAGATTTTACAACGCTCTAGATAGGTCTTCTTCCATTCCACACTTCATATGGAGTGGTTCCATCTAGTGACTTAGATGGAAGTCTATTTATGAGATATGTGGCTGTAGACACAGCCTCTACCCATAGGTAGTTTGGCAATCTGTTTTCATTGAGCATGGACCTTGCAGCTTCGACAGTAGCTTTGTTTCTCCTCTCTGCTACACATTGAGTTCGGGTGTATACCTTGTAGTCACTTCCCTTTTAATGCCTCTTTCATGCAAGAAGGCATCAAATTCAAAAGAGAAGTATTCTCCTCCACCATTTGATCTGAGTCTTTTCAAAGACATACCTGTTTGGTTTTCAACAAGAGCAACATACTTCTTAAAGCAATTAAAAACTTCATCCTTGTGCTTCATGAAAAACAGAATAGTCCACCTGCTACAATCATCTATGAAAGACACATAATATCTTGAGCTTGATATAGATGGCTCCTTACTTGGACCCCACACATCCGTGTGTACTAGATCCGAAGGATTTTGATACACATATCACTTCTTATTGAAAGGTTGTCTATGAGCCTTGCCGAGTTGACAAGCTTCACACTTATAAATCATATGTTGCCTTGTGATATTCGGCAAACCAAGTACACTTTGGTCCCTGCAAATTTGTTTAAGTGTCCTCTCACCAATGTGAGCAAGCCTTTTGTGCCATATCTCCAACTTTGTGAGAGTTTAAGATCCATAGCTAAACAAAGCTATGTTCTTTGTATCTTCCACTTCAAAAGTGAAAAGCCTTCCTGTCTTTTCTCTTCTGGCAATCCTTCTAAAGCCTTGCCTTGGGTCTTCAACATATGCTTCAAATCTATTGAATCTAACCTTCAATCCTTTTTCAACAATCTGTCCAACACTTATTAAATTTTTGGTAATTGTAGGGACATACAAGACTTTGCTTAAGAGGTTCATATTCCCATATGATGTCTTCACATTACCTATCTTCTCCACTGAGTGCTTTGTATCATCTCTTGTTTGCACTTCATGTTTGTTTTGAGGATCTTCCAAATCAGAAAGTAAAGCCACATTTCCTGCTACATGGTTTGAGCATCCCAAATCAATGTAAAAGATGTGATTATCATCCTTACCCTTCTTCATTGATAGATTCATAATCAATAACGAGTCTTCTTGACTTTGGTCCTCTGCATAGTTATTGTAATCTCTTCTTCCTCTATGGCCACTTTGATAGTTGTTGTAATTGTTGTTGTAGTTGTTGTTGTTGTAGCCTCCATTGTATTTGCCTCTATTTGATCCATAGCCACCTCTATTGAATCCTCTTCCTCTTGAGTTCCTCGGGTTCTTGAAACATTCTTCAGTAGTATGGTTAGATAAGCCACATATCTTGCAAGGTTGAGATGATTGGAATCTCCCCCTGCCTTGCTTTCCACCTCTGCCTCTTCCTCTAGCTCTTCCTCTACCTGCAAAGTTTGCTTGGAAAGAGCTACCTTCATCTTCATTCTTCCTATTCTTTGACTTTTCCTTGACCTTAGCTTTATCATAATATAAGGCAGAAGTTTGATTACCTCTCAAGGACTCACCACCTTTGCTAATCTTTGCTTCATGAGTGAAGAGTTGGCCCATGAGTGTGTTGAGGTCTGGTACATGCATATCCATGTACAAATCCATGTCTGTTGTGAATGACTCCCACTTGTCATCTGCTTTGATTCCATTTATGATTTGTCTAATGATTTTCTCCTCTTCAATTACCTCTCAAATGCTTCCAAGTTGGTCAAAAATCTCCTTCACCTTTGTGACATAATCAGTCAAACTTTGCTTTGGGCTTTTCTTCATTGTTGTGAACTCCATCCACAATTGGTTCTTCCTTGCTCGAGTGTTGGAGGAGAAGAAAGAATCAAGTGCATTCCATGTCTCTCTTGATGTCTTGCATCCCTTGACATGAGGTAAAAGAAAATCAGAGATTGAGTTTAGAATATAGGACATTGCAAGTGTATCCTTCGAACACCAATTTGAAAGTCTTTCCACTTCTTCATGTGATGGTTGCCCTTTGTTCCTCATGGTTGGCATTGCTTCACTAGAGATGAATCCATATAGATTCCTCCCTTGAATGTAAGCCTCCATCCTTAGAGACCATGTTGGGTAGTTTTTTCGATCCAATTTGTCAATTGTTGATGGAAATCCATCTCCCATGTTGCTTGACTATGCTCTGATACCACTGTGAAGAGAGATGGTGGATGCAATCCGAAGATGAGTTGATGCTGCTACAACCGGCTTCACACCAACCAACTGAGACTTCGGAGTTGATTAGTAGACCCTTCGATCTTCCTAAATCCATAAAAATATCAGCCAAGTACTTTGGAACATGTATCTCAAAAGTTTAAGTCAAGACAGACTAGTTGTGAAATGACTAGCTCCCAAAACTTGCTATTTTTTAACATACACCTGCTAGAAAAATTGAGCAGTGCTCTCAACCTGGTAGGAATTAGATAAATTCCTTTTCTTCATAGACAATAGAATTAGCAAGCTTCATAATCCAAGTTAAAACACTTCAAATGATCAATTGAGCACTGAGAAAAAAACTTTGCAAAGTCTGGAACATGCTCGCCATTCTCGGGGCTCTATAGAGGTAGAGCAGTGAGGAGTAAAATGCAGATTCCTCCCAAATTATAAATTCATGACCATGAGATTTTGTATGCAGAAACTAGACGGTAAGAGCAATCCAAGACACATTAAAACTCTACAAAAGGTTGAGTAAACCTCGAGATATGAGCTTCTGAATTTACTACTCTGAGTGAGTATAGCGGAGAACAAAACAGAGAAGTAGAGACTAATGAATGTATAGATTCACATATGGTTACAAACACATTGGCAATGAATATTTGCACAATGTGAGTAGAATGATAGAGATATGGAGTAAGCTCTTCAATCTCTACAAAACCAAATGAAGTGGTCATGTACAAGGCTTACTAATCGCCACTTCCTTCTTGCTCTTTTTATAGCTACTTTTGGAGGGAGTTTTGAATTCGAATTCGAATGGCTCCACCTAAAAGTGATCCCCAAAGTTAGGAAGTATTCCCTCAGCTCACAAATTTGTGGTTTTAGGTAGTTAGAGCCACAAGTTTGCTTTTTACATCATGGATGAGGTAAGCCGTTCTTTTTCTTTTTTCTTTTTCACAATTACAAGAGATAAAATGTACTCTTTTACAAGAGGTGTTCACATGACTACACATATGACTACAAATGAACATAAATCAAATAATATCAAGCATGTAGACTTGGGTAAAATGCACCAACACTTATATCACATAGTGGAATGGAAAATCTTTTTCATTTTGCCTACTTACATGTGTTATCTTTCTCTAATTTTTCATTTTGTAATCATTGTCAATATGGAAAGCAAACTAAGAATGTGCATAGAATGCACATTGACTCTTCAATTTTGCTTTTAGATCTCATTCATACAGATGTGTGTGGTCCAATGCCCACAAGGTCATTAGGTGGTTCTCTTTACTTTGTCATTTTCATAGATGATGCTGCTAGA
Source organism: Ceratopteris richardii (assembly GCA_020310875.1). NCBI lineage: Eukaryota > Viridiplantae > Streptophyta > Polypodiopsida > Polypodiales > Pteridaceae > Ceratopteris > Ceratopteris richardii. Next base: position 105,473,461 of record CM035409.1, on the reverse strand, counting down.
AAAGTCTGGGTATATCCTATCAAATTGAAGGATGAGGTATTCCTTACCTTTAGAAAATGGTTTGTTTCAATTGACATTGAAAAAAAGCTTTACGTTCAGATAATGGGGGTGACTACACCTCACATGAATTCAACCTTTTTTGTGAGTCTAGAGGATTTTTTAGAGAATTTACAACTCCTTATACCCTAGTACAAGGTGGTGTAGCTGAAAGGATGAATAGAACTATTTAGGATAGAGTAGGTTCTATTTTGCATCATGCAAACCTTTCACAAGGCTTTTGGGCAGAAGCAGTATTGACTACGGCTCATGTGATTAACCTTTCACCTAGTACTGCCAAAGGTCTAAAAGTTGCACAAGAGTTATGGACAGGGACGCCACCATGTTACGATCATTCTTTGAGTTTTTGGGTGTGAAGCATATGCTCATATACCCAAGAATCTTAGACAAAAGTTGGAACATAAATCAAAGAAATGCATTTTTCTTCGATATGGTTGAGAAGGACAAATTCGGATATTGCTTATGGGATCCTGAAACACGATCAATGATTAGAAGTAGTGATGCATTTTCAATGAGACTAAGATGCATAAACAAACCATCAAGGAGGTTGAGGTGAGAAGACTGGTGTTTGAGGACACTATTCCTCTAGTTAGCATGCATAAAAATGCTATGCACAGGGATGTTCAAGAGAATGTCCCATCAAATTATTCTGCAAATGTTCTAGTTCAGCAACCATTGACATGCTCTATGTGTGTCTCACATCCACTTGATAGATGTTGATATATTTAGGTAGTGATGTGTGTGAACACTCTAGGACCGCTGGGGCACTTTTTTCCCTCTTTAGGAGGTTTTTTTCCCCCGGCTTGTATATACGCCTATCCTAATGGGCTACTTATCTTTGTACATTCTCTAGTAATACATTCAGTCTTGTGTGTTGTGCTCCAAGCTTCTTCTTCTTCCTTGTGCTGTTTGTGTGCTTCCGTAGACGTCTAACTCCAACAATTGGTATCAGAGCAGGTCGTTGCTTCTTCTAGGGCGCCGTCGACACTCCTCCGTTTGCAGTCTCAGATTCGCACAAAATTTGGTGAGCATACTCAGGGTGTTTCCGAGATCAAAACCGCTTCGCTCTGTGGTGCCGAAATCGCGATCTGAGCTCGTTTCGGCCTCCGAACGCACTATCGCAGTGCTTGTGCAGGCTATTTTGTCCTTTTGTGCCAAAGGTATATACCAGTTTCTGTTCGCTAGTTTAAGCGTCTCAAAGTCTGCTACAGGTCTAGCAGAACTCGTCTGGGCAGTTCTGTTCAACTTTTTGAGGTACAGTCAATTTTCTGCATCAAGGTATTTTAGTCACCGGCCATGGCTGAAAGCAGTGATGTATTCCGTATGTTGGCTGTTGAGGATAAGTTGGATGGTACCAACTACCCATTATGGGCTTATATGATGCGACATGTACTGGTTGCAAAAGGATTGTGGAGCATTGTGCAGGGTGTTGAAAGACGTCCTGTTACACCTGTAACGACAGGTACTGCAAATACAGGTGTTGGAGCTGATGAAGATGGTGTCGAAGATGATATTCCACAGATTCCTGTTCGTGCTGCTGTTTCTGTTGCACCTACTGCAGAGCAGATTCGTGGGGATGGCAGAGATGCCCAGGCACATGCATTGATAGCTTTGTCTGTCAAATGTGCCATTATTCCTCACATTCGCTCTTGCAGAACAGCAAAGGATGCTTGGGATACACTTACCACTTTGTACCAGGCTAGGAATGAGGCTCGTGTTGCTTACCTCCGAAAACAGTTGGAGAGTGAGCACATGAATGAAGGTGATTCGATGGACAATTTTCTTACAAAGATCAAAGACCTGAAGGAACAATTGATTTCTGCTGATGAGGTTATACCAAATAGCTCACTTGTGCAGACCGTTCTGAATGGCCTTCCTGATTCATATCAGAGTTTTGCCTCTACTCTTCGATTGATGATGAAAGGCAATCCGAATGCCTTGTCATTTGAGGAATTAGTCTCTGTTCTGTTGCAGGAAGATCAGTCCAGGCAGAACAGGTCCATTATGCGTGTTGCAGATCAAGCTTTCCTGGCTAGTCAGAAGGGCAAAGGAAAATGGAGCTCTTCTACTAGTAAGCAGAAATCTACAAATGCTGCACAATCGAAGAACCAGGATAAAGATGAGAAGAAATCAGAAAAACAGAAATTGTTCTGCAAGTACTGTAAAGGAAATGATCATATTATAAAGAACTGTCCAAAACTGGCTACTAAAGAGGCAAAGAAGAAAGAGGCTGGAATGGTTGTTGCAGAGGCCTCTACACCAAAAACAGAGTCTGCAAATCTTGTGCAGGAAGAAGAATGGGCGTTTACTACTGTCTGCAGTTTTGACCCATCTTCTCATGATCAGTGCATGTCTGCAGTAGACTCAGATGTTTGGTACTTTGATAGTGGGGCGACCAAACATATTACCTTGCAGCACAGTTTCTTCTCTTCACTCGAGCCTGCCCCTACAGGGAATACTATCACATGCGCCAATAACTCCTCTTATCCTGTTATGGGAGTTGGTAAGATCATTCTGACTACTGTTGATGGTAGTTCTTTCACTTTGTCAGATGCTTTATTTGTGTCAGGGATCAAAAAGAACCTGTTATCAGTTTCTACATTAGCTAAGATTAGCTTGGTTGTGAAATTTGCTGATGACAGGTGTACAGTCCATGATCTCTCAAATGGCGATGTGATTATTGCTTCTGGCATTTTATGTCGTGGGCTGTATAAGCTCATAGACTATGAAAGATCTGTGAATGATTTGGCATGTGCAGTTCATGATTCTCAGGCTATGTCAGATGCAAAGCTTTGGCATGCACGCTTTGGTCATCTGAATTTTGCTAGTTTGTTACGCCTGCAGAAATCTGAAATGGTGTCCTCTTTGCCCAAACTTGAGGCACCTGGAAAACATGTTTGTGAAGGCTGTATTTTGGGCAAAATGCAGCGTTCTTCCTTTCCAAAAGATGGTTCAGTTCGGGCTACGCAGAAATTGCAGCTTGTACATAGTGATGTCTGTGGTCCTATGCAGACACCCTCTTTTGGAAATTACCTTTACTTCGTGACTTTCATTGATGATTTTTCCAGGCATGCATGGGTATATCCACTCAAAGCAAAGTCCCGAAGTGTTCATGTGCTTCAAACAGTTTTTGGTTTTGGCTGAAAATCTGTCAGCATGTAAAATGGGCACCCTCCGTTCTGATCGAGGGGGGGAATATATGTCTTCAGATTTTAATGCATTTCTGGCTGAACGTGGGATAAAACACCAGTGTATAGTGCCGTATACACCTCAACAGAATGGAGTTGCTGAACGAAAGAACAGGTCACTCATGGAGATGGCGAGGTGCATGGTCAAAAGTCAGGCTTTACCACATAGTTTTTGGCTTGAGGCTGTCATGTGTGCAGCATATGTACTGAACAGGTGTCCCACCAAAGCGTTGCAATCTATCACTCCATATGAGGCTTGGCATGACCGCAAGCCATCTGTTGCTCATCTGCGTGTTTTTGGTTGTTTGGCATATGCATTAGTGCCTGAACAACATCGTAGAAAATTGGATGATAAGGCAGTAAAATGTATTTTTGTTGGGTACAGTTCTGAAAGTAAAGGCTATCGTCTGTATCATCCACAGACTAAACGCATTCTGGTCAGCCGTGATGTTGTCTTTGTGGAAGATGCTATTCAGCCATTGCTTTCATGTACTAAGGAGACATCTGTTAGCTCCAAAGACATGTATGATACTTTGATGCCTCTTTTTACAGGTGGACAGGCTAGCGCTGGTCCTAATGAGGCAACTTCTCAGCCTTTGCAGGTTTCATATGATGATGCAGATCATTCCATTTCTGATGCAGATTTACATGATGCACTTGTTGATGAGAGAGCTGATATTGAACAGGCAAAAACTATGCCAAAATGGCTGGTGCAGACTTTGCGTGATAGCAAATTAGATGCACATTTGTCATATCGTACTCGTTCAGGCTCTCATAGTACCTCCTTTGCATCAGATTGCTATGCTATGGCTGCATCTAGTCTCTGTGATGAGAATGAGCCTGTTTCTTTTGATGAAGCACAAAATTCAGAAAATTGGATGGCTGCTATGCAATATGAATATGATGCTATAATGAAGAATGGTACATGGTCTTTATGTGACTTGCCTCCTGGCAAGAAGGCCATTGGCACTAAGTGGGTATACAAGCTGAAGCATAAACCTGATGGTACAGTTGACAGGTATAAGGCTAGGCTTGTTGCAAAGGGTTATGCGCAGGAAAGAGGCATTGATTTTGATGAGACCTTTGCACCTACATGTCGTATGACTACTGTTCGGAGCATTTGTGCACTTGCAGCCCATCATGGTTGGAATGTACATCAGTTGGACATTAAAACAGCATTTCTGAATGGTGACTTGCATGAAGAAGTGTATGTTTTTCAGCCCCGTGGCTTTGTGCAGAAAGGGCATGAAAACCAGGTGTGCAGGTTAAAGAAGGCGTTATATGGTTTAAAGCAAGCACCACGTGCTTGGTATGAGAAAATACATGCCTATCTGATTGCACATGGTTTTGAGAACAGTCCAACTGAAAGCACCTTATATGTTAAGCGTGCTAATGATGTGCTTTTGATCATTGTTGTCTATGTAGACGACATGCTGCTCACTGGTCCTCTTGAGAAGCATATTGCTGATTTCAAGGCTGATTTGCATGCCTCATTTGAGATGTCTGATTTGGGGCATTTGCATCACTATTTGGGCATTCAGTTTATGCAAGTTGATGGTGGCTTTGTGTCAAACGAAATATATTGACACATTATTGCAGCGTTTTGGCCTTGAAGACTGTAAGCCTATTGCCACTCCTATGGAGACAGGTTTACGATTGAGTCTTCATGATGTTGGAGATGCATTTGATGTTGTTCTCTATCAGCAGGCTGTTGGATGCTTGATTTACTTATGCATTACTCGGCCAGATATTCAGTTTGTTGTCTCACAGATGAGCAGGTTTATGCATTGCCCAGGAGTCACGCATTGGAAAGTGGTTAAGCGCATCTTTCGCTACTTGAGTGGTACTCGGCTACTTGGGTTGTTTTATCCCAAGGGGGGATCACTACCGCCAGATTTGCATGCTTTTTCTGACTCAGGTTGGGTTGGTTGCTATGACACTCGTGTGTCCACCAGTGGTTTTTGCTTCATGCTTGGTAGCTCATGTATATCTTGGTTGAGCAAGAAGCAGCCTACTGTGGGCACTTCTAGTTGTGAGGCTGAGTATAGGGCAGCTTTCACAGCGACTGTTGAGTGTGTGTGGCTTAGACGCCTTATGGCTGATTTGGGTGTTGGCCAGTCTTCTGCCACCACCATCTTCACTGACAGTCAGAGCGCATTGGCAGTTGCGAGGAACCCTGTGTTCCATGCTCGCACTAAGCACATTGAGGTGCATTATCACTATGTCAGGGAGAGGTTCTCTGCTGGGGAGATCAGCTTGGCATATGTGCCCACGCAGGAGAACATTGCAGACCTTTTCACGAAGGCTCTGCCTAGGGAGAAGCTTGAAGCTTTCCGCAAAGCTTTGGGCTTACTTCCTTTTGTGGAGTGATTTCCACATAGCTCGGCACTTCCTTATACATGAGTGCCAGCTCCTTGTTCACCGCATCACTCCCACGGGGGATTTGTTGATATATTTAGGTAGTGATGTGTGTGAACACTCTAGGACCGCTGGGGCACTTTTTTCCCTCTTTAGGAGGTTTTTTTTCCCCGGCTTGTATATGCCTATTGCCCTAATGGGCTACTTATCTTTGTACATTCTCTAGTAATACATTCAGTCTTTTGTGTTGTGCTCCAAGCTTCTTCTTCTTCCTTGTGCTGTTCGCGTGCTTCCGCAGACGTCTAACTCCAACAATAGATATGTTCCAAGTTTGGATTTTGTTATGCTAACATATGCTGGTGAGCCTTCTTGCTACAAAGAGGCTATGCAGACAGAGGATCATGTCAAGTGGGAGCGTGCCATGAAGAGTGAGTTGGAGTCTATTCACAAGAATGGTACTTGGGACTTGGTACCTTTGCCAAAGGGCAAGAAAGCTTTACCGTGTAGATGGGCATATAAATTGAAATTCACATCAGATAGTGCTTCTCCAAAGTATAAAGCACGACTTGTTCCAAAGGGTTTTAAGCAACAACATGGCATTGATTTTGAGGAAATCTTCTCTCTAGTGGTCAAGATGACTACCTTGCAAATGTTGCTTGGATTCGTTGCAATGAGGACTTAGAGCTAGTCCAAATGGATGTAAAATTACTTTCTTGCATGGAGATGTTACAGATGAGATCTATATGGAACAACCAAAGTGTTATGTAGTTCCTGGCAAATAAATTCTAGTTTGTAAGTTGAGGAAGAGCTTATATGGACTTAAACAGTCCCCTAGAAAATGGCACCAAAATTTTGATCCTTTTATGAAGTCTCAAGGCTATTCTGAAAGCAATGAGGATTAGTGTTGTTGGGGTTCAACAACACACATCTACTGACTCAAACATTTTACTCTCATGAATAAATCCTTCTTGATTGATCTTCTCAGGTCTGATCTCTGTCAGGCTACACAATGACAAGAATAGAGTCTTTTTCACTTCTCTCGATTTTTCTCTTCCTTGCAAGATGCTTCCTCTACCCTTACATCTGCTCGTGAACAAAATTACAACGATCATATCGCATGACATTTCCCTTAACTAACTTATAACTATTTCTTTTTAAATATCCGATTGTCCAAATCACGGATTCAACAAACTCCAATTGAGCAACATTCCAATTCAGCAGAGCTTCAGAAATCCGACTCAATACCTATTCTTCCAATTTCTCTCCCCTCAACGATTGTCTCTACACAAATAGATGCTCAGATGGTATCTTGATATGCTTGATACTTTATGTTGATGATATGTTGATTGCTTTTCAGTTCCAAGTAATCCTTCAATTTGATAGGATATACCCAAACTTTTCTAGTAGCATCATCTATGAAAGTGACAAAGTAAAGAGAACCACCTAAGCAACTAATGGGCATAGGATCACACACATCTATATGAAGGAGATCTAAAGGCTGAATTGAAGAGTCAATGTGCATTCTATGCACATTTTGGTTTGCTTTCCATATTGACAATGTTCACAAAATGAAAAATCAGAGCAAGCTAACATAGATAAGCCAGAATGAGAAAGATTTTCCATTCCAATACAAGATATATGGCCCAAACGACCCTGCCAAATACAAGCCATAGGTTGTTCAGTAACAACTAACAAGTGTTCTTTCTATTATAGAAATAAAGGATAAAGTGAGCCAACTTTGCTTCCTTTTGCAATAACCATATTGCCCTTTGATATACGAAAGGACTGAGCATAGAAGACCATCTTGTAACCAAGGTCATCAAGTTGACCAACTGACATCAAACTACATGATAATTGAGGTACATGGCATACATTATGCATAGTAAATTTTGAACCACCAGTGAACTACACAACCACATCTCCAATCCCCACAGTGTCACACTGGTAAGAGTCACCAAGTCTCACGGTACCAAGAGACTTTGCTGCATAATTAGAGAACCATTCTCTATGTGATGTCACATGGAAAGAAGCACCAGAATCTAGCAGCCACATGTGGCAAAGAGAATCAGCCATAAGAGCCTTAATTGGCATAGTACTATCAAGTGTCAACACATCAACATCATCAGGAATAGCATTAATTTCTTCAATCTTCACATTTGAAGTAGATGATGTAGGTAACTATTTAACATGCCCATCAACATTTTTTCCTTTACCTTTAGCATTCTTTAATGCATAGCAATCTTTCTTCATGTGTCCCTTCTTATGACAATAATGGCATTCGATATCCCTCTTCCTTGATTTACTTCTACTCTTATTCCATTGACCATTCTTTTCCTTGTTCTTGCTCCTACCACCTTGCTGATTCTTTCCTCGGTAAGAATCACAAACATTCTATGCATCTCCACTCTAAGTGCCAGCCATAGATTTTCTATGAATCTCCTCACTCAAGAGTGCTCCACATATGTCATCATAGACGAGTTTACCACCAGGTGCACTATTGCTAATAGCTGTGCAAAACCTATCCCATGATGATGGCAAGGTGCATAATAGCAATACTGCTTTCATTTCATTATCCATATCCATTTTCTGATCATGTAACTGAGAGAATATGACATCAAACTTATTTAGATGAGTAGCAACACTATCTATGTCCTTCATACAAAGGTCATATAATTTTCTCATCAGATACACTTTATTTGATGCCGTCTCTTTTGTATTGCATAACTTCTTCCAAAGCTCCTCCGCACTTTCACAGTCTAATATTGTAAAGTAAACATTATATGTCAAGTGCAAGCAAATGGTAGACCTAGCCATTTCATCTAACTCCTCCCAATCATCTTTCATCCATGTCAGTAGGCTTCTTTGAAATCCACTTTACTGGCTTACATTGCCTCCTTTGAATCGGCACAACTTTAATCTGATTCTTCCATAGAGCAAAGCTTGTGCCATCAATTTTTTGCATCTCAAAATGGTCTTTGCCCTACAAGTTATAGCTCCTCCTTGGAACACTGGCACTAGACCCTGATCCACCATATGTGCCTAAGACCTCTGATGCCATGATGATAGAGAACTGAATAGAATGATAATGGAGCTAGAAGAGTCCAAACACCAATGAATAAGTAGATCAAGGAGTAAATCGACCACTATATAGTTGACCAAAACCAAAAAAAAGGAAAAAATTTGCCAAAGTATCCTCTGCAAAATGAGCATATGAATAGTGTCAAAATATCATAAAACTGCAAGTACTGACATGTTTACCTGTATAGTGAATCACTGACTCCATTGCATATAATCAGTTACCCAATAGAAGCCAACTAGGCTTATCGAGCACCAATGAACAACTATCATACATCTCCTATGGCGAGGTTGGGTAAGTCTCCCACCTGCATCATCAAAGAGACCCCAACATCTGGGTGTCTTCCAATTAAGAAAACCTCACCATGACCCTCTTTATCAAACATATAGGGCTTTATGTAAAAAAATGTAACTGCTATATCAATGACCACATGGACGTACATAAGCAATATCCACAGAAGCGTACATGGTGTGTATGTGCTCAATATATGTAGTAAAATGACACTAAAAGGCTGAATGCACAGCCAAAATACTAGCCAATACCACCTGCAAGTGTCTGTTAACTTTGATGTTTTAGCCTCCAAAACCTGCATAAATTTGCAGCAACTTCTCCCACCAAAACTGAAAACCTTTCAAGAAACCTGTAGTTTTACGAGTGTGGCTGAAAATGCAGCCCCAAATGTTGATATTTATTGTCGCAAAAGTACAAAGAACACTCTTCTTGATGTTCTTAGACCTGTGTGAAGAGAACTATGTGTGAAAGCACCCCAAAATGGCTCCAAAAGGCACCCCAAAAGTGCTTCAAAAACAGGCTTTGAAAGCAAAGAATGAAGCTTTGAGGGACCAAAACATGTTCAAGGTAATGTTAAGCTTAGTCTTTCCCCTTCTTCAAACACCACAAGAGTGTAGCTTCGTGGCAAGAGATTGCTATGGTTAAGCGAGCTTCGGGGGGAACAATACTGGGATGGGTGACCTCCTAGGAAGTATTGAGAACCTCTATTTTCCTTGATCACTGAGGTCCTCCCTCACATACAGCCAACGACGCCAACAGTGACTTCAGTGACTCGGATGACAAGGTATGCCAAGATCTATGCCTTGGACATCGCCTTAGTGGAAAGTCTTGGGTGGGTGGGTGCGAGCGAAAAGGAACAAATCTTTTGCGTTGAAATGCTCTGATACCAGTGAAGTATTTCAATGGCGATGCACCATAGTGCGCTCTCCTTCTCTAGAGCTCCACGAGGATATCCTTGGAGTAGAAAACTAAGCTCGTAGGGCTGCACATGATACTCCACACAGAGGCTGCAGAATATGTAGAAAAACACAGTGCATAGGGAGCACGAACACAGACTTCTTAGGTGTGACTGACCAGACCACTATATGTTTAATTAAACAACATATACAAAGAAGTGTCTTGTGGCCATTTGGCCTTTCACATGGACACAAACAGTAACGCAAAAAACTATCAATAGTACTTATAACTAGATCATAGAGTGCATGTGCATTTCTATGTTTCCAAGCACATAGAGAATCAACATTGGAAGTAATCATTTGATTGACATTGTTTGGATCAAGTCTTTCTTGATGCTCATGATAAGTTCCAAGAATCATCTCCAGAAGGTCATATGAATCAAGGATATAAGTGATTTTAAACTTCCATAGGGTGTAATTTGTACCATCAAGCTTACTTTCCATAAGGATAGTGGTCATATCGACAACATTGGGATGACCAATATCATTTTTTTCTCTTGCTTGTGTTCCACCTACTCCTATTCACATACCACCTTAATTCCCAATTGTAGATCATGACACATCAGTTGACATCTTCTCTTGTTTGTCTTTGAAACATCTTCATTTGTTCTTCTATGCCACTCAAAACCTCGTAAGCTCTCATACGATGTAAAAAATAGTAACATAATGGAATACATCAATAGAAATAGTTAAGAAAAAACATAGAGAGAGAGACACACACACACAGACCAAGAGATAGATAACTCAAATTAATAAATTGACAAGAGCAATGTAATTACAAAGATGATGTTGTACACCCATGCAGATAGACTCTAGGTGAAGGGCTCACTAGTGCACATAATGGTGTACAAAGCTTTGCAAAAGACATGCTTATATAGCTTTTACAATGGGAGCTTGTATAGGTAAACATGGTCGAGAGAGATAAAACAGTGTGCAAATTATAATATCTAACAATACCTCCAAGACCAAAAGTCCTACCATCTTGGCCTTGTGGGTCAAGGTCATACTCAAATCAGACAAAAGGGAAGAAGTTTCCCTCTCCACTCCCCCCATTGAGGTTCTATGGGGAAACCATGTGGTGCCACAATGTCTTTATTCTCACCTTGAATGGCAACCCAATGGCTTGGAAGTTTATGCCCTACCTAACCTCATTGCTAGGTTCACAAAGATCATATGTTATCATCAATGGTCATATATGGACCTCACCTAACTTGGAAGTTAGGGTTGCATAAATGTTTACACTCTCACAATGTCTTCTCCTCATAATGGGGAGCTTACAAAATAGAGAACCTTGGATCATTTGTGGTCACTTGAGGGTGGAGTATTGAGTATATCTAACACCTCCCCATAATGTCCATCATAGGGTGAACTACTTCCTTGGTACAACAATGAGCTTTGGAAAGTGTTAATAAAGTGTCTCACTCTCGAGAGCCGTGGTGAAGATGTCTACTCCATTTTTCACAAAAATATTCATTGTGTAACCCTTCTCTAGTGGGCCACAACAGACCATTACGGATGGATCAACCACCTTTCGAGCGGCTTAGGGAGACACCCAAGGCAGCCAAAGCCCATAATGTGTGTTGATAAGTAGGCACATAGTTCGTGGAGCTCTTCTTTGAGAGATAGCTGATTGAACTCCATCCTGTTTTGTGTAGAGTTGTTTGAAGGAAAAAAACATTACATGTGAGGTAAATGGAGGCCATTGAAACCATCTCCATCCCACTGCTTGAAGGAGTGTGTGGGATTGGAGCACGAAAAAGGAACAGAGAAGAACAACCAAGAAAGAATTCATGGAGTCTTTTTATCACATAACATCTTGGGAAGTTTTTTTTTTTTGCCTTTCACTTCTTGAACATCTAATTTTGCATAAGTGAACACATTTTATTTCAAGTGTTCTTTGGACTATCTCACAGATTTCAGAGAAGCGAAGATAGAAAAGGTCATCCATTCAATAGTTATATGCAAGGATAAAAAATACAAAACAGCTCTTCATGGAGAAAGCTTTAAAGGATTGAGGATGGCTCTTCTCAAAGGAAGGATAAAACTACATCTCCTAATGAGTATCTTTTCAATTACTCTTTTTTTATTTTCATGGCCTACATTGCATGATTAGATTGACACAGGGTTAAGCATTATGTGCATAACTTTCTTATACACAAATGACAGCGTTATGCAAGACTCTAGCACATGCATGTATAAGAGCATGATTTTATTTTGAAATTCTATATTCCAATATTACAGGATGCATGTGCATGGCATCCAATAACTATGCATAGAGATTGTATCCTTTAGTAGGCATGCATACACATGATTTCAAAGGTAGGTGCACATATGCGCACACAAATAAGTATACAAGTCCCAAGAAGGAATTCAACAATGGACTAGATGGGATGGCCCAAATCTACATCATCACTGTGGGAGCACTAAAATAAAGTCAAGGCATGGATGAAGCATAAATTCCACAAACTACTTACACCCGTTTCTTTTCTTTGCAAACCATGATTGCATGCCACTATAGACATGAATTAGAAAGTGGATGCATAGATTGACGTGGCTTAAATTGTTTGGTCACATGCACAATTATTCATGGAAATGATTTGTACTATCCATCAAAGTCTTATAGTTTTGGAAAAGAAAGATTGATTGTGCATAAATATGATCATGGTTTATTAATCATGCATTATGGCAACTCATATGCACAAAAAGAAAGAGACATGGGAATTTTATACCATCCTTTGAACAAACAAAATTCCAAATTGAAACTTTTGCATGCTTTAACGAGGGGTTCAGGTTCAATTTCTGAACCTTATGCATGCTTCACCTCTTTCAATAAAGGTGTAAAAATTTGGCATGCACTACTATGCATATGGAATATATTACAAAGGGTTTTTGAGTTGAGAGGGAGATTAATTTCATGAAGTTTAGCTTAATAGGACTTAAAATTATCAACCATTAATTCATTTATTTTTGGCTTATCAATTAAAAGCCAAACTTTTTGGAATGCTTTAAGCTTAAAATCCCTCTATGGAATTTCAAATTCCATAAAACCCATGTGTCACTCTAGCACAATGGTAAGGACCAATGTGAGGATATCCACCTCATAATTGGGAATCCATGGAGACGTGAGGGTGGTATGACTACCATGAGCAAGTGAATACACAAGTGCAGGAGTGAGAAGACACTAACATGCACTCACATACACACACACACACACATATACAAGGTAAGACCAAGAGAGAGAACAATGGAATCTATTTCTCAAATGCTATCCATACAAGTTACATCAGTTCTCAAAAATCCAACCTCAAAAGTGATCTCTCTAGCTCCTTTTATAGTTTTTAGCTAGATTTGACCCTATTCAAACCAAGTGTTCGGCCTAGTTAAAAAATATGTTATCTGGCTCATTTGAAGGCTCAAACTGGCTCAAAAATTTATGAAATTGGAGACATAGATTGTTCCACTACTCCTCAAGCTTGAGGACTCCTTGGCTTGAACAAAACGGAGTCTATTCTACCAAAAGTAGGATTTACAATGGAATGAAGTGATGAAAATCATTGTTTGTTGTAGATTGGATGAGAAAAAAAAAGGGGGGCCCTACTCGTCAGATCTTTGTTGGCTTCCTTGTCTGCATGGACCTCCTTGACCTTCTCTTTGACTTTGTTTTATGTGGCTCCCTTGCCTCAGGCTACTTTGGCATGTTAAACCTCCTTGACTACTAACACCCCCCCTCTCTCGCATTTGTCGTCCCTGACATACTCTTGTATCGGGTGGTGTTCTATGTCATATTGCACGACCTAAGTGGCTAGTTCATGTTACTTATGTCGAAGTCTGCATGCTAAATCTATCATTAAATGATCGCAATCAACTGGGCCTAGAACCTCCTGATGTGGCATATGTACCTGTCCTACATGAAGAGCTTGTTCCATCACGAAAAGATAGTAGATGGGTGGGCCATGCAAGGAATATTTCCAAATGATACTCCCAAAAATGCATGGTAGAACATTTCTTCGAAAGTTTGCATGTAGCATGCGGGCAAGTACTTGATACACACATGCCAAGCATAGACAATATCGATCAAAGGTGTTTTGCTCATATCATAAACCAAATCAAAATTACCTTCATTAAAACCAAGTGCCAAAATGTATGAAGCTTTGACATTACACATTGTTTTAAAGACAACCATCATTAGCTCGAAAATCTTCATGCACATCTTTGTTGCAACATCAGGCACATTCTTCAACTGAGGGTTCTAGTGATTAATAGTGGATACCATGTATGCTATTGTAGGGGGGCCCCAAGCTGGTGCAAAATATCGGTAGTTCACCTAGTTTGAGCATCCCGGGCTATTTCAGACCTTGATATCAAATGCTGGCCATGGGCGTTTGCAAGGCACTAGAGCATAAAAAGGGTTATATTTGATGTATAGGCTTCATTTGACCAAATTCACATCATTTTGGGATAGGTCTCTAGAGAGCACATGTGCTCTCTAGTTGGGTTGGAAAATTGTTCCTTTTCTAGCTCACTCTAGTATATCATTGGGTTGGAATTGAGTGGCAAATGTTGGCTTCAAATAGGTAGCACATTTGCTCTCCCAACTAGAGAGCAGACATGCTCTCTAGTTGGGATGGAAAATTGTTCCTTGTCTAGCTCACTATTGTTGTAGAATACCCAAGGGGAGCCAAGACCCTTACCAAGAAAGACTCTCCTTTCATCCAACCAACCCTCCATCATGCTCAAGCTATTGGCCATCAACTCCAAGCTATGCCACAAACCCTTGAGAACATGGAGAGGAATTCCATCAAGGATCCTTGTCTGCAAATGGAAAATACAAGAAATGCAACACATTCTACTTATACACAAAGGAGAGACAAGCATACACACACACCTCACTCTCACACTCAAAGACAAAATACACAAGTGCACATAGTCTAAGAGTAAAATAGTTCTTCCATTCATTTCAAGATATGTACATGGAGCTCAACGTCAACCAAAAAGCTCCCTTTCCCAAAAATGAGCTTCTATATTTATAAGCTAGGCTCTTTTCCCCATGTGCTCCAAAGACTAGTAAAAAAGGGAACATGTGCTTAACTAACATATCCTAAGGGGATTTTCCAAGATCTCTTTTTAACAACCACTATATCTTCAAAATATATGTGAGTGGGATTTTTCCTATCTCCTCGTTTTACACAAAAAGGGAATTCTTATGTACAAACCTCCAAGCCTTACTTTTGGAGAATTATCAAAAAGGTGTTTAAAGAGGGTGTTCTCATGTGCAAGTCTAAATATATACAAAGAGGGGTATTTTCATGATCAAGGGAGGGTTCCTACACACAAAAGAGAATGTGTGGATACCCCACAACCCCAAACTCTCCTGCACCTAGACTTTGTTGTCCTTGACAAAGCTAAGAGAAGACAATCATACATAGTTGAACTGGTCCATGTTGAGTCTTCAAGTCTTCCAAGCTTTGAGATTTTGCAAGCCTTCAAGGTGATGAAGAGTCCTTAAGTGATGAGTGACACAATCCTCCTAAGAGGCAATCAACCCAAACAAAAAGAACAACATGAAGAGCATTTGGTTGCCAAAGTTGAAGCAATCCCATGGAATGGTTCTTGAAAAAATCTTCAACAAACAAGTGTTATCTTGAAAAATGAGACTAACAAGTTGCTCCCAAGTTGCTCTAAGTGTCGATCGACTCAATTCTTCTAAGAGGTAGTCAGCCCAGCAACCTAAAGAGAAGCATAAAGTGGAGAAGAGGCCTGCATATCAACCAAGCTTTGACACTTCCAAGGGCTTTCAAGTGGTGAAAAATCTTTAGGCACCGAGCAACACAATCCTCCTAAGAGGCACTTAGCCCAAAAACAAAAAGACCAGCATGAGGTGCACCTTGTTGCCAGTTGTGCATATACCCTACTAAGTAGTTCTTTGGAAGACCTGAAAAAACTCAACATTACATATACAAAATAGGTGGGCAGCATTGATTTGCAAAGAAATTGGCAATGAACATGTATCCTTTATAACTTTGCTTGCCTAGTGGAGAGAAACATCAAGTCCAAGACTTATGATCCATAAGAGATTCATCCTCATGTAAACCATCCTATCTTTGCACGAGCCCAACAACAACAATAACCTATAGCGACCTAGTCAGCACTCATAGAGCCAGTGCACACAAACATGGGTTCCACATTCTAATTCTAGAATGGGCATGAAGATTCCCACAAGAGGGATGGGGAAGTGGGCATAATACCAACTAGGGAAGTCATGTTCTTCAATCATTTGATGTCTTTGGCTACTCAATCACGAGCACATAACACCATAAGAGAATATTTAAAGGAAGGAGATAGGCAAGTGAGTTATCATTTTCAATATTCATTGTAGTAGCCTACTACATATTGATTGAGAGACCAACAGTAGGCTCTGAAGCCCAAGAGCCACCTTCCTTCATGCCTGTAACAAGATTGTTTGAGCAAGTAAATCAGCAAATGAGGAGATGCTTCTCATTTAAGAAGTCATCAAAGAAAAATCCATCATCCTCAAAAGCTCTTTTTGAGGTTAGGAACACTATTTCTATTGCTATTGTGAGTCCAACATGAAGCTCAAAGTACACCATAACCCCCTCGCATGCCAAGCGCCACATCATTCCATCCTACAACACACATGAGAATAGGAGAACAAGGAGGGTTTAGACTCAAAGATATTCCAACACAATTTAGAAGCCTGAAAGTTAGGGGTCTTTCACTAGAATCTAGTAGAGCAAAGGAACAAGGCACACTACAGTCTCCACATCCATTGCAAGTAGGCTTGCTAAGAGCCTGCCAATGGCACACCTTTAGGAACCACTAGAGCCTCCTCCCCAATTATATCTTATAGTTGTTGTTGTTCTTCACCTCTCTCTTCTGACTCAAGATCTACCTCCATGAGAAATTGATCAAAATCTACATTGCCTAATTCTTAAAGACCAATTCCTCTAAGAAAGTCTAATTCTGATGGTACTAGTATGAATATCAATTGAGGGCCATCTATGATCCTCCTTGGCAATCGAAGTTTGAAAGGGCATACTACACATTTTGGTGCTTGAGAGATATCGGGCATCAAAGTAGCACCTCTAGGTTGGGCACATGGAATTGATCCTCATTCTTCTCATTGGGGGTGTTGATGCTTTTTTGCTTCTGAACTATGGAATTCAGTTCCAAGATAAAGCACGCTCAATTGGATTCTTGTGAATGAACATGAATTCTTGTAGCAAGTATTCAATGACCTCGTTCAAGATGTGGGTATCACGATCACTTACCAATTCTATCGATAATCCATAGCTTATGAATATATTTTCATATAGAAATTTTGTTGTCCCATGTGCATCATTCTTTTTTGTCGCCTTAACTTCTACCATTTGGTCAGATTTGCAACAATGATGTATTTAGCATGTGAACTCTTAGCTGGGGGATAAATAGGACCAACAAAGTCTATTCCCCACTTAGAGAATTTGTGTCTTCCCATCATGGGTCTTGAGGGCATCTCATCTTTACGTACTGGATATTGAGTTCTCTGACATATGTCACATCACTTCACATAGGTATGAGCATCCATATGAAGGGTAGTCCACAAAAGACCTGAGAACAGAATTGTCTTGATCACTCGATCAAGTCCAAAATGTCCTCTTGCCACATGTAGATACTCACTTTCATTGACACATAATCTTAGATATTCATCTCATCCATGCCTATACATATTATCTCCAATCAACATGTAGTCTTGAGCCTCCTTCTCTAGACTCCTTCTTCTTGCTAATGTCATCTCTTTAGGGAATGTTTTCGTTCTCAAAAAGTCAACTAATTGACTCAAAAAACCCAAGTCAAGGATATGACTATACCCATGGAGACTATTATTCATATGATTCTAGTCTCATGGATTATGAACCTGCATACGAGCAAAAATATTATGGACATGAAGGCTATGAGAGTTCACATGGACCAAAATATGCTAACTTGATGTGTACAACTCTAAGAGCCCTAGTACCAAGTAGACCTGTAGCAAGACCACTTGCACCAAGAGGGTTGTTTATAGATGTGGAGGAGATCATTTCATTAGGGGGTGCACAATGCCATACCACACACCACACCCACGAGTTTGGGAAGGGTATTGCAATGATTGTGGCAAGGAGCATTTGTTCATGGATTGCCCTGAAAACCCTAATAAAGCTTCACCCACGACACAAATCAATGTAATTGAGGTGATATGATCCTCTAAAAGTGACAAAGAATAAGCTATCCCACGAAAAGCCATTACCAGGGCAAAAACAAGGGAAATCATGGAAAAAAAAAAGACAGATAGTCCTAAGAATGATGTTGAGCTAGATTCTTCACCTCAAAGCCTAGAAGACTCAAAAGAACCAGAAGACACTTGAAGATTGAAAAAAACTCAAAGATGGATGACAAGGTAAGAAACAATAAAAAACAAGTGGATAAAAAAAAGGGTTGAAGAGAAGGAAAAGATTGTAAAAGAGACTCAAACCAAAACAGGTAATTCAGCCAATAGGAATATGAATGTGGTGATTGAGAAACAAATGGAGAAGCAGGTAGAATCAACTCTAGCGGACCCTATGCTTGAAGACCTAAATATGTGGTTAAAAGCTTATCAATCTAGAATAGAGACTGAACCTAGTCTAGAGCAACATGAAAGAACTTATTGCAAAGAAGATCTTGAACAAAAAAGACTTGAAATATGCAAGAACTTAATTGAAATTGCTCATACTATGATAAAACATTCAATACCAACCCTCTTAGAGACTAAAATACCAGAAGAACAATTTTAGGGATGTATAGACACCCTGAACTCACAACAAAAGAAACTTATCCAAACCAAGGAGATTGAAGAAGAATTAGGTTATGACAGTGAGGAGACAAAATCTCTAACTCCAAAAGTGGAAGCTAATTGGCCACATTACTTGTGGGCCAGAGTTGAGGAAGATAGATGGAAGAAGACTGAAGAAGAGATCCCTCCTTTTGTAGAATTAGATGCTTCTAAGAACCAATAGATGATGGAACGAGAAGTAGATTATGAGGAATTATCCAACCTAGATCATAATCGGTAGGAGACAATTAGCCTAACTACACTTCCAAACTACACTAGAGAGTATGAGCAAAGATCAAAATTCTTTCATGCACCAATGATAAGAGGCAAAGAGGAAAAAAAAACTTAGAAGAAGCATCACACACTTTAGAAGAATTGAAGAGGACAAAAGTACAATGTTCCATAACCCTAGAAGAATTATTGCAAGTTAAACCCCAAATGTGGAAAAGATTAGCTAAACACTTAAATTTGGAAGAACCAAAGTAGCCAATCAAGGAGGACATAGTGGAGAAAACATCATCAAAGTACCTATAGACAAAATTGGATCCTTTAGCGAGCGAGATAAAGGGAATACATGCCTCCCAATCAGTTTCTGAGGATATATGAACAAAGCTATTTTAGATACATGGAGTAGGGATAACAACCAAAGAAATTTGGAAGAAATGGGGAAAGCCAACTCTACGGCCCACAAGAATGAAGCTACAGTTAGCCAATGGTCATGTGGAATGACCAATAGGAATCCTTGAAAATATAATTTTAACAACCTATGGTGTAGAAATTGAACATACTTTAGCTATTTTTCAATTTGATAAGACAAGTAATTATGAAATGATCCTAGGAAGACTATTCATGTGATAGCTAAAGGTAGTTCAAGATTGGGGAAGAGATGCATTGTACCTCCAACAACAAGGTACAACCACTAAGATAAATCCCCATACATTTGCATACCAAGATGTCCCACCTCTACAATGTAATCTCGTACATAAGGACGAAGACAATGTATCAATCCATAGTCTCAGATCAAGTAATCAATCTTGGATGAATGAAGAGACCCAACTATGGATTTGTAAGGCAGCTAAAAGAGAGGAAGAGAGATTAGACTCTTGACACATAAGACATAAGAGCTGTAGATCGATAAAAGACCCTACCTACATGCCCCAAATATTTCTAGATGAAGCATTCAAGCCACATGGATGGATGGAAATATTAGCCATCTTGGACGTATGTGTAAATGAAGAGGTATTAACCACGAATGAGTGTGTGGATGATACGACCTAAATTTGTACATGGTGGTACTTCAAGAGGCCGAGGAAGGTGAAATTATAGAAAAGGAATGGAAGGAGGACTATGAGAGCATAGAAATGGATCTTGAGTTTAACTCAAAGGAACAATATCTAAAAGAGGTAGAAATGAAAGATACCAAAGAAAACATGAAAGTATTATCCATAGAAGAATATCAAGAAAACCCTAGATTAGGGAAAAATGAAATTCACAAAGATTTACTTCATGAATCATTCAAAGTTCCCCAACATTTCAAAAGGTATGAAATGGAAGAAAGGAAAATAGCTCTTCAAATGCATAAGAGAGAGGCACAGGATGGAATAACATATGACAACAAGGAACAAACCAAGAAGGTAATAGTGGCAATAGAAGGAGAAGAGGAGAGATGCACTTATGTAGGAAAATACAACTCATGAGATAAAATGCCAGAAGCAATAATCATGTTGCATTTGATAGATCATGAATTGTACACCTGTCATCAACAAATTTCACAACAAAGCCAATGTTGGCTAAAGCGAAGACTGATAACAGATTCTTCTTGATCCCTAGCACAAATAAAGCATCTGATAATGTAAAAGAACTACCATCAGCAATAATTAAAAATGATCTTACCAACTCCCATAATATGATAAGAGGAGTTGTTGGTGCATGTGATAGTATTCCCTGTAGGGGCAGGCTCAAGTGAAGTGAAGAAACTGTGCTGCAAGGCAATATGTTTGGTTGCCCCACTATCAAAATACCAAACATCTGAGTCTACTACAGACATGCACTGCTCATGAGAAGATGGGTCAAAACTGCAAACAGTACTAAACGCCCATTCTTCTTCCTACACAAGATTAGAAGACTCTGTTTCGGTGTAAAGGCCTCTATAGCAACCACTCGGACCTCTTTCTTCTTTGCCTCTTTAGCAACCAGTTTTGGGCAGCTCTTAGTCACATGATCATTTGCTTTACAGTATTTATAAAACAATTTTTGATTTTTTGATTTCTTCTCATCTTTGTCTTCCTTCTTTCAATGTGCTGCATTTGCAGATTTTTGCTTACTAGTGGGTGAGCTCCATTTACCTTTGCCCTTCTGACTAGCCAAAAAAGCTTGATGTGCAACATGCATAATAGACCTGTTCTACCTAGACTAATCTTCCTGCAACAGAACAAAAACTAACTCCTCAAATGGCAAGGCATTTGGATTGCCTTTCATCATCAAGCGAAGAGTAGAAGCAAAACTCTTATATGAATCAGGAAGACCATTCAGAACAGTCTGCACAAGTGAACTGTCAAGAAGGACTTCATCAACAAAAATCAATTGTTCCTTCAAATCCTTGATCTTTGTCAGAGATCTATCCATGGAATCACCTTCATTCATGTGCTCACTCTCCAACTATTTTCAGAGGTAAGCAACACGATCGTTATTCCCAGCCTCATACAATGTGGTAAGTGTATCCCAAGCATCCGTAGTTGTTCTATAAGAGCAAATGTGGGAATAATGGCACGTTTGACATACAAAGCTATCAAAGCATGTGCCTGGGCATCTCTGCCATCCCAACAAAGTTGCTCTGCAATAGGTGTAGTAGAAACCGTAGCACGAACAGGAATCTATAGAAGATCACCATCTTCCACACCTTTTGCATCGGCTTCAGTACCTGCAGTTGTAACAATTGCAGGTGTGATAGGATGTTTTTCAACACCCTACACAATGTTCCACAGACCTTTTGCAGCCAATACATGTCGCATCATATAAGCCCATAATGGGTAGTTGGTACCATCCAAGTTATCCTCAATAGCCAATATATAGAATACATCACTACTTTCAGCATGGTCGGTGACTAAAATACCTTGATGTAAAAAACTGAATGTATCTCAAAAATTTGAATAGAGCTAACTACCCATACGAATTCTGCTAAACTTGCAGCAAACTTCGAGTATACTGGCGAACCGAAACTGGTATATACCTTTGGCACAAAAAGATGAAATAGCCTACACAAGCACTGTGATAGTGCATTAAACGAGCTCAGGTCACAATTTTGGCACCATAGAGTGAAGCGGTTTTGATCTCTCAAACACCCTGAGTATGCTCACCAAAATTCATGTGAATCTGAGACTGCAACCAGAAAGGTGTCAACGACGCCCTAGATGAAGCGGCAACCTGCTCTGATACCAATGGTGTTAGACATTTGCAGAAGCACGTGAACAGCACAAGGAAGGAGAAGACGCTTGTAGCATAACACACAATACTGAATGTATTACTCGAGAGTGTACAAAGATAAGTAGCCCATTAGGGTAACAGGAATATATACAAGCCGAGGGAAAAAAATCTCCAAAAGAGGGAAAAAAGTGCCTCGGTGGTCCTAGTGTGTTCACACACATCATTATCTAAATATATCAACACACATCCCATAATACATGCGTGTTTGCTTATTTACCTAAGGCTAGATCCAACCTTTCTCCTTTTGCCTCCTCAAAATTGAAGAAAATACTCAATTTAAGTTCTTGTTTACCTCCTCCAATAAGATGGATGTTGTGAAATAACAAACTACTACCTAGCAAAACCACCTCACTAAGAGAGAGTACGTATCCACCCAACCAACTCCACCCATATATACCTCAAGGCCAAGGGGGGAAATGTGAGGAGAGCTTGCCAAGTGTCTTCTCCACATGGATGCTAATCCAAGGCCTTCTAACCTTGGAAATCACATGGAATCTCATGGTCCTCGCATGGATTCTAAAAGGATTTCTCCCAAGCTTGTACGTACAAATCTCAAGGCTTGAGAGGCCTCCCTAATGATGGAGAGTGTTAATCTCCAAAAGAACAACCTACTCTTGAATTTAGAACACCTCTATATCAAGAGTAAGTCAAAACCTTCACTAAATTATAGGTCCAATCTCCAAATTATCAAAATTAAGAAAATCTGTGAAGAAAGTGGAACACATAAAAGTCTGCTGCAGAATTTCTTCACATTGACTTATCAAACGTGTAAAGTTTTTGATGAAACTTTGTACGAATCATCTCCTAGGGATTGCGCATCACCTCCAAGTTGAATCACTTGAAAAGGTTTAGTATAACTTGAGAAATTGTCTTCACAAGTTACCTATGTCCAAAACTGTACTTCTGAGAAGTCGATTTAGACACCCCTAACTTCTTAACTTTAGTTCTCACAATATCTAACCCGTTTTGCCAAATGCTTTTAGCCACGAGTAGATCACCTTCCAACTTAAAGATTAAGTGCTTGCTTGCACAAAACTTTAAACTATGGAGTGAGCACTGGTCAAAAGATTAAACTCGAAATTTGCGCCTGTTTCAGAGAACTGTAGACACTCAACACATATGAATGTTCCTACTAACAATTCTCCTAGCCTGATTACAATTAGACTCTGAAATTCAGGTCACAGGCTCATTAACTAACAACTTAGATATCCTCAAAAGGATTTCACAAATGATCAAACACAGAAGGAGCAGACACGGAAAGATCGGGCGCAAACTTTCTTCATTAACTCAGAAATTTACAACTGAGTGATGAGAGCTAACTCAACTAACTTTTCTCTATCTCTTGACTCCTAACTTTCTCAATCTTGGATTCTACATATGCTCTCATAAGCTCTCTATAGCTCTCATACATGCCCCGACTTTTCTCAAAGTATTTATAGACAATTTGTACAAGGTTCTCACTTAAACAAAGATCTGAGTCACCTATGACTATACTAATGTACATATGTGTACACTTCTCTTATCCTCTGAATATGTCTTTCTTCCAAGCTTCAATAGTTGATCCTTCCTTCACTCTTTATCCTTCCAAGTCTTCAATTGGTGATTGGTCTGCACCAACAGCTCCCCCTCAATCATCAATTGAGGTCTTCTTCTTTCTTCTTTATACCTGCCATGTCCTTAAACTTCTGTAGCTTTGGTCCATCCAAGCTCTTTGTAAGCATATCAGCTATCTGATCCTTTGTTGAAGTATGTATGACTTCAATCTCCTTATCCATCACTTTCTCTCTTAGAAAGTGATACTGAATCTCAATGTGTTTGGTCCTGGCATGAAAAACAGGATTAGCAGCTAAATACAATGAACTCATGTTATCTCCATATATGATTGGTACTCCATGCACAATGTCAAGACTCTTCATCAAGGTCTTAACCCAAATTACTTCTTTTGCAGCTTCAACCATGCCTTTATACTCTGCTTCTGTAGAAGATAAAGCAACTGTATGTTGCTTCTTAGAACACCATGAGATAAGTTTATCTCCCACATAACACATGTACCCAAATGTAGATCTTCTATCATCTGGATTACCTGCCCAATCTGCATCACTATAAATTTTGATATTTGTATCTGAGGTAAACCCATAATACAAACCTTCATTGAGTGTACCCTTAATGTACCTCAACACCCTTTGTCCTGCAATCCAATGTTCTTTCCTTGGGCAATGCATAAATTGAGACAAAACTCCTACTGCATATGATAAATCAGGTCTAGTTAGAGTAGCATAGATAAGGCTACCAACCAAACTCTGATATTGTCTCATGTCCTTGAATTCTTCACCTCCATACTTACTCAATTTGTGATTCACCTCCATTGGTGTAGGTGCTACCCTGCAATCATCCATTTTAAACTTGATTAACAAGTTCTTCAAATACCTTTCTTGGGTTACAAATACTCCATGTTGAGTATATGTTATCTCCATGCCCAAGAAGTATGATAAGTCTCCCAAGTCACTTATCTTGAACTCCTTTTCCATTTGCCTCTTGAGCCTTTGTATTCCTTCTTCATCTGTACCTGTAAGAATTATATCATCAACATATATGCACATATATATGAAACCATTTTCACTTGCCTTGACAAGCAAGCTACTATCTGCTTTAGACACCTGAAATCCAAGTTCTTTTAGGAACTTCACAAGTCTATAGTTCCATGCCCTTGGGGCCTGCTTCAAGCCATACAAAGCTCTCTTGAGCTTGCACACATGATCTGGATACCTTTTATCTCTGAACCCTTGAGGTTGCTCCATGAATACATCATCTGAAATATAACCATTCAAAAAAGCATTCTTCACATCAAGTTGACTTAGCTTCCAACCTTTACATGCAGCAATAGCAATAAGTGTCCTTATGGTTGTCATCTTTGCCACAGGACTATAGGTCTCATCATAATCAATACCATATGTCTGAGCAAAGCCTTTGACAACAAGTCTAGCCTTGTATCTAGACACACTTCCATCTGCAAACCTTTTTGTCTTGTAGACCCACTTGCATCCAATAATCTTCTGACTATTTGGTTTAGGAACCAAATCCCAAGTTTGATTCTCCAATAGTGCATCATATTCTTCCTGCATAGCACTTTCCCATTTTTCCTTACCTTTTGCCTCTTCATATGTAGAAGGGTCTTCATCTGTATTCACCATATAAGCATAATCTTTTGTGGCTAGAAATGAAGTATCATAACTATACCTTGTAGGTTGCCACCTATTTCTTGTTGACCTTCTGAGTTCTCCACTCCTTGAGGTTTCTGGCTCTTCACATTCAGGATCAAATCTTGGTATCTCTTCCACCTCAACCTGCACTTCATTATTCTCTTGCTCATCAAATATTTGAACTTTTGATTTACCTTTTCTTTGACTCACCTCTTCTTCATCATCTGTATTGATTTTGATTATACCTGCATACCAAGTGCTTTGTTCATCAAATGTAACATCTTTAGAAACCATAAATTGTTTTGTTGATGGACTCCACAACCTATAGCCCATCTGCTTGTCATCATAGCCAATGAAAACATACTTTTCAGCTTTGGGTTCCAATTTGTGTCTTAATTGTGATGGCACATATGCATATGCCACACACCCAAAAACTCTGCAATGATCTAAGGTAGGTCTCTTACCCCACCAAGCCTCATATGGTGTCATACCCTGCAAGGCTTTACATGGTAGCCTATTGACCAAGTAAGTGGCTGTATTTACAGCCTCAGCCCACAAATAATTAGGGCAATTTTTCTCCTTCATCATAGATCTTGCAAACTCAACAAGAGTTCTATTCCTCCTTTCTGCAACACCATTTTGTTGAGGAGAGTACCTGCAAGTAACTTCCCTTTTTATACCTGCATTCCATAAGTAATCACTGAACTCATTTGAGAAATACTCTCCCCCTCCATCTGACCTTAGTCTCTTCAACTTATGACCTGTAATTCTTTCTGCATATGCATGATAGTGTTTAAATGTATTAAACACTTCTGACTTATCTTTGATCACATAGATAGTGATCCACCTAGTAGCATCATCAACATAAATCACATAATACCTTGATCCATTTATACTGAAATCTTTTGATGGCCCCCACACATCTGTGTGTACCAACTCAAGCTTCTCTGAGTACATAAAACCATGCTTGGAATATGAATGTTTATGAGCCTTACCTAATTGACATGCCTCACATTTGTATGTCATATGTTGACCTGCAACATTAGGCAATCCAAGCACTGAACCATTGTTAACCATATCTTTAATACCTCTTTCATTGAAATGTCCAAGCCTCTTGTGCCAAAGATCTAACTCAGAGATCTTATGTCCTCCATATGTGAACATTGCATGACCAATGTTGCCTTGAATCTTCAATGTAAATAGTCTTCCTTCCTTTTTCCCTGAAACAATCTGTTTATACCCTTGGCTAGGGTCTTCCACATATACTCCATCATTAGTGAACCTTACTTCATATCCCTTTTCAACAATTTGACCTACACTTATCAAATTCTTAGGGATTGTAGGAACATACAAGACCTTACTCAATAAGGTACTTCCATCCTTGGCCTTCACTGATCCAATTGACTTCACATTGTGCTTTGTGTTGTCACCTGTTTGAACAACATGATTAAAAACTTTACTTTCCAAATCAGTCATCAAAGATATGTTACCACTCAGGTGATTGCTACACCCTGAGTCAATGTAGAAGACTCTTTGATCTTCACTCTGCCTTTCACAAGTTGCATTCATTATCAGTGTTGAATCTTCCTTTTGATCTGAAGCATAATTGTAGTAGGTGTTGTTGTATTGTTGACTTTGGAATCCTCTACCTGCATTTCTTCCAAAGTAATTTCTTCCACCTCTACCTCTGTAATTACCTCTTTGATTTCTGCCACCTCTTCCTCTTGCATTATAGTTTTGACTATATCCATTATTATTCTGATTATTGTGCCAACAATCATTAGCTAAGTGATTTGTCTTACCACAAATCCAGCAAGCTTTGCCTCCATCTTTATTGTTCCTGCCTCTTCCTCTACCTTTGCCACCTCCTCTTCCTCTTAGGAAGTTGGCTTGAGTAGTTGTTCCTTCATCTTCACCTACTTGTTGTTTTCCTTTGCTATTCTTCTTCTTATCCTTTGAGTACATTGCATGACCTGTACTCTTGTCACCATCTCCTTTAACATCCTGCTCAAATGTTAGCATATGACCTAACAATTGATTTAAATCAGGAGTGAAATGATCAAGTGATAGTTCTGTAGACAAAATAAATGGCTTCCATTTGTCATCACCTCTCAACCCTGTAAGGATTTGCCTTACCAATTTATCTTCCTCAATGTCTTCATCAACAGCTCCTAAAGCATCTGCAATATCTTTCATCCTTGTCACATAATCTGAGATGGACTGAGAAGCCTTCTTCTTGAAGGTAGTAAACTCTGCCCATAAGGATGCCTTCCTTGACTTTGTAGTGTTCTGAAAATGCTCCTCCAAAGCATTCCATATGTCAGTTGCACTTTCAAGACCTCTAATGTGGGGTAACAAGTAATCATTGACTCCCATGTAGATAATGCTCCTAGCTTGAGCATCTTTCTTCATCCAATTTTTAAGATCTGCTAACTCTTCCCTAGTTGGAACACTAGGATCTCTAAATTCTGGCTTCTCTTCTTCTCCTGTGATGTAACCAATTAAATCTTTGCTCATAAGATGAGCTTCCATCCTCATTGACCATGCAGGATAGTTTTCCCTATCCAATTTCTCTATCTGTAGAGCATCTCCCATCTTGTGTCCACCTGTGTATTGAAAACTTCAAGCTTTACAAGCAATGTATGTACCTTTACTTCGAGTTAGACTCCTTTTTCCTTTCTTGATGTCGAGTAGACTTCTCCTCAGCCTTTTGACTCCAAGCTTTCACT
Organism: Ceratopteris richardii; assembly: GCA_020310875.1. Lineage (NCBI taxonomy): Eukaryota > Viridiplantae > Streptophyta > Polypodiopsida > Polypodiales > Pteridaceae > Ceratopteris > Ceratopteris richardii. The sequence goes on along the minus strand of CM035409.1, from coordinate 105,445,275 downwards.
TCTTAGTTCTTCAAATGTTGAACTTCTTGAATCTGCAGCAGTCGGGGACCTTCCTTTCCTTGATTTGATGTCTCCTGCTCTGATACCACTGATGGAGAGTGTTAATCTCCAAAAGAACAACCTACTCTTGAATTTAGAACACCTCTATATCAAGAGTAAGTCAAAACCTTCACTAAATTATAGGTCCAATCTCCAAATTATCAAAATTAAGAAAATCTGTGAAGAAAGTGGAACACATAAAAGTCTGCTGCAGAATTTCTTCACATTGACTTATCAAACGTGTAAAGTTTTTGATGAAACTTTGTACGAATCATCTCCTAGGGATTGCGCATCACCTCCAAGTTGAATCACTTGAAAAGGTTTAGTATAACTTGAGAAATTGTCTTCACAAGTTACCTATGTCCAAAACTGTACTTCTGAGAAGTCGATTTAGACACCCCTAACTTCTTAACTTTAGTTCTCACAATATCTAACCCGTTTTGCCAAATGCTTTTAGCCACGAGTAGATCACCTTCCAACTTAAAGATTAAGTGCTTGCTTGCACAAAACTTTAAACTATGGAGTGAGCACTGGTCAAAAGATTAAACTCGAAATTTGCGCCTGTTTCAGAGAACTGTAGACACTCAACACATATGAATGTTCCTACTAACAATTCTCCTAGCCTGATTACAATTAGACTCTGAAATTCAGGTCACAGGCTCATTAACTAACAACTTAGATATCCTCAAAAGGATTTCACAAATGATCAAACACAGAAGGAGCAGACACGGAAAGATCGGGCGCAAACTTTCTTCATTAACTCAGAAATTTACAACTGAGTGATGAGAGCTAACTCAACTAACTTTTCTCTATCTCTTGACTCCTAACTTTCTCAATCTTGGATTCTACATATGCTCTCATAAGCTCTCTATAGCTCTCATACATGCCCCGACTTTTCTCAAAGTATTTATAGACAATTTGTACAAGGTTCTCACTTAAACAAAGATCTGAGTCACCTATGACTATACTAATGTACATATGTGTACACTTCTCTTATCCTCTGAATATGTCTTTCTTCCAAGCTTCAATAGTTGATCCTTCCTTCACTCTTTATCCTTCCAAGTCTTCAATTGGTGATTGGTCTGCACCAACACCTAAGGGTTAAATACCATACCCTTAGGAAATATCAATCCTAAGGGTCAAAACCCTTCAATTGGGAGTAAATAAATCCAAATAACTCAAGGCTTCAAACCACACTCTTGGAGATACTTTCCCAAGGGTTTCCCCATAGAATCCAAGGGTTCTCCAAGTGGTTTTGGACCCTCAAAACCCATGTCTTTGGCCACTTTGACCCATAGTTATACAACATTCTTCCCCCCTTTAACATTTTCGTCCTCGAAAATGTGTGTAGGTATAATATGTGAAGTATTCCCCCGTGCACCATGATCTATACTCTGAGCATGGTCATCTCTCTCTTTAGATTCAATTCTAGTAATCAGATAAGGGCTAATCCCTACCTTATTCTAAAAAGAAAAGAATCAAAATCCCTACCCAAATCACTTTCTCTTAGTCCACCTGAATGTGCATGCCTTGTACCTATGGACTAGTGAAAAGGGTGGACTTCTTTGGTGGTCTTTTTCTTTTGGCACTTTCGCAAACCTTGAGCTCCATAAAATAATACATTTCAGTACACTTTGTACTTCCCTAGAAATTTATATTTTTAGGAGTCTATGATAGAAATCTGATTTCTATCTTGAAAGGGCCAGATACTAGATTCATCTTCCACTTTCAATAGAAAGGAGAGGAATCTTCAGATGTTCTAAACTTAAGTTATTCTTTTATAGTCCTTTTCAAATACAAATATAATTTATTTGTATTTGATAGGACTTAACTAAAGATAAGAACTTAGCAAAGTGGGTCTAGTGAGTCCTTTCTAAAACATGCTCAATGAGGAGAAATACTATCTTCTCATTCCTTGGCAACTTCAGTGGACTTATTTCAATCATCAAGGTTTTCTTGAAACATAAAGATCAAGAATTCCGAATGATAATATACCCAATTTTGAAAGTTCATGTCTACAAGTGGATCCCTATCTTGATCATCTTTGATTTTCCCTAGATTAATTCTCAAAACACAGTTTAATCCTTTTTGGAAGATTTTGACATTCAAGACTTAGATCCAAAGATGACTTTAGGAATTGGAATTATTTGGGTCTCTACCTTGTTCTTTGTTAGCCAGTTCTTTCCAATGAGAATCAGTACTAACTATCTTGAACTGATTATGGTTCATACTCGAGATAGTTATGTATACTAATCTCAAAGGTCACCAAAGCTTTGCAAAGAGAAAGAGAGCTTATTAAACCAATTCCTTCAAATCCTCAAAATAATTGAGGAATCAAGCCATCAAGATACCCTCTAGATTTTCTATTGGATGGAGTTTAGATGATTCAAGTTTTGCAGCTTTGGTTCCAAGGTCTTGCAGGAAAGATACCTGTTTCTAGGCATCATACCTCATATCTTTCTAGGAACATTCTTGAATCACTTGTTCTCACCAAAGATTTAAAAGAAGATCTTTTAGATATCATTCTTTCATTCAAGTTTAATTTCCTAAACTCCCAAAAATCTTTATCCTCTTACTTATCCAAATATATTGTCCCATATAAAATTTGGCTATGCATTTTATTAAGAAAAATGCATCTTCTTAAGAGGATAAAGATTAGCCTTTTCTAGGGTAAATTTCATGTTCATTCTTTTTACCCTTTTTGTTCATACAACTAAGTGTATTAATTTGGTTCAAGGGGGTACATTTCTACACCTCATTATAAACCTAAGACCTTAATCTAAATGGTTTTATCTTTAAGTCTTATCGTGATGTTTCCTATCGAATCTTGAGCCTATTTTCTCTCTCGCCATCAGAGAAAAATCTCAATGGGAGTTAGTTCTCACTGTCCCATACCAGTGAGTTCTTTCTCCAATCCGTAGAACCACATCCTCAGTGTTTCCACCTTCTTTGCCCTTATCTTTTCAATGCTCTCTTATCATTTACCATGATCATGAATTCCATCTTGGAACTCTTTGGCATTATTTTCATGAGACAAAAGACTAAGGTTTCTAAATCTAATGACAATTGGCTTCTCATTTCTCTTTAGGTTGACCTTTGAACTTTACTTGGTATCAAACTATAAAAGGGTATGATATTTTTGACCAATGGAGGCCTCTTGGATTTATCCAACCATAAAGGGTTGGATATATTTGACCAAGTTAAGTCAATTGATTTTCTCAAAATTCCTCTAGCTAATTTAATAGGAGATAAGATCGAGTCTTTTCTCCTTTAGATCCCTTTTTCAATGATATTTACCCATGGGATTTTTTTTGGATCTTCAACTCATATCTTCACGAGTTGATATTTTTGCTTAAGTCTTCAACATCATGTTGATGTTCTTCAAACCATTTACTATTCTCCTTTTAGGGATCAACAATTATATGTCACCCTTTTGACTTAAGCAAGTCAACATGCTTATCGATCCAAACTTTGGATCCAACTTTATCCATTCTCAAATGCCCTACTCTTTGGCTTAATTTACTTGCTAGAATGGAATTCTTTAATGAATTCCCTTCTTACCTATTTGGTTCTTACTTTGTTTGAGATTTAACTCAAACACACTTAGATACTTGGACATCCAATCATGAAAGAGTTAAGGAATATCTTTTGCTTAGAAGTATCATATTGATGACACCTTTCTTCCCCCCTTTAAGGAGTTTTTGTCCTCGAAAACTATAGGAAATTGATTTCCTATCCAAATGGGAGGCTCATTTATGCTAAATCCTTGATTGAAAAAGCTATCAAATATCCTTGAGCTTAAGCTTCCATTATCCTTAAGTTCAGTGTCCCATACCACTGAACCTACTTAAGTGACATTGTAAACCTAGATGTCCCATACCATCCGATTTACAATCTCACCTTAGTGTAGAAAACTTTAGCTCTTACTCAAGGATTAAAACTCCCTTCATTTTGGTCTTATCAAATATAATCAAAATCTTTGTAAGTTACATTCATACAGAGTCTTGATTTGTTCTTGACAAGACTTTGAAAATTAAGCTTTCATTGAACTATTTCCTTGATCAGATGTAATCAAAGTTATCTTTGTTTATGTCATTTGATAATAGAGTGTTCTCATAATAGATATTATCTATTGACATAAGTAGGCATTTGTATCAAAGGATATAGTCAATCATAAGATTTTCTAAATGGTTACCTTTTTAACCATCTTGATAAATTGTTTCTTGCTCATAAAGCACATTTTGGAGTAGAGGTCTCAAGAGTTTCTTTCAACCCTTTAATCTTCCTCTTCTCTTGATATGCTTAATGATAACTCTTCACTCTTGAAACAATTTTCTCAAAGCTCCAAAAGGATCATGCCTCTTGTCAATGAAGGAAGAAGTTTATTGGGGAAGAAATGAACGCTTCAAAGGAAAAAATTGTTCAACCATTTTTTCCCTAATATGTCATTTTACGACATTATCTTCCCCCTTTTAGTGTTATCATTATCCTCAATGATCAAAGATTGAAGTTTTGAAGGCTTATGAACTTCTTAACATCATTTATGATAAAAGATTGCCCATGTATGTAGGGTCTCCTATAGGCTTTTGATTTATCTTTTGGACTGAATATAGCTTCACTAGTAGCTAAAGTCCTTGGCCTTGCTAATCATGCATGCCACAAGTATTATGGAATTTGACAATTCCATAAGTAGGATTCAAAAGCGTAAGGTTTGTTTATCTATTAAATTTTGTTGGCTTTTGGATTAAGCCAACATATAAAAGTTAATGATTATTGAGTTGCATGTCCTCAATGTACAATTGAACTTTTAGGCTTTTGACTTCTTAATTAGAAGTCATTTCCTAGCTTAACCTTAAACTTTATTAACTTAACTTCTTTCTCATGTACCATGATCCCATGCATACATGATCCCATCAATTCATGCATATATGATTCAATCTGTGTATATGCCAATAACAAATTTGATTGAAGATGCTTAGCATGCATAGAGTTTGAAAATTGAACCCCTCTTAAAGCATGCATGGAACTCATTTCAAGAATTTACTTTCAATAATATGCACATCATTTAATTCATGTTCATGCCATGCTATGATGGACCTTTCATGGCCATCCTTATGAAGCGAATCCCTATTGTGTATGCCTTTCATGGCCATCCTTATGAAGCGAATCCCTATTGTGTATGCCTTAAGGGCATCACTTTAGATGAGTAAATTCATGCATGATTTTAAATGCATGTGGACCTCACCTACTTCTTTTAAAATGCTTTCTTTCATGAATTCCTTTAGCATGGCAAACAAACGAATGAAAATGAACATGTCATAACTCTATTATAGCTTCATCCATCCCTTGATCCATTGCATGACGAGGCTTGTCTATTGAGATACTTCGAAATCGAGGTTGCAAAATTAGGATTATTTTTCTTAATCGATCTCCAATGTCCTTCCTTTGATTAACATACTTACTTGTATGCCCGATTAAACATTTAACCTTACTAAATTTAAATGATGCCAAAAATGCATACTATCATTAATATATACATAGAATCCCATAATGCTTGCCACAAAGATGGGTTCCATGCACTATTCTATGTATGTTGCAAGTCTTCTACGCTTATGATAGCAAATATATTACTCCTCTCTAATTTTTGTGCTCTCTTTACTCTTACAATCCATTCATGCTTTTACTTATTTATCTCATACATGTATTCTATGTAAAGAGAACAATTTAAATAAAAAAGAAAGAGGATAAATTGTATACTTCCCTGACATCAATAAATTGACGAAGTCTTATTTGATGCTCCAAAAGATGCTCAATCCACATCCACTCCCACACTTCTCTATAGAGATACTCAATCGTCTTACCATAGCTTTCTTACGTTGATCTTCTAAATTTTGGACTCTATTGAATTGAATGGAATGGCTTCAAATGTGATTGAACGTAAAATATTCTATAGAGAATATTAAATCATGTCTTCAATTCATCGTTTCCTAATATCGCTCATGGAAGTCTTCACGTGGAGGCATTCAAACTAAGACAAACAAATTTGAAAGCTTCTACGTGCGTATACCTGGGCGCGTCAATCTGACATACAAAATAATGCGCAGCAAAAAAGTACTATAAATAGAGGCGCTCGCATACTGTTGTACAATCTCCACTCGAACGAGAGAAGACCTCGTGAGCATGCGCTTAGCTTCTGTCCACACTGAAGAGAGCGCGTGGCACTTCCGAAGACCTCGTGAGCATGCGCTTGACTTCTGTCCATACTGAAGAGAGCGCGTGGCCATCTGTGTGTGCCCATTTGGTAGCTGGGCAAGATGTAATCTGATGATGCAAGAGAGTTGTTTTGCTCCTCTAATTACAGATCGAGGAATTTCTGGCGGGAGAAAAAGAATCGGGCCTCATGAACTCACGCGAAGAGATAACCAGGCCTCATGAATTTCACACTAAACAAAAACTACTCTTCCAAGAGATCTAATGGCTCTGAGTACCAATGTTGTGAAATAACAAACTACTACCTAGCAAAACCATCTCACTAAGAGAGAATACATATCCACCCAACCAACTCCATCCATATATATACCTCAAGGCCAAGGGGGGAAATGTGAGGAGAGCTTGCCAAGTGTCTTCTCCACATGGATGCTAATCCAAGGCCTTCTAACCTTGGAAATCACATGGAATCTCATGGCCCTCACATGGATTCTAAAAGGATTTCTCCCAAGCTTGTACGTACAAATCTCAAGGCTTGAGAGGCCTCCCTAAGGGTTAAATACCATACCCTTAGGAAATATCGATCCTAAGGGTCAAAACCCTTCAATTGGGAGTAAATAATCTAAATAACTCAAGGCTTCAAACCGCACTCTTAGAGATATTTTCCCAAGGGTTTCCCCATAAAATCCAAGGGCTCTCCAAGTGGTTTTGGACCCTCAAAACCCATGTCTTTGGCCACTTTGACCCATAGTTATACAACAATGGAGTTCTAGCCTTTTTCGTGCACGAGTAGCTCTTGGGAGGGAGATTAATAGCTACTACAATGTAGAAGGTGCCTTTATCGGCTATATAAGGAAGATTGTTGGCTTGTTCTTAGCATCCTTGAGAAGGGGTGGAGGAGACGAAGAGGGAATGCTTCCCTTGTGCACATGGGTGAGTTGGTGTGAAGGGAATTTTACCATGTTGTCCTCCACCATTAGTTGTTGAGGTTTATGGCCTCTATCACTATGAGTGTGACCATTGCCGGCTGGGATACCAGTGTCATATAGTCTCCTAAGAAGCCCCTTATTTTGTTGTACATGGGCTCGGTTCCCTAGGCAGATGAAGAAGAAGACTAGCTAAAAATACGGAGCTCAAAAACATACACATAGCTCAAACCTTCTTGCCATGTATCATGTGCATACATATATTCTACTCTTCTTAAGATGCCTCCAATAATGAGGCCATATAATAGTCATCCTTGAGGGATAAAGAGTACATTACCTCAATTTCTATAGTCCAATCATTGTGCCTTGGTTTTCCTCAACCATGGTCCTGCCAAAAGTAGAGGAAAAGAAGTGTCATATGGCAATGGGATGGCAACAAAATCAAGCGTAAATTCATATCTTTCACAATCATTTATACCTTTTTAATAATGTCGAGGGATTGAACATGCTGCTGATTTGCCAATGTTAGAGTAAATGGGGTTTCCTAATGTCCAATTTTAGCTTTATTATGTTGAATTCAGGCATCAAACTGATGCCAAATCCATGATGAACAATGAAAGTTTGTCAAAACTTCATTCTTTATGTAAATAAACAATCTCAAACTTTGATAATTTGTTGATGGGGAAGGGGAAAATTCTACCATATATACCATCAATGCTAGATTTTGGTTGGCTTGTGTATGTAGAACTTATGATTTTCAATAAATTATTTGTCCTTTAGTATCCATTTCTATTAATTCATATAGATTGCCCTTCTGCTCAGTATCCTTTAGGATTTCTTCTATGCAAACCAATTCTAATGCCCATGATTGGGGGCAAAGCAATTGGTCATTTAGGTTTTCCCTCATCTTTCAATAAGCCTCTTCAATATATTGTCTTTATTTTGGTTGACTTCCCTGTGATTGCCTTTTTGTCTTCTTTGTTCATCTTGCTTTTCCACTCCCATGTACCTTGCCCTAGTCACCATAGGCTCAATGGGAGAAGAAAGAGATAAGGTGTGTTGATCCATACCTTTTCAAGGAGTGACTATGATCATATGAATCAGAGTTGGGTGATTGTATGGGTAGTCACTAGTGTAATGATACATGGAGCCGATGCATTTTTGGGATGTTGAGGTAACTTTTGGAAGAGTGCATTTTCTCTAGGTGTGTCCATACTCTCCATAATGGTAGCACATTCGAGGCCTAGGATGTCTTATTCAATTTTGTTGATTTTATTCCCTTCCCCATTAATTCGAAATATTAGCTTAATAAGTATGTGAGACTTGGGGACTACATTTTCTATGAGCTCTTGAGAAAGTAAAAATCTTGAGCTTTGTGCCCATTTTTACCACAAATTTGGCAAGTTAACCTACTATAATTCTCCACTTCTCAATGAAATTTTGCAAGCATATTACCATTCTGTCGCATGGCCTATAGAGGTTCTTTTTCTTCTTGTTGATTTTTTTGCATCTTTAAGGCCTCTGGTTCCATTCTGAGTTGCATCAAGTGGAGGCAGGATTCTTTTATGCATGACATAATAGCAACAAACTCTTCCAATGTAGAGTCAAGCCCGAGAGATTTTCTCAAGGTTGCATATAGGTTGGTTACTTCCTTACTAAATGGAGTCAGACTTCTTTGATGTGTGACACGGTAGCAAAAACTCTTCCAATGTAAAGTTTTTCTTGAAAGATTTTCTCAAGCTTTGTTGAGAGGATTTAGGTAGAGCCTTCTCAATCCATTTTTTGACCACGAAGTCCCTTACTGCATGAGATAAGCATGCAATTAGGTCCTTATCATGTGTGTATAATTCATGGAAGGATTGACATGGTTGGAGTTGAAGATTTTTGAGCTTGTCCATGGCCCATTCAGATGCGTTGTTAGACCAAAACATTCAATTAAATGTAGTTTTTAGTCATTCCTAAGTGATAAAGTTCCCATCCTTGTGCTAACTATAGCACGTCTGCAATCCATCCAAAGTAGATGAGAACATGGCCATCATAGCACCTTCTCTATGTTGTAATCCTCTCCCTCAACATAAGGAGATAAATCTCCTTATTATTGATGGTATGAGCTCATCTCTTTCATTTCCATTTGTATTTGTATGAGTGTATCTCCGTTTTGTAATTAGGAGACACTCCATTTCACATTTAGATACATTGTATTTGTGTACCTTGCCATTTGCTTCTACCTTGTATTCATTTTCCTTCATGGATAAATATCCCTCATGTGATATACTTTCGAGAGTCTCCTCCAACTCTATATAAGGAGGGCCTATCCCCTATTTTGTACTTGGTTAGAATCTTGGAGAGCTTACTTCATGCTCTTGGTAAGCTCATTCTAATCCATGTGACCTTCCCCATTTCTTGGTCTACTCACTTTGAGTCTCACACTCTTCCATTTTGTGAGTACACTCTTCTTTTCATTTTCCTTCTGCATGAGTATTCTCTACATGAAGGTCTTGTTGGTTCTTTTGATAGTGATTTTTGAGATTTTGGTGGTGGTGATGCTTGAGTTTGGTGGTCAGGGTCTTTGTTTCTTAAGACAAGCCTCTTTAGCCATCAATTTATGCTCTTTAGGTCTCACTTTTCCCATTTGCCCACCCTCCCACCATTCCATTTCATCCATTTTTCCACCGTCCCACCCTTGCTCTTGGTGGTCTTTGGACATGATTCGTGGTCTTTAGCAAACATTTTGGGGCATATGTGATGCGTCGCAACCTTTAAAGTGATTATAACCACTATTTGGTGTCATTTCCATGATATTGTGATACCTCTTTCTACATGCTCGTCATTTTTCCCAGTGTCTCATGTTTGCACAAACATACGCATTGCATTCTACATCATTGAAGAGAATTCAATGTTTATATTTCTCGACATTACTATTGAAATCTACTACGTCCGATTTTTTTTCACTATGACTATTAAGAAGTTCAGCCTCGTGCATAATAGAGCTATTATCACCTGCAACGGGTTTAAAACATTCATTAATTATGCATAAAGTGAGATGCTTCCATATTCTAAGGTAGTGGTGCAAGTGATATGCACCCAAGGGGCAGTCAAATCACTTATATCAAAAGCCACTCGGCGGACTACCTCTGTCTATTGCTCTCTCTTTAGTAGAGAGCTTATGTGCAACTACTCGAAAGTCTAGCCTCCAAGTACGATGATGGTGATGTTATCGAAAGCATGTTGCACACCAGTCTTGTTGTCTTTGGCTACTTTGGCATATGCACTGCATCAAATGAGTGCATATGGAAATACAGAGTGAGAGAGTGATCCTAAAATCTTTCTATTCGAGGTGGCACAAGAGAAGAGGAACAACGTCAATCCCTTATCCTATCTCATTGATGCCATTACGTCAATCCCTTATCCTATCTCATTGATGCCATCCCCGTCATGGATAGTGGCAAACTTGGAGGAATGACAAGGGAAGCAAGAGCCATATATGGAGGAGTTAAAGAGGCTCTAGGGATAAAGATGAGCATGAACATTGGTGATGAGTAGGAAGCAATACCATCAAATATGGTAGTGAAATCCTATTGAAAGGACAATGAGAAGGAAAAGACTAGGGAGACAGGTCAGGACCACCACCAAAAGAGAAACATTGGGTGTGCAGAAGCACATAGAAGCACACAGAAATAAAATCTATGCCAATATATAGAGAAAGAAAGAGACAAGGAGAGAGAGAGAGATTTCCCTCTCGGCACAAGTGACAACCACACCCTCTTTGATTGAGATACTTATTGAGATGAGATGAACTTGTAGATGTCATAGCTATCTCCTTAAACAAAGGTTGTAGTGAACTAAGAGAGAATGAAAAAGCTCATACGAAGAATCCGATGAGCTATGATTACGCATGGCATAGCACTCCCCACACACCACACAAACTGCACCATGTCGAGAGAGAGAGAGAGAGAGAGAGAGAAGGAGAGAGAAAATGTGCTTTATGTGTGACTGCCTATCCACATGTTTATATGTCAGTCCTTATTTTTCATTTACCTCATGCATGATGTCACATGTTTAATATGGTCCCTTCAACTCATGAGAGAGCAAAATAGACAAAGGTGGCATTCAGAAAGAGAGAGAGAGAGAGAGATGACTATTTTTGGCACCTTGCATTCTTTTGACAGCCATGGTCATTGATGGTTTCTTCGTAAGTTCATTGAACTTGGATGACCATCTTCGGAGCATCCTTTGTGACTTCTAAACTTTAGCAAATAAAGTATAATTCAAGTTTTTAAGTGAGTCCCTATCTACCATTTTTTTAGTAGGAGAGTTATTTTATAGCCTTTGACGAAAACAAGTTTGTGAACAAATCCTCTCAATCCTCTTTACCCTTGGATGTTACTAAATGTTCAAGCTCAATCTCAAGACATAAATCCTTAGTGGCTCAAGTTACTATCTCTAGTATCCACTTGCTAAGACCCCTAATTTTTGTACACATCCTTTGGCATTCATTAGCCACTATTGTAACAACAAAGGCAGCTACTTTTGTATTTTCCCAAGGGGTTCAATCCTCATTGTTGGAGAACTTTGGCACTAAGTGCCCCACCTACATAGACTAAGAATTTTTTATGTGTGTGTTCTTGGGAAGGCTACTCTAAAGCCACCCAAGGGTTCAAAGTGCATACAGGGCTACTGTAAGCCTCCCCCCCTTCCCCCCATCTTTGGTGCCAACTCCATCTACCTTTGCAAGTGTGGTGATCAAATTTTTAAAGTATTGTCCTCTTTAAGAAGGGATATAAAATGTATATCATTTCCAACCTGAGTTCTTCAAGTGTGTTGTATTTATAGTCGTTCACACCTATGTTCATCCCAAAAGAGGAAAGGTTGAATGGCACAAATTATAATTTGTGGAAGGACACGATCAAAGATTATTTGTACACAAACCTATTGTATGAAGTTGTAGATGTCATTGAACTCAAACCTAACAAGGATAGTGATCTTGCTACATGTAATTTATGGAACATTAAAGATAAGTGCTCCCTAGGAAAACTCTTATTAGCTTGTGATGAGTTAACAAAAGGGCATATTACTTCTTGCAAAACTTCTCATGAAACTTGGAAGATACTTCAAGATTTATATCAAGATAAGACTCCTTCAAGAATTTTTGCCCTAGAAGTAGAATTCCATAATATAAGAATTAGGCCCCAGGACCCTATCACTAAGTCATTTTCACTTTTGAAGATTATCAATGCAAACTTGCATTATGTGGCATGCAAGTTTTGAGTGAACATATGGTTATTAGGCTTCTAAACAAACTCCAAAGTCATATGAGACATTTTTGGTGACCTCCTACAATAGAAGTAAACTCTTGACTTGGGAAGAAGTATGGAGACTTTTGCTCCTCCATGACTCATGAGAAAAGTCTTAAACATCTCAAGACATAGCTATAAAAGCTAAATGATCCTTCAACAAGCCTAAGTACTCTAGTCATCCATCTAGAAATTCCTCTAAACAAAGCTCCAACAATTCATCCAAGAAGTTTACATGTAATTATTGCACGAAATAATGATATATTGAGAAATTTCGTTATAAGAAAAAGAATAGCTTGAAAGCATCTACACTAAAAACAAATCTAAGTTTTACACACATAGATCTCATTGTTTAAGCAAATATCTATTCACCTCAATAGAATCCACTGCTTTGGTCACTTCTAACTCATCCCAAAAATGGATATTTGATCGCGGAGCTACCTCCCACATGTGCAAGGATTGTGAATCTTTTCACGATTTAGAAGACCACAAAGGTGAATTCTAATTAGGAAACAACAAGAATCTCCCAATCGAAGGAAAAGGCAAAGTACAAAATATAAATCATAAATTAGAATGTAAATATTTGTCAAATGTACTCTTTGTGCCTAATATTTGCATGAATATCCTCTTAGTCAACTGATTACCACAAACAAGTCCTCTTTGACAAAACATCAGTGAAAGTGATTGATTTTACCACCCAAGATATAATAGCCGGAGGTATTGAAGACAAAGTTTTATACAAGAGTTCATGATTCCTCACTAAGGAATCCATTTCCACACTTTGGCATTAGAGATATGGCCATGCCTCCTACCTAACCAAGATCTCAACATCTCAATCGGTTAAGGGTGCCAAAGATTGGTCAAGTGCAAGATGTGTGCCAAGCTTGCACTCAAGGAAAACAACACAGGGTTCCTACCCGAGCAAGGAATCCTCTAGCCCTTGTCCACATGGACCTCTATGGACCTATGAATACCCCATTGTTAAGTGGAACATGCTACTTATTTCTCTTAGTAGGTGATAACACTAGATATATACGGGTATATTTTCTCAAATGTAAGGAAGATACTTTCTCCAAATTTAGAGAGTGGGTCTATCAAGTTCAGAACAAAGCATCCACCTTAGTCAAGACTATCAGATATAATGGCAGTGGTGAGTTTATCAATCATGACTTTGATCACTTCCTAAAGCAAAAAGGCATCAAAAGACAAGTCACATAACCTCATACTCCGTCTCAAAATGGAATCACCAAAAGGAAGATCCACTTGTGTGATCTAGAAAACCACTCCATCACTATTTCAAAAAGATGTAATCTTCGATGAATCTTCAAAATACTCAACTAAAGATCCAAGATCAAGTTCTAGTCCACCCATCTACACTTTAGAGAGGGAGACACAATTATTTCCAAGCATATTTTAGAAGCAAGTACTTCCCAACGACCTATAATATCTCAAAGGATCATTGAGAAGGAAGAACAAGAACAAAGACACTATGTAAATTATGCACGTATGCATCAGATCCAACAAATTCTAACTTTAAAGAAGCTCAAGGCCAACTAGAGTGGGAAGAAGCTATGCAGATTGAGATGGATGCAATTCAAAAGAGCAATACTTGGACACGTGTACCAAATCCTTCTAGTCATCAAGTCAAGGATTCAAGTGGTTGTATAAGGTCAAGTAGAAGTCAAATGGAACTTTGGACGATTACAAAGCAAGACTCATAGCAAGAGGATTGAAAGGTTCCCAACTATTTGGGTCGTTCTTGTCTCAAGTGCTCACTTCAAATGGCCCATCTACCAATTTTATGTAAAACGTTATTTCCTCAATGGTGAGCTTCAAGAAGTGTATGCAGAACACTTGAAGGTTTCAAATCAGAGGAAAGGAAGATCATTTCCACAAACTTCACAAAGCACTTTATGGACTTAAGTAAGCTCCGCATGCCTAATATGAGAAAATACACAAGTTCTTTGAAGATAAAGGATTTCATTGAAGCACCATCAATGCTAATCTCTACATCTATAAAAAAGAGTCCCTAGTTGCCATCATCATCCTTTATGTAGATGACTTGATCTTGACAAGTCGAGATGATGTCTGCATAAAATTTATCACCAATCAACTTCACCTTGAGTACTCAATGAAAAATATTGGCTTGCTTCACTACTTCTTAGGCATGAACATTTGGAAGATGAAAGGATACATATTCCTATCTCAAAAGAAGTGCTACTCTGATCTATTTTCTAGGTATAACATGTACCAGTGTTGCTCACTATCTACATCATTTGACCCCAAATTCAAGCTCACACTAGAGGACACATCATCATTCATGGATGTGCATGACTATTGAGAATTAGTTGTCTCTTTACTATACCTAGTCAACAATAGACCAAGCATTGCCTATGCAATTGGTATTCACAACCACTTTGCACATTAGCCTCATCACATACATTGGCAAGTTGTTCAGAGTTTACGTTGTTACCTTGGCCTTACCAATCATCTTTGGTACAAAGGGGGCATTGATCTTGCAAGATATTATAATTCAAATTGGGCTAGTGATCTTGATTCTCAATGGTCTAGTTTTGGGTACATATTCTTGCTTAGATTAGGACCTATCTTTTTGGCAAGTAAGAAGCATCTGGCATTGGTATTTTGTAGGATACTCCTACATGCATCTGCATCAATAGTCAATCCATCACCAAGAATCTAGTGCTCCGTGCTTAGACCAAGCACATCAAGATCCATTACCACTTCATCCACGAGAAGGTCCTATCACAAAGATTACCCTAGAGCAATGTACCTCTCTAGAGAACCTAGTGGACATGTTCATGAAGGCTCTACCTACAATTTTGCTCCAATGCTTGGAGGACCTCTACAACATTCAATTGCTCCAAAATGTTGTTGTAGAGGGGGGTGTTGATGACATGAGTTCATCTTTTTCATTTGCATTTGTATCTGTATGAGTGCATCTCCATTTCGTAACTAGAAGACACTCCAGTTTACATTATTTTAGTAGTATTTCATTGTATTTGGGTACCTATCTCACATGGGATGTACTTTAGAGAGCCTCCTCCAACTCTATATAAGGAAGGCCTCTCCCCCAATTTGTACTTGATTAAAATTTTGGAGAGCCTACTTCATGCTCTTGGCAAGCTCACTCTAATCCACGTGAGTTTACGCATTTCTTGGTCTCCTCACTTTGAGTCTCATACTCTTCCATTTTGTGAGTAGACTCATCTTTTCATTTTTTTTCACATGTATAGTCTCTACAATTACATCATCATCGGTGTCTTGTTGCACCAAACTTTAAAAATAGGGAACAAACTAAATGTTAATTCTAGATAGCAAGTGGGTTAGGTCCTCCTATTGATATATTTTGGTAGTGATGTGCGTGAACATAATTAGGACCACCGGAGCACTTTTTTCCCTATTTAGGAGGGTTTTTCCCCCCGGCTTGTGTATTTGCCTATTACCCTAATGGTGACTTATCTTTTTATGTTCACTTGGTAATACATTCACTATTGTGTGTTGCACTCCAAGCTTCTTCTTCTTCCTTGTGATATTCACATCCTTTCGCATACCACAAACTACAACAATTGGTATCAGAGCATGTTGCTACTTCATATAGGGCATCATTGACACCCCTCGGGTCATAGTCTCAAAATCGCACAAAAATTAGTGAGCATACTGAGGGTAATTAGGAGTCAAAACAGCTTCACTTTGTGGTGTTGAAATTTTAATATGAGCTCGTTTTTGCCTATGAATGCACTATCATAATGCTTGTGCACTCAATTTTGTCCTTTTGTGATAAACATATATATAGGTTTTGGTTCAACAATACAAGCACCTCAAAGTTAGCTACAGGTTTAACAGAGCTCCATATGTAGTTCTATTCAACTTTTTGATATACAATCATTTTTCTACATAAAGGTATTTTAGTGAGTAGCCATGGTTGAAAGCAATGGTGTATTCTGTGTGTTGGTTGTTGAGGACAAGTTGCATGGTACCAATTAACCATTATGGGCATATATGATGCATCATATATTGGTCGCAAAAGGACCATGGAATATTATGTAGGGTGTTGAGAAATGACCTACTACATCTACAAATGTAGTTATTGAAGGTGATGCCGATGGCACTGAAGATGATGATCTTCATATTCCTGTTCGTGCCATAGTTCTTGCTGCACCTATTGTAGAGAAACTTTGTTGGGATGGCAGAGATGCTCATGAATATGCATTGATAGCTTTTTCTATCAAATGTGTCAGTATCCCTCACATTTGCTCTTGCAAAGTAGCAAAGGATCATTGGGATACACTTACCACTTTATACTAGGCAATAAATGAGGCTCGTGTTGGTTACCTTAAAAAACAATTGGACAGTGAGCATATGAATGAAGGAGATTCAATGGATAGTTTTTTGACAAAGATCAAAGGATTCAAAGACCAATTGGTTTTTGGAGATGAATTCTTGCAAGATAGTTCACTTGTGCAGATCATTCTTAATGGTGTTCCAAATTCATATCAAAGTTTTGCTTTTACGCTTTGGTTGATGATGAAAGGCAATCCAAATGACTTAACATTTGAGGAGTTAGTCTCTATTTTATTGTAGTAAGATCAATCTGGACAGAACAGGTACATTATGCATGTTTCATATCAAGCTTTCTTAGCTAGTCAGAAAAGCAAAGGTAAATGGAGCTCATCTATTAGTAAGCAAAAATCTATAATTCTGCACAGTAAAAAAGGGAAGACAAAGACGAGAAGAAAATAGAAAAGCAGAAACAGTTCTACAAATACTAGAAAGGAAATGATTTTGTCATAAAGATTTGTCCAAAAATTGTTGCAAAAGAGGCAAAGAAGAAAGAGGCTGGAGTGGTTGTTGTAGAATCCTCTACACCTAATTGAGAGTCTACTAAATCTTGTGTAGAATGAAGATTGGATGTTTACTATTGTTTGCAGCTATGACCCATCTTCTCATGGATAGTGTATGTTTGTAGTAGACTCAGATGTTTGGTACTTTGATAGTGGGGAAACCAAACATATTACCTCGGAGTGCAGCTTCTTTAGTTCACTTGAGCCTTCCCCTATAGGGGATACTATCACATGCACTAACAACTACTCTTATTCTATAATGGGAGTTGGTAAGATCATTTTGACTACTATTGATGGTAGTTCTTTCACATTATTGAATGCTTCATTTGTGCTAGGGATCAAGAAAGATTTGTTGTCTATACAACATTAGCCAAGATCGACTTGGTTGTCGAATTTCTTGACGATAGAAGTACAATTCATGATCTATCGAATGGTGATGTTATTATTGCTTCTGGCATTTTATTTCTTGGTTTGTATAAGCTCATAGAGCATGTAAAATCTATGAATGATTTAGCATGTGTAGTACATTTTTTGGCTTTCTCAGATGCAAAGCTTTGGCATGCATCCTTTATTCATCTGAATTTTGCTAGTTTGCTAAGCCTACAAAAAATGAAATGATGTCCTCTCTGCTCAAACTTGAGGCACGTGATAAACATGTTTGTAAAGAAAGTATTTTGGGTAAAATGTAACATTCCTCCTTCCCAAAAGATATTTCAATTAGAGCTACTTAGAAGTTGCAACTTGTTCACATTGATGCATGTGGTCCTATGTAGGTACCTTTTTTTGGGACTACCTTTACTTCATGAATTTTACTGACGATTTTAAGTGCTTCAAACAGTTTTTTGTTTTGGCTCAAAATATGTTAGCATGTAAAAATGGACACCCTCTGTTTTGATCAAGTGGAGGAATACATGTCTTCTAATTTTAATACATTTCTGGATGAAGGTGGGATAAAAAATTAGTGTATAGTGTTGTATATACCTCAATAGAATGGAAAAAATGGGTCTCTCATGGGTATAGTGAGGTGTATGGTCAAAAGTAGGCTTTACCACATAGCTTCGAGATTGAGGCTATTATGTGTGAAACACATGTACGTAACAGGTGTCCCACCTGTTACACTTATGTGTTCCTCGAGTAGCTTTGATGTGAGCCTTTTCCCTATACATGGGCACTTTTTACTCTAGTGTTGGCTAGATGTTTTTTCCCCATGTTACCACATACATGATTCACCCATATGTGATGGTACTTTGTACTTAGGGATATTATTCAGCTCTCACTTCAGTTCAGTTCATTGTCAATAGAGAGAGTTATTCCAGCCATCATCTTCTCCATGTGTCTTTCAGCATTTGTGCTCCTTGTGTGTGCTTCTCACATGTCTCTCACACTTCTACACACACCCAACAGTGGTATCAGAGCAGGTTCAGCTCCTTCTCAAGTTTTGGTTTTTCACATCACGGTGTGCGTGCACTTTTAATAGTGCAAATCGACTTCGAAGCATAGAACACTGAATTTTAGTAGCCAAAAAAACACTTACACCATATGGCATGCATTTTACCCCCATTTTGAAGCCATTCGTGCAGTCAAAATTGCTATCTAAGTGACAGTTTGTGAGCCAAAATTTCAGCATTCATTTCAAATTTTGTTGAAGTGAAAATTTTGTCACATTCTTGTTCCTTAGTGAAATGGCAGGCAACAATGACTTGTTTGGCATGCTTCAAGCTGAAGATAAACTTGATGGGATCAACTATCCGATGTGGTCTTACATGATGAAGCATGTTCTTGTTTTGCAATCTCCAACCATGCAGGAATGGCTATGAGTGTCCTGATGGTTGTCATCTTTGCCACAGGGCTATAGGTCTCATCATAATCTATACCAAATGTTTGAGCATACCCTTTCACGACAAGTCTAGCTTTATACCTAGACACACTTCCATCTGCATACCTCTTTGTCTTGTAGACCCATTTGCATCCAATAATCTTCTGACTATTTGGTTAGGAACCAAATCCCATGTCTCATTCTCCATCAATGCATCATACTCTTCTTGCATAGCTTTCTCCCAATTTTCCTTACCTTTTGGCTCTTCATATGTAGAAGGGTCTTCATCTGCTTTCACCATGTAAGCATAATCTTTAGTAGTCAAGAAAGAAGTGTCATAGCTATACCTTGTAGGTTGCCATTTGTGTCTTGATGACCTTCTAAGTTGTCCACTTCTTGAAGCTTTTGGTTCATCACATTCTGGATCAAACCTTGGTACTTCTTCAACTTCAACTTGTACTTCATTGTTCTCTTCTTCATCAAATATATGAACCTTTGATTCACCTTTTTTTTATTCAAAACTTCTTCATCACCTGCATGATTATTGATTGTACCTGCATACCAAGTACCTTGCTCATCAAATGTAACATCCTTTGATACAAGGAATTGCTTTGTGGATGGAATCCACAACCTATAACCCACCTACTTGTCATCATATCCAATGAACACATACTTTTTAGCTTTAGGTTCCAATTTATGCCTCAACTCAGATGGCACATATGCATAAGCCAAACACCCAAACACTTTGCAATGATCTAAGGTAGGTCTCTTACCCCACCAAGCTTCATATGGTGCCATACCCTTCAAAGCTTTATATGGTAACCTATTAACCAAGTATGTAGCTATATTTACAGCCTCAGCCCACAAATAATTTGGACAATTTTTCTCCTTCATCATTGATCTTGCAAACTCAATTAGAGTTCTATTTCTCCGTTCTGCTACACCATTTTGTTGAGGAGAGTGCCTGCAAGTAACTTCCCTTTTTATACCTGCATTCCATAATTAATCACTAAACTCATTAGAAAAATACTCTCCCCCTCCATCTGACCTTAGTCTCTTCAACTTCTGACCTGTGATTCTTTCTGCATACACATGATAATGTTTAAATGTATTGAATACCTCTGATTCATCTTTGATCACATATATAGTGATCCACTTGGTAGCATCATCAACATAATCACATAATATCTTGAACCATTTATATTGTAGTCCTTTGATGGTCCCCAAACATCTGTGTGTACCAACTCAAGCTTCTCTAAATACATGAAACCATGCTTAGAATATGATTTCTTATGAGCCTTACCTAATTGACATGCCTCACATCTATATGTCATATATTGGCCTGCAGCATTAGGCAATCCAAGCACTGAACCATTGTTAACCATATCTTTAATACCTCTTTCATTGAAAGGTCCAAGCCTTTTATGCCAAAGATCTAACTCAGAGATCTTATGCCCTCCATAAGTGAACAAGGCATGACCAACATTACCTTGAATCTTCAATGTGAAGAGTCTTCCTTCTTTCTTTCCTGAAACAATTTGTTTATACCCATTGCAAGGGTCTTCCACAAAAACTCCATCATTGGTGAACCTTACTTCATCACCTTTTTCAACAATTTGCCTTACATTTATCAAATTCTTTGGAATTGTAGGAACATACAAGACCTTACTCAGAAGAGTACTTCCATCCTTGGCCTTCACTGATCCAATTGACTTCACATTGTGCTTTATATTATCACCTATTTGAACTACATGATTAGTTACCTTATTCTCCAAATCAGTCATCAAGGCTATATTACCACTGAGGTGATTACTACACCCTGAGTCAATGTAGAAAACTCTTTGGTCTTCACTTTGTCTTTCACAAGTTGCATTCATAATAAAAGTTGAATCCTTCTTCTAATCTGAAGCATAATTGTAGTAGATATTGTTGTAGGATTGACTTTGGAATCCTCTACCTGCATTTCTTCCAAAGTAACCTCTACTAACTCTACCTCTGAAATTACCTCTTTGATTTCTACCACCTCTTCCTCTTGAATTAAAGTTCTGATTATATCCTCCAATTATTGCTTCTTCCTCTTCCTCTACCTTTGCCACCTCCTCTTCCTCTTAGGAAGTTGGTTTGACTAGTTGTACCTTCTTCTTCATTTAGTTGTTGTTTACCTTTGTTATTCTTCTTCTTATATTTTGAATACATTGCTTGACTTGCACTCTTATCACCATCACATTTGACATCCTGCTCAAAAGTTAGCATGTGTCCTAGCAACTGATTTAAATCAGGAGTGAAATGATCTAGTGACAATTCAGTAGACAAAATGAATGGCTTCCGTTTCTCATCTCCTTTCAAACCTGTGAGGATTTGCCTTACCAATTTATCCTCCTCAATATCTTCATCAACTGCCCCTAATGCATCTGCAATGTCCTTCATCCTTGTTACATAATCAGAAATGGATTGAGAAGCTTTCTTTTTAAATGTAGTGAACTTTGCCCACAAAGATGCCTTCCTTGACTTTGTAGTATTTTGGAAATGCCCTTCCAAAGCATTCCATATGTCACTTGCACTTTCAAGTCCTCTAATATGTGGTAGCAAATAGTCATTGACTCCCATATAGATAATGCTCCTTGCTTGAGCATCCTTCTTCATCCAAGTCTTCAAATTTGAGAGTTCATCCCTAGTTGGAACACTAGGATCTCTGAATTGTGGTTTTTCTTTTTCACATGTGATGTAACCTATCACGTCTTTGCTCATGAGATGAGCTTCCATCCTCATTGACCAAGCTGGATAGTTTTCTCTATCCAATTTCTCTATCTCAAGAGAATCTCCCATCCTTTCTTCACCTGTGTATTAAATTCTTCAAGCTTTATGAAGAATAAGTGTACCTTTACTTTGAATGAAATTCCTTTTGATCTTCTTGTTAGCTTCAGACCTCCTTCTCAAGCTTTCTCTTTAAAATTTCACCTTTTGAACCTTCAAGTGTTGATTTTTGTATGATTGCAGCAGTCGGGGCCCTCCTTTGTTCTATTTTGATGATTCTGGCTCTGATACCACTGATGGAGAGTGTTAATCTCCAAAAGGACAAGCTATCCTTGATTTTAGAACACTAATATATCAACAATAACTTAAAACCTTTACCAATTTGAAGGACCAATACCAAATTATCAAAATTTTGAACTAACTGTGAAGAGAGTCACTACTCAGAAAGTCGGTTGCATATAACTCATTCATTGACTGATCAAATGTGTAAAGTTTTTTATGAAAGTTTGTACAAGGTTTTGCCTATAGATTATGCACCTTGTCCAAGTTAAATCATCTCATAAGATTCAATAGATCTTGAGAAATGATTCAAACAATTCACCTATGTCTAAAACTATACTTCTCTACAGTGCACCTGTTGCAACTTCACTTCTTCACATTTACACATGTAAATGTTCGTACTCTCAATTCTCTCAGCCTGATCACAATTAGGATGTGAAAACTTGTACAGAGGTCAATCAACTATAGACTTAGACTTGTACAAAAGCATTTCACAAAACATTAAACACAGAAGGAGTACTTAGCAAAAGATCGGGCGCAATTTTTCTTCTTCTCTGAAAAATTTTACATCTGAATGATGAGAGAGATCTTCTACACTTCTAAAGTGTCTTATGACTCCTAGAACTTCTAATTCATCACTTCTCATGCTCTCTCATACTTGTCTCGACTTTCTACTTGTATATATAGGCATATATGTACAAGCTCATGACCATACAAGAGGTATAAGTGAGCTAACTACAAATTAATGTACATATGTATACAAGTCTTCATTTCTTGATCATGTTCTATCTTCAATCTTCAATTGTTGATCTTTTCTTCATCCTTTGACTTCAAGTCTTTATCCAAAACATCAAATTTCGGTTGAATTGTACCAACATTTCATGTACTAAGGAGACATCAATTAGCTCCAAAGATGTGTATGACACTTTGCTACCTCTTTTTATAGGTGGATAGTCAAGTGGTGGTCCAAATGAGGTAATTTCTTAGCCCTTATAGGTTTCACATGATGATGCAGATCATTCCATTTTTTATGCAAATTTACAAGATGCACTTGTTAATGAGAGGGCCAATATAGAGGATGCAAAAACTATGCCTAAATGGCTGGTGCAGATTTGCGAGATAGCAAATTAGATGCACCTCTGTCATAGCATACTTGTTCATGCTCTCATAGTGCTTGTTTTGCATCAGATTGCTCTATTACGGTTGCCTCTAGTCTTTGTGCTGAGAATGAGCCCTTTTTTTAATGAAGTTCAAAATTCAAAAAATTGGATGGCTGCATGCAATCCAAATATGATGCTTTATGAAGAATGGTACTTGGTCTTTATGTGATTTCTTTCTCAACTAACTATAGTGACAAGGGTTTATTTTTGTCTTTAGATTTCTTTCTTCACCTAAAGCTTTCTGATAGCTATCCTAGGGTTTTCAACAAATCTCTTTACCACTTAATTAAAAGCATTTGTTAATGTTTTTGGATTTCTCTTGAAATCCTTTTAAGTATAGGCAAATACAAGTTTCACCTTCCACAAATTTAAGTACGGTTGGTCACAGTTGCTAACACATACTTGGAGTAAAAACTTCTATCATATATGTCACTTCTATTTAAAGAAGTTTTAGAATTTGGCATGATTTATTTATCCTTTTGGTTTGAAATCACTTTTACATAATCGTTTATGATCTTGATGGGATCCCAATTTCCATTAACTTCAACATTGCTTTCCGAGCAACTTCTGCTTTGCTCAAATCTAAAAGACATTGTTTTAACCCATCACCTACATTTCAATTTCTATTTATGAAATTAATTATGTCAATTCTTAACAAGTTTGGTTACTTTGTTCCCCCCTCTTTGAAGAGTTTTCATCCTTGAGAATTGTAAAATCTATGGATTCATTCACGAGTAGAGAGTCACTACTATGAATCCTCTCATCATTGGACTATTTAATCATTCATATACTTATCTAGGTCTTGAAAGCATCTAAAGGATGTATGAGAAAGGAATCTAGTTTCAATATTCAACAAACATCTTCTTCATGTGGCTCGACAACCATGTGTCCTAAAATATTCATGAACCCCTTCTTCATCTTAGGGAATGAATTCTCTTGTTTACGAAATATACAAGTTCGTGTTCTTTTCTTTTAGGAAAGGTGGTTAGGTTTCAAGGTTAATTAAAGTATTAAAGTATGCTATTGAGGAGATATTTTTTTTCTACCTTAAGAATTTAAAGTTTCTCTATTAAAAACTATTGCATTCCCTAATGAGAACCTCTTTTGTCTTTCTTCTTGAGATGCAAATCTCTTGAATGAATTAAGCCTTAAAATAACTTGGAACTTCTTCTATGAGGATAAAGTTTTCATAATTCAATCCATTTTATACTCTCTTTACACCCTTTTATATTAAAAGGCATAATTTTGAATCAAGATATTGATTCACTTAGTGGTATTTTCAACTAAGAGCTTTATCCTAGATTGACTTAGTTAAAATAACCTTGATTAAAAGGATCTTCAAGCTCTTTCTCTTCATAAATCCATGTAGCATTTATGATAAAGAACTACAAAATCCTTATTGGGAAGTCTCATTACTTAAATGAGACTATACTAGTCTTACCAAAAACCTTTATGAAGATTTAGAAAGTGCTTTCAACTTCATGATCTTCAAGATTTACAATTAATGGATAGTTGAAGTGCTTCCTGGTGATATTCTTGACCATCATATACTTCATCTTTATCTATGAAGTTTTAATTCCCGTTGGGATGGAGTTTCACTTGAATTCATGAGCTCAAAACTAAAACATACCTACCATCTTAAGGTCTAATGTCCCATACCATCATTCCTACATTAAATATAAAGTATAATGTTCCATACCACCAGACTTCATATACGACATTGATGTGTGGATTATATTTATCTTAAAGTCTAGAAGCTTTGTCTAATTATACAATATCTTTTACTCAAACTATTTTGTACTAGAATTTGAAGCCAATGAATTACATGCATGTTTTCCATCTTGCTTAGGTTTCTAGGGCTTGCAACACAATATCACTTCATGATCTTGATTATCCGAAGCCTATATTGGAATCTCTAAACCTTTTGATGAAATAAGCATACATCCTATGGAATAAACATCCCTCCTAATGTAATAAACATCCATCCTTCATTTCTAATGTTTTGGGTGTAATTCCAAGTGCCTTGAATTATATTCAAGATCTAGCTAACTTTTTCTCAACTAATTATAGTGAGAAGGGTTTATTTTTGTCGTTAGATTTCTTTGTTCATCTAAAGCTTTCTAATAGCTACCCTCGGGTTTTCAACAAATCTCTTTACTACTTAATTCTAAGCATTTGTTAATGCTTTTGGATTTCTCTTGAAATCCTTTAAAGGATAGGCAAATACAAGTTTACTATTGCATTTAATAGAGAGGTCCCAATATTGAAGTCTACGGTATCATGCACACATCAATTTGTAGGCAACGTTCCATAAAAATTTATCTTCAGCTCTCCTCTCTTTTTCATTTGACTAGCTCTCCTCTCTCTCTCTCTCACAGTTTGAGTGATTCATTTACAAACAAATTGAAAGCCCGAAGATTCATGGTGGGCATGTCCAATATGTATGATGTTTTTTTTTTTCATAAATCAGATAAGCCAAGTGTGGAAATTATGGAAACACGCAATAACATAATACATTCCCCTGTTTATCCTATTTGTGTTTTGTTTTCACAATAAATTTGAACATGAGTTCCTTATCGAAGAGGGTTTTAACATGAGTTCCTCAAAATGCGTCTTTAAACACATGTATACTTCAAACAAATAATCTTGACAATAATTCCACAATACTGAAAACAATGTCACCACAGATATCCCTTTTTTAATTCATATAGATATCTCAAGCATCCATACGGAAAAGTTAAAGAACATTTAAGAAAAAATCTATTTTCTATCTTGGTAGAACCTCCACCTTACTCATCATAGTCCATGATGACGTTTGGAGCAAATACCTAGAATTAACAATTAAATCACCTTCCACAAACTTAAGTCATGTTGGTCACAGTTGCAGCACATACTTGGAGTACAAACTTCTATCATATATGTCACTTCTATTTAAACAAGTTTTAGACTTTGGCATGATTTATTTATCCTTTTGGTTTTAAATCATCTTTTCGTAATCTTTTATGATCTTGATAGGATCCCAATTTCCATTGACTTAAGCATGCCAAGGAATTGATTTTTAAGAACTTCCTCTTTGCTCAACATCTAAAAAATGTTCTTTTACCCATCATCTACATTCCATGTTTCTATTTATGGAATTAATTGTACCAATTCTTAACAAGTTTTGGTACTTTCTTCCCCCCTCTTTGAAGAGTTTTGGTCCTTGAAAATTGTAAAATCTATGGCTTCATTCACAAATAGAGAGTCACTACTATGAATCCTCTCATCATTGGACTATTCAATCATTCATATACTCGTATGGGCCTTGAAAGTATCTAAAGGATGTATGAGAAAGGAATTCTAGTTTCAATATTCAACAAACATCTTCTACATGTAGCTCGACAACCATGTGTTCTAAAATACTCATGAACTTCTTCTTCATCTTTGGGAATGAATTCTCTTGTTTACAAAAAATACAAGTTCATGTTCTTTTCTATTAGCCGAGGTGCTTAGGTTTCAAGGTTAATGAAAGTATAAAAGTATGTTATTGAGGAGGTCTTTCGGGGTACATCTTTTGGTAACTTAAGAATTTAAAGTTTCTATGTTAAAAACTATTGCATTCCCTAAAGAAAACCTCTCTTTGCTTTCTTCTTGAGATGCAAATCTCTTGAATGAATTAACTTGGAAGTTCTTCCAAGAGGAGGAAGTTTTCATGATGCCTTGAATACTTTTCACCATTCTTGTTGGTGAAAGCAAGCTTTTCTCATATTTGCTTTCCCTCAGTGTCTTTGATGCCATCAACTTAGAGCTTTACATCATGAGACTTTTGAAACAATTTTGGGGTGCCATCCTTTTTTGGGACGCATAATCAAGAACTCTTTTCGAACCTTTTTCAATAAACTACATCTAAGTATGTCTTATACTTAGAGTAGTGGTATTGTAGGTTCTCTAAAGTAATGTAAGAATATACCTTGAAAAACTTTTTAGGGGATGTTACATGTATCCAGATGCCATCTACTTAAGATATCTCATTAAAAGCTTGTTTTGGAACCATCTCTAAGTATCTTCATTGTACTTAGAGTTAGCATTGACTATGTTGGGTTTTCTTATACTAATGTATACATGACATTGAACCCATGCCATAATGAAAAATCTTTGACCCAAGAACTTTCCAAAGTCATTAAGTGACTTAGATATTTGGTTGTTAGCTATTTCATGCATACATTGCTTTGGGATAACATTATATTGAAAAGATTTGACTCGAAGACCTTTTCCAAGTTATTAAAGAACTTAGATGTGTTCGAGTAATTTTCAATTCATTTCTTCCTTACCAATTCATAAGGGAATTTCCTCGTTAAATTTACTTCAATCTCTAAGCAAGACATACTAATGTAAAGTTTACATTAAGTATTTTGACATCTTAGCATCATCTTGAGAAGAAATCACCCAATATTCTACAAAATCTAGATAACTAAATTTTATAAATACCTTACCTTAACTTCTTTCTAAGTGTGTTGCTTGTATTTAGGAGTGAACTATCTATTGAAGACCATGTTCACTTTATCCTTTCCGTCTTGTACTCAAATAAGAAATGAATATAAATGCATTTATGTAGATGCATGCCATCAATGGTATGCTCATGTGTTAGACTTAAGAAATGGCATGCAAGAGATGGTTGAAACACACCCTAAGAGGGAGGAGCAAGTAATCTTCAACCATGGATTTTAGGGCAAGTGGTTAGCCCATTGTACTCCTAGCCGATAGATCATGAGTTCAATTCCCACAATTGGTATTAGAGCATAGGAAATAGGATTGGGAAAAGTGGATGGAAGGTGTGCATGATGCTTTCAAAGATAAGCCCAACAAAGATTAGAGTGTAGGCTTCCAAACTTTAGTTGGTGGGAGCACAAACCTTTAAATGGTGGTTCTACCAACCTTCAACTGGTGGGGTTGTCAACCTTTAGTTGGTGGGGTTGCCAAACCTCAATTGGTGGGGCTTCCAACCTTGGGATGGTTAGGTTGTCAACCTTTAGTTGGTGGGACCACAAATCTTCAACAAAGTGGGGTTTCTGACCTTCGGCTAGCAAGGCCACCAACCTTGTGTGAGGATCTATATATCGGGTGACCAAACATTTGTTGCAATATATACAAGGAACAACCAAGCATGCTAGATTATAATTTTGGGTGACCAAACCATTGTGACCTCTTGAATAAGTGGAAAGAGTTGAATTCATGCATGGTATAATCCCTACCCAAATGATTATGAATGCCATCTCACTTTACACTTGATAAATTGAATCCAGTAGAAAGTATGGTGGATGGTGATGCATGTTAGCTCAATTAGTTTGACTCCTTGAATCTTGAGGTGGGGGTAGGGGTTAAAACCTTGCTAGATGCGATTGACATGTATGGGCCTTAGGCCAATTTAGACCCAATTTCCTTACCGCCTTCACGACACTGCTTGTTGTATCACTTTTGAGTAGTCTTAACCCCTACTTTGTGGGATATGAGGGGTCCCATAGGTACTATGCGCATTCACTT
Source organism: Ceratopteris richardii (assembly GCA_020310875.1). Lineage (NCBI taxonomy): Eukaryota > Viridiplantae > Streptophyta > Polypodiopsida > Polypodiales > Pteridaceae > Ceratopteris > Ceratopteris richardii. The sequence goes on along the minus strand of CM035409.1, from coordinate 105,416,418 downwards.
TTATAGTTGTTCTTTCAATCAACTCAAGCAAAGGGGGATTAAGCTTTGATTGACCTTCCTCTTTTTTTTTTTTAAGATAAGAGTGGATTAAATATCCTTGCCTAATGCATTGTTTCACTATGTGCAAACTAGGTATCCATAGCACAAACAATAGGTAGATTCAAAAGATCACAAACAAATTGTTATCTTGGTTCATTTCTATGCACCACTTGTGCATGGAGATACCAAATTGGATGGATACTCAAACTTTGAGAAATATTCTCAAATTCACTAAAACTTGCTTGGAAAATGAAGTTCAACTATGGTTGACCAAAAAATGCAACTCAAATGTTTTTAACATGGTACTTTCAACCAATATTCACTGACCTCTTACCAGATTGGAGGACTAGTTTGTCCAACTAGGCTTGAAAATCCTGAGTAGAATGTAGGATAAAGTGTGTTGTACATCTTTGATCAACTTTAGTGCAACTAGACCAAAGCAAATTCTAACTGAATTTTGTCTGATTTAGGTCACTTTCTGAGAAGCTTAGCTTAACTTCTTGGAATGGTCTAATCTATGAGCAATTTCTAACTCTTTTCTCTTCAAGAGTGTTCTAAACTCTTTAAAGAATTGTGAAATCTTTCTTTATCAATTATTTTTTGTAATAATTGCTTTGCTTTAATCAAACTCATATGGATGATTCAATATAGACTTATCATCCTTTGAAGATTGAATGGTTTCTACACATAACATATATCTATGATGTTTAATTCAATTATCTATTCCAATTGTTTAATCCTAATCTTTGCTGAAATAAGTCGAATATTCAAATGACTGGAAGCTTTTGGGAAGTGGAAAGGAAGAACCAAAATTATATGTAACCAATTTACACTTTTAAGATATTGAATTTTATATGAGGCAAACTCAATGTGGCTGAAAATGTTAACTTTTTTAAGATATGTTTCAAACAAGGTGCTAAAACATTTTATCTAGATTTAAGAGAATTAAAATGAATTCAAAAAAAAATATTAGAATAAAACTAAACATCATCCAATTGCTAGATATAGTGTGGTATCAAACATCAATGTGTCCACATCAAGCTTCTATTAATGACATCTCTCATTTACTCAAAACACTAATACTTCAACTAGGAATAAGTCAATCTTTCCATTTTCACAATCACTTAAGACTCCTTACTTGGAATGAAATCCTTATGCATTGCTTTGAGTCTGGATATTAATTTCACCAAGTTGTACTATGAATCATGTTCTTCTAACTTGGAACGATTTAGTCTAACTAGCCTTGCTTGAAAGGATCTTTACTAAGTGATTTGTCTTCAAAACCATATTTTTAATACAAACACTTTGCTTCAAAGTATTCATAATTCAAGTAAGAGAATGCTTATCATACTTGAATTCTAAATTAAGTTCTTATAAGTTAATTACATCATGATCTTTCTACCTTAATTTTTCTTAAAATAATTTTTTGGGTCATTGTAATAAAGTAAGTTTATGGTCTAGGGATCCGACTGCTTCAGACAAATCTGATATCGGACGCCGTTCGGTCACTCGTCTGTAGGACCAAAGATCTCAAGAATAGACTCAAGCATAAGTTCATGTGCTCTGATATTCAAGTAATCCACTTAGCCTAGTGGTTAAGTCTCATGGTTGTGAAAGAGGAGGTCTTGGGTTCAATCCCCATGGGGAGCATGGGGAAAGAGTTTTGCCCAAGAATCTCTAGAGCCTTCTAACTCAAGTTAACATGAGTTAACTTGAGTCTTGAGAGACTTAACTCGAGTGGCAAGTACAACTACCACTAGTGGACTCTAGTGGAAGGTACGAAAGTAGTGGACGAGATCACTCCAACCGCTAGTGGACTCTAGTGAAAGGTATCAAAGGAGTGGAGGAGATTGCACATGCACTTGTGGACTTTAGTTACGTTTGTGGTCCTCATTGATTCAAGAAGCTATATATAGAGGCATATGGCTGGGAGGTGAGTACACATTCATTTGTGAGTTGGTATTGTGAAAACTCTATTGCATTGGTATCAGAGCTTCCATGGTGACCTTGGAGTGAGCTTCATCATCCTTCTCTCCATTCGCATTATCATCTCCATTAGAATCAACATTTTTGTAAAACTCAGCTGATTGAGTGTGGAGTCCATTTCTCCCGGGCGTGCGTCAATTACTCTCGAATTCTTTTGGCGGGCTACCTCAAGGAGGAGGTTATAAAAAGAAGTACTATCTTCAGCAGGTCACGCGCGCGTTTTGAACCCGTGACTTCCTGAGTAAGAGAAGATTGTCTTACTCAAGAGAACAATCGTGTGAGGTTACATGTATGATTGAGTTACTTTCCGTAGAAGCAGATGTTTAAACCATAAGCCAAAAAATAATTTCTTTAGTTGTTTATAGGCAGGATTCAAACCCATGTGGACAGCAAAGCAGAGAACTCTTGTATCCACAAGCGCTACGCGCGTTTGTGTCCAGAGGCCCATTTACCATTATTTTGATTAGTTTTTGGCCTGCAAAAGCTTTAACAATAGAGAAAAAGATATCCTCTACTGCGAAGTCGACAGGATTCGATCCTTGATGATTTAATGTAGAGCCGAATCATTCATCCACTAGGCTACAAGCATTTCGGTGCTATACAAACTTTATGCAATCATTATCTGTCATCAATCTCTACACATAACCTCTGCTTGATCGGAGCCTTGAAGCCATCTCCCATCTGAATACTTCTCTTGAGAAACTATTCCCGATCGAACCCGAATCAGAATCTAGTCTTGCTTCATTGTTTAAGTTTGAGAAGAACAAAGGAAGAATGAAGCAAGCCAAAGTGAAGCTGTGAAGTCCATCCATTCCTGAAGGAGAAGCTACATCATTATTCTAGCACTTTTTGCTAGAATCCAATTCACTTCAAAGCACAAACGGATCAGGGAAGTTTTCTTGTGAAATTTTGTGCATCGTACTTTTGATTTGATCACACACTCCACTTACATTAGGAATATAAGTAAGTTTGTATATGGATTGTGTGCGATGGAGGGGACTTCGAGCCACGCTACGTTGACGAGTAGCACTAGTGCGTCGATGTATGTTTCAGTTCCTATTCTTGAAGCATCTTCATTCATGACTAGTCCACCAGTAGTATCACGTGCATTGCATACATCTGCACGAACAATTTCATTTCCTAGTCATGTGATTGATGCATAAAACGTAGTTACAACGACATTAAATTTAGATGTTGAGGGAACCACATTTGCGAGGGGATATCAACACCACCTCAAACGAGAGGAATGATTTGGAAGGTAGGTTGTTGAGAGTAGAGGAGGGCCTTGGACGTTTGTCCAATGTCCCAATAGAAGTTGTGGAACTTCGTCAATCTTTTGACGGAGTTCAAGTTCACCTTAAGGCTATTTTGGACTTACTCCAGAAGCCTAAGGATGTAGATAGGGTTACTTTGGGTAGCCATACGGATACGATTGCAACTTCACCGATGTTTGTATTGTTGGAGAAGGATCCGGATACATCCATCTCCCAAGCATATTTATTTCCCCTGACTGGTAGCTTCAGTCGTCTTAGCTTGATGACTCCTACTGCTCCACTGTTTGCTAATACTACGGGGCAGGTAGTAGGTCAAAGCCATCCAGTAGATCTTTCTTTGGGAAAGGATCTGCATCCTCCTTACTTCTCGGGCGAAGATAAGGATAGGAATAAAGACCTTGTTTTGAGGTTCTTAGAGAAGTGGCATGATGTCCACCAACTTAAGAACACCCCTGAGCATGTGAGAGTGGTAGATGTTAGTTTATCGTTGGGCCCTAAGACTTATACATGGTGGATGAGTCTCTCTTAGACTCATCAAAAACCTTCAACCTGGGTTGAATTCACCCATCTCTTTAAGAAAGAGTTTCTCCCTAAGAATGAGGAGGAACGTAATTGGGAGGCATGGAATAGAATTAAACAAAAAGGAAGGTCATTATTGGTTTACATTTCAGAGTACCGAGACGTTATTCTGAAATTGAAAAACCTTGATGACTTTCATTGGCTTCGTGGTTTTGTCAAACGACTTACACAACGAATTCAGAATGAGGTTAAGAGATATGCACCTAAATCACTTGATGAAGCAATTAAGGTGGCGCAAATTTATGAGGATAACTCCCGTTTAGATGTCCCACAGGAAAGTGGTCATTTGCAAAGAAATACCACTAAACGCAAGGGAAAAGGGCCAAGATCATCTGAATGCACGTCTAAAAAACCTTGTATTTTTAGACATGTGCTTTCTCAAGAAGTTCTTGTTAGAGCACAAAAGGAAAATTTGTGTTTTAAATGCCTCAAGTCAAGACATCGTAGTAGGACCTGTCCAGTTGGAAGAGATAGTAAGGCCTCTTTGACTGACAAAATAAAGGGAAAGATCATCTGATCCAAACTTTGAACTTGGATGAAAATTCAAGTGCAAAGAAGGTTCAGATCATGCACTGTGATAGTACCCATCAGTGCCAAGTTTCCAAACACATGTGGCAACCTGAAAAATTTGGTCCACATGATTTGGTAAAATTGCACGGATCAATCAAAGGTCACACCCTCCGGATAATGTTGGACGACTCGGCGACACATAATTTTATAAATTATGCACTTGTGAAAAAATTAGCTCTTCCTAAGAGTCCATCTCCTCATAGATATGTTGTCTCTATGATGCACGGGCAGGATATTCGTGTTTGGGATACCATGATTTCAAATTTGGAACTGGAAATCCAAGATTATAAAGACAAATTGGACTTCCAAATTATGAAGATGGACTGGGTAGATTTGGTTTTAGGGAGAGAGTGGCTTTGGAGTCTTGGACCTTCATTGCCCCGATGCTATTATACAAACACTTTGGAATTCCAGCGTAACGAAGTGTTGTATAAGATCAAGGGCGAACACAACATTGCAAGCACCCCTTTGATTTCACACATAGAACTAAAGAAACTTGTAAGTAGTGAGGCTAGGACCCAAGCTTTTTTTGTCCTTAGCACCGATGTAATTGATTCAGGTAATACAAAACAAGTTTCTTATGTCTCTTCATTTATTCCACGTAAAGTGTATATTAAATTCAATGAATTAATGAAGGAATTTAAAGATGTGTTCCCTAAGGAACTCCCCCATGGCTTGCCACCCTCTCGTGGAAGCATTGATCACAGAATAGATTTGCTTCCGGGAACCAAGCCAAAATCCCAAAACCCCTACCGACTCCCTTATGTCCGGATCTGGAAGTTGAGAAACAGATCAAGGAATATCCGGAAAAAGGGTTTATTAGGCCAAGCCAGTCCCCTTGGACCACACCCATCCTTCTTGTAAAAAAGAAATATGGTTCTATAAGGTTGTGCATGGACTACAGGGCATTGAACAATCTAACAATAAAGAATAAGTATCCCATGCCGCTGGTTGAAGATCTCTTCGACAACTTAAAGGGAGCTAAAATCTTTTCAAAGATTGACCTACACTAAGGATATCATCAGGTTAGAATTAAAGATGATGATATTCCTAAGACAGCCTTTCGAACTAAGTATGGTCATTATGAGTTTTTGGTAATGCCTTTCGGGTTAACAAATGCACCCGCAACGTTTATAAGCTTGATGAATCAAGTCTTGCAACCATACTTAGGAAAGTTTGTAGTAGATTTTTTAGATGACATATTGATCTATAGTACAGATTATGAAAGTAATCTAGAACGTCTGGAAAAAGTTTTTAAACTTCTTTGCGATAATCAACTTTACGGTAAAGAGTCAAAATGTGATTTCTTTACCCAGGAAGTAAAGTATTTAGGCTATATTATTTCGGCAAAAGGAATCAAAGTAGACCCGGATAAGGTTAAAGTGATTCTTTAATGGCTTGAGCCCAAGACAGTTTGAGAATTACAAATTTTTCTCAGATTGGCAGGATATTATCGGAAGTTTGTGGCTGGGTATGCCAAGATAGCAATACCTAATAGATCAACTCAAAGGGAAGCATCAGAAGATCAATTGGAAAGAAGAGCAAGCAAGAAGTTTTCAAGAGCTTAAACTTGCTTTAGCTTTGGCCCCGGTTCTACAAATAGTAGAGTCGAATAAACCTTTCCAATTATAAACAAATGCAAGTTCATCTGTAGTAGGAGCAGTACTAAGACAAGAAGGTCGACCAATAGCTTTTGAAAGTAGAAAGCTAAGTCCTTCTCAGCAAAACTATCCTACCTATGAGCGAGAGATGTTCACTATAATAAATGCTCTTTAGAAATGGCGCCATTCCCTGTATGGATCAAAGTTAACCATAGTCTTTGATCAAGAGAGCATCAAGTGGTTTGCAAACCAACCAAATTTAAGAGGTAGAAAAGCTAGGTGGGCCGAACAGTTGCAAGAGTTCAATTATGAACTAAGATACATGAAAGGAAAGTTCAATGCAATGGCAGATGCCTTAAGTCGGATGCCTATGCTAAACAACTTGACTTTTGTACAAATTCAAAGTGAATTTATTTCAACTTTGAAAGGAAGTTGTAAAGAAGATCCAAGCTACAGTCAAGCATGGAAGGCAGCTGAACAAGCTCAAACAAATCAAGCAAGTACTTCAGAGGAAAAGTTTAACACGATTCTCTCCAAGACGAATATTTGCTTTATAAAGGTAAGGTTTGTGTCCCAAGTCGTCCGGACATACAAAATCAAGTACTTTTCGAATGCCACGATGCTCCAAGTGCTGGACATCCTGGTATTAACCGAACCTATGAGTTAGTTCAATGACATTTTTGTTGGCCTAGTTTACATCGAGATGTGCAAAACTATGTATCCAAGTTCCATAAATGTCAGGTCAATAAGTTTGATCGACTTAAAGTTGGAGGATTGCTGCATCCTTTGGAGATTCCCAAAGGTAAATGGGAAAGTATCTCCATGGATTTCATTTCAGGGTTACCCCGCACTCAGAAAGCCTTTGATTCAGTCTCGATTGTAGTTGATCGATTGACTAAACTTGCTCAGTTTATTCCAATCAAGACTACATATAAGACTCAAGAACTTGAAAAAATATTTGTAAATCAGCTTTACAGACTCTATGGTCTTCTGATAGAGATAGTTTCTGATCGAGATGCTCGATTTACAAGTCATTTTTGGCGAGCAATCTTTAGTAGACTTGAAACTAAACTAAATTTAAGTACGGCTGAACATCCCCAGACAGATGGACAAACCAAGAAAGTCAATAAATTTTGGAAGACATACTCAAAGCTTATGTTACTTCCAAACAGACTGATTGGGAAGACTATCTTCCTTTAGCTGAATTTGCCTATAATAGTGCCAAGAATTCATCAACTGAATTTAGTCCATTCATGTTGATGTATGGGTTCCAGCCTAGGTCTCCGTATGCAGTGGGACTTCAAAATGAACGAGTTCAAGCAGCTCAAGAATTCCTTCAAGATATGAACTTTAAGTTAAAGATAGCTAAAGAAAACTTAAAGAAAGCTCAAGATCATGCAAAAGCTTATGCCGATCCTAAGAGAAGAGATATTAATTTTCAGGTTGGTGATCAAGTTTATCTTCATGTTCCTAAAAGATCGGAAAAGTTTAATACTAGTCAATGCGCCAAGTTGTCTCCTAGATATTGCGGTCCTTTTCCAATCATCAGAAAAGTTGGCTTATGGGCTTATGAATTACAACTTCCAAAAGATAGTTGGATTCATCCAGTGTTCCATGTTAGCCGACTTAGGAAGAGTCTAACATATTCAGATAATCTGGTTGGACAACAAGTTATTCTTCCACTTCCCGTAAGTGAAACAATTCCTCATGAACCTGAAAGGATACTTCGCACGCGAGATAAACATATTAGGAGTCATTTGTACGAAGAGTGCTTAGTAAAATGGAAGGATGGAACTGAAAAAAATTCAACATGGGAAAAGTTTCTACAATCCAGTGACGTTTTCCGACTTTCCAATTCTAGGTTGGTCAACGAAAGATAAAGTTTTCTACTTTCGAGTTCTAAGTAGATGACTGATCGAATGAATGCTCATGTTCTTCCGATATTAGAACATGAGGCTCGGGGGTTGCCTATGGATACTATATATAGCTTTATTTTCGAGGATGAAAATCTTTCCCAAGGGGGAAGACTGTAATAAAGTAAGTCTATGGTCTAGGGATCCGACTACTTTAGACAAATATGAAATCGGACACCGTTTGGTCACTCGTCTGTAGGACCAAAATCTCAAGAATAGAGTCAAGCATAAGTTCATGTGCTCTCATATTCAAGTAATCCACTTAGCCTAGTGGTTAAGTCTCATGGTTGTGAAGGAGAGGTCTTAGGTTCAATCCCCAAGGGGAGCATGGGGAAAGAGTTTTGCCCAAGAAGCTCTAGAGCCTTCTAACTCAAGTTAATATGAGTTAACTTGAGTCTTGAGAGACTTAACTTGAGTGGCAAGTGTGAAAACTCTGTTGCAGTCATTCCATTGACCATCTTGAAACTTGAACTTCAGTTTCCAAATTTCAATCTCATTGGGGAATTTAATCTTACTTCAAGATTCACTAAAAAATACCTATCGTCCAAGGTCCGATATCCCATACCATCTTTTCTATATCAATGTGAATATAAAATTTGGTATCCCATACCACCATACTGTTGGAGTTAGATGTCTACGAAAGCACGCAAACAACACAAGGAAGAAGAAGAAGCTTGGTGCACAACACACAAGACTGAATGTATTACTAGAGAATGTACAAAGATAAGTAGCCCATTAGGGCAATAGGCGTATATACAAGCCGGGGGAAAAAAACCTCCTAAAGAGGGAAAAAAGTGCCCCGGCGGTCCTAGAGTGTTCACACACATCACTACCTAAATATATCAACAAATCCCCCCTGGGAGTGATGCGATGAACAAGGAGCTGGCACTCATGTATAAGGAAGTGCCAAGCTATGTGGAAATCACTCCACAAAAGGAAGTAAGCCCAAAGCTTTGCAGAAAGCTTCAAACTTCTCCCTAGGCAGAGCCTTCGTGAAAAGGTCTGCAATGTTCTCCTGCATGGGCACATATGCCAAGCTGTTCTCCCTAGCAAAGAACCTCTCCCTGACATAGTGATAATGCACCTCAATGTGCTTAGTGCGAGCATGGAACACAGGGTTCCTCACAACTGCCAATGCGCTCTGACTGTCAGTGAAGATGGTGGTGGCAAAAGTCTGACCAACACCCAAATCAGCCATAAGGCGTATGAGCCACACACACTCAACAGTAGCTGTGAAAGCTGCCCTATACTCAGCCTCACAACTGGAAGTGGCCACAGTAGGCTGATTCTTGCTCAACCAAGATATACATGAGCTACCAAGCATGAAGCAAAAGCCACTAGTGGACACACGAGTGTCATAGCAACCAGCCCAGTCTGAGTCAGAAAAAGCATGCAAATCTGGCAGTAGTGATCCCCCCTTGGGATAAAACAACCCAAGTAGCCGAGTACCACTCAAGTAGCGAAAGATGCGCTTAACCACCTGGGCAATGCATAAACCTGCTCATCTGTGAGACAGCAAACTGAATATCTGGCCGCATAATGCATAAGTAAATCAGGCATCCAACAGCCTCCTGATAGAGGACATCATCAAATGCATCTCCAACATTTGAAGACTCAATGGTAAACATGTCTCCATAGGAGTGGCAATAGGCTTACAGTCTTCAAGGCCAAAACGCTGCAATAATGTGTCAATATATTTCGTTTGACACAAAGCCATTCCACCATCAACTTGCATAAACTGAATGCCCAAATAGTGATGCAAATGCCCCAAATCAGACATCTCAAATGAGGCATGCAAATCAGCCTTAAAATCAGCAATATGCCTCTCAATAGGACCAGTGAGCAGCATGTCGTCAACATAGACAACAATGATCAGAAGCACATCATTAGCACGCTTAACATATAAGGTGCTTTGAGTTGGACTGTTCTCAAAACCATGTGCAATAAGATAGGCATGTATCTTCTCATACCAAGCACGTGGTGCTAGCTTTAAACCATATAATGCCTTCTTTAACCTGCACACCTAGTTTTCATGCCCTTTTTGCACAAAGACACGGGGCTGAAAAACATACACTTCTTCATGCAAGTCACCATTTAGAAATGCAATTTTAATGTCCAACTGATGTACATTCCAACCATGATGAGCTGCAAGTGCACAGATGCTCCGAACAGTAGTCATACGGCATGTAGGTGCAAAGGTCTCATCAAAATCAATGCCTCTTTCTTGTGCATAACCCTTTGCAACAAGCCTAGCCTTATATCTGTCAACTGTACCATCCGGTTAACGCTTCAGCTTGTATACCCACTTAGTGCCAGTGGCCTTCTTGCCAGGAGGCAAGTCACATAAAGACCAAGTCCCATTCTTCATTATAGCATCATATTCAGATTGCATAGTAGCCATCCAATTTTCTGAATTTTGTGCTTCATCAAACGAAACAGGCTCATTCTCATCACAGAGACTAGATGTAGCCATAGCATAGCAATCTGATGCAAAAGAGGCACTATGAGAGCTTGAACGAGTACGATATGACAGAGGTGCATCTAATTTTCTGTCACCCAAAGTCTGCACCAACCATTTTGGCATAGTTCTTGCCTGCTCAATATCAGCTCTCTCATCAATAAGTGCATCATGTACATCTGCATCAGAAATGGAATCATCTACATCGTCACATGAAAGCTGCAAAGGCTGCAAAGTTGCCTCATTAGGACCAGCACTAGACTGACCACCTATAAAAAGAGGCATCAAAGTATCATACATGTCTTTGGAGCTAATAGATGTCTCCTTGGTACATGAAAGAAATGGCTGAATAGCATCTTCCACAAAAACAACATCACGGCTAACCAGAGTGCGTTTAGTTTGTGGATGATACAGACGATAGCCTTTACTTTCAGAACTGTACCCAACAAAAATACATTTTACTACCTTATCATCCAATTCTCTGCGATGTTGTTCAGGCACTAATGCATATGCTAAACAACCAAAAACACGCAGATGAGCAACAGATGGCTTGCGGTCATGCCAAGCCTCATATGGAGTGATAGACTGCAGTGCTTTAGTGGGACACCTATTAAGTACATATGCTGCACACATGACAGCCTCAAGCCAGAAACTATGTGGTAAAGCCTGACTCTTGACAATACACCTCGCCATCTCCATGAGTGACCTGTTCTTTCTTTCAGCAACTCCATTCTGTTGAGGTGTAAACGGCATTGTACTCCATTCTGTTGAGGTGTAAACGGCATTGTACACTGGTGTTTTATCCCACGTTCAGCCAAAAATGCATTAAAATCAGAAGATATATATTCCCCCCATCGATCAGAACGGAGGGTGCCTGTTAAGTACACCTGTTACCACATAGTTTCTGGCTTGAGGCTGTCATGTGTGCAGCATATGTACTTAATAGGTGCCTATTACCACATAGTTTCTGGCTTGAGGCTGTCATGTGTGCAGCATATGTACTTAATAGGTGTCCCACTAAAGCCTGACTCTTGACCATACACCTCGCCATCTCCATGAGTGACCTGTTCTTTCTTTCAGCAACTCCATTCTGTTGAGGTGTAAACGGCATTGTACTCCATTCTGTTGAGGTGTAAACGGCATTGTACACTGGTGTTTTATCCCACGTTCAGCTAGAAATGCATTAAAATCAGAAGACATATATTCCCCCCATCGATCAGAACGGAGGGTGCCCATTTTACATGCTGACAGATTTTTAGCCAAAAACCAAAAACTGTTTGAAGCACATGAACACTTCGGACTTTGCCTTCAATGGATATACCCATGCATGCCTGGAAAAATCATCAATGAAAGTCACGAAGTAAAGGTAGTTTCCAAAAGAGGGTGTCTGCATAGGACCACAGACATCATTATGTACAAGCTGCAATTTTTGTGTAGCCCGAACTGAACCATCTTTTGGAAAGGAGGAATGCTGCATTTTGCCCAAAATACAGCCTTCACATACATGTTTTCCGGGTGCCTCAAGCTTGGGCAAAGAAGACACCATATCAGATTTCTGCAGGCGTAGCAAACTAGCAAAATTCAGATGACCAAAGCGTGCATGCCAAAGCTTTGCATCTGACATAGCCTGAGAATCATGAACTGCACATGCCGAATCAGTAACATATCTTTCATAGTCTATGAGCTTATATAGCCCACGACATAAAATGCTAGAAGCAATAATATCGCCATTTGACAGATCATGAACTGTACATCTGTCATCAATAAATGTCACAACCAATCCAATCTTGGCTAATGCAGAAACTAATAACAGATTCTTCTTGATCCCTGGCACAAATAAAGCATCTGACAAAGTGAAAGAACTACCATCAGCAGTAGTCAGAATGATCTTACCAACTCCCATGACAGGATAAGAGGAGTTGTTGGCACATGTAACAGTATTCCCTGTAGGGGCAAGCTTGAGTGAAGAGAAGAAACTGCGCTGCGAGGTAATATGTTTGGTCACCCCACTGTCAAAGTACCAAACATCTGAGTCTATTGCAGACATGCATTGCTCATGAGAAGATGGGTCAAAACTGCAAACAGTAGTAAACGCCCATTCTTCTTCCTACACAAGATTAGGAGACTCTATTTTTAGTGTAGAGGCTTCTACAACAACCATTCCAACCTCTTTCTTCTTTGCCTCTTTTGCAGCTAGTTTTGGACAGTTCTTTATGATATGATCATTCCCTTTACAGTACTTACAAAACAATTTCTGCTTTTCTGATTTCTTTTTTCATCTTTGTCTTGGTTCTTTGAATGTGCAGCATTTGCAGATTTCTGCTTACTAGTAGAAGAGCTCCATTTTCCTTTGCCCTTCTGACTAGCCAGGAAAGCTTGATCTGCAACATGCATAATGGACCTGTTCTGCCTAGACTGATCTTCCTGCAACAGAACAGAGACTAACTCCTCAAATGATAAGGCATTTGGATTGCCTTTCATCATCAATCGAAGAGTAGAAGCAAAACTCTGATATGAATCAGGAAGACCATTCAGAATGGTCTACGTAAGTGAGCTATCTGGTATAACCTCATCAGAAGAAATCAACTATTCCTTCAAGTCTTTGATCTTTGCCAAAAAACTGTCCATAGAATCACCTTCATTCATGTGCTCACTCTCCAACTGTTTTCGGAGGTAAGCAACACGAGCCTCATTCCTAGCCTGGTACAATGTGGTAAGTGTATCCCAAGCATCCTTTGCTATTCTGCAAGAGCGAATATAAGGAATAATGGCACGTTTGACAGACAAAGCTATCAATGCATGTGCCTGGGCATCTTTGACATCCCAACGAATCTGCTCTGCAGTAGGTGCAATAGAAAGAGCAGCACGAACAGGAATCTGCAGAATATCATCTTAGACACCATCTCCATCAGCTTCAACACCTGTATTTGTAGTACCTGTAGTCGCAGGTGTAACAATACGTCTTTCAACACCCTGCACAATGTTCCACAATCATTTTGCAACCAATACATGTCGCATCATATAAGCCCATAATGGGTAGTTGGTACCATCCAACTTATTCTCAATAACCAACATACGGAATACATCACTGCTTTCAGCCATGGCAGGTGACTAAAATACCTTGATGCAGAAAATTGATTGTATCTCAAAAAGTTGAACGGAACTGCCCAGATGAGTTCTGCTAGACCTGTAGCAGACTTCGAGACGCTTATACTGGTGAACAGAAATTGGTATATACTTTGGCACAAAAAGACGAAATAGCCTGCACAAGCGCTATGATAGTGCATTCGGAGGCCGAAACGAGCTCAGATGCTCACCATCGTGCGAATCTGAGACTGCAACCGGAGAGCTATAGACGACGCCCTAGATGAAGCGGCGACCTTCTTTGATACCAATTTGGAGTTAGATGTCTGCGGAAGCACGCGAACAACACAAGGAAGAAGAAGAAGCTTGGTGCACAACACACGAGACTGAATGTATTAGTAGAGAATGTACAAAGATAAGTAGCCCATTAGGGAAATAGGCGTATATACAAGCCGGGGGGAAAAAACCTCCTAAAGAGGGAAAAAAGTGCCCCGGCGGTCCTAGAGTGTTCACACACATCACTACCTAAATATATCAACACATACTTTATATTCAACATTGACATGTAGGTGGTATTTATCCTAAATCCAAACATATCTATAGAGTAACCTTTTTAATCAAATCATCTTAAAGAATTTGAAGTCAATGCATTACCTCTATCTTGATCTTTACTGGGTTTCAAGTGCTTCCATCACAATATCATTCCCCGATCTTATGCTTGACCAATACTTTGAAGCTTTGAAATCCTAATGACTAACTAAACAAAAATCCTTATTTTCTAAGGTTTTCCAAAGAAAAACAATATAGTTCCAAGTTACTTGAATTCCTTATATTCAATATCTATTCGTTCTTACTCAACCAACTTGTAGTGTCAAAGTGTATTACTTCTTGTCTTTAGATTCTTTTTTGATTGAAGCTTTAAGTAGGTAACCTAAGGATTTTTAGGAATCTCTATGCCTCTTAAGCCTAAGCATCTACTAATGCTTTTGGATTTCACTTTTAAGAAATCTCTTTAATAATAGGCAACCTTATGTTTTACCTTGCACTAACTTAATTACCATAAACACTATTGCAGACTACATACTTGGAACCACAAATTCTTTTGATTCGCACTTCCATTCAAAGAAGTGGAGACTTTGGGATGCTTTGTATAACTTTGTAGTTTGCAACCACTTTTGGGATCCCAACTTTTCATAACCATAGCATGCCCAAAAAGTTGCTTGCTAGGAAACTTTAGTTCTTTGCCAAACATCTAAAAAGTGCACGAGAGTTTGACATTTATCAATAGAAAATAAAATGAATTACACAAGGGATTGGTAGTGTAGTGGTAAAACACTAAACCTTAGACTTGTCCAAGGTTAAAACCTGAAGTGTGGTTTGATTTATAACCTCTAAAAAGTGGGGGATATCCCTAGGTTGTTCGATTTCAATATTTCGAATGTAACTAGAAGAGTAGCTCGACGATCAAGCATCCAAAGAAGAAAGGAAAAATTCACTTTGAATGGTTGAGAGAATTAATTAAATAGTATGCTCATAGTGTTTAGCATTTGAATCAATGTATTGTTCTTATTTTCATGCCTTGTATATTCATATGTTATTTTTATCCAAAAGCGAAGTGTACATATAGCTTCAACACAATACAACAATGAAGGAAGTACTCTATGCCAATTGAAAAGATCAATGCACCTAACTAATGCTTCTATTTTTCCTTTAAAGGTGTTATACAAAAAGGATGCTTCAATTCATTGTAAGTTTAGTCCATTAATGTGTTTGAGTTATCAACATCTTCACACTTTTATGTGTTTTATCATGTCCACAAAGAGAAATTTATCCATTCACACTCCTCCTTTGATTTGTGTCTTCTTCTCCAAGTCTGGAATGGCTATTTGCCAAGCAAGGTGAAGTACAATTTGTGAAAGTTTAGCTTCTAACTCCAAAGAAAATACTTCTCCCCAATGAACGGTTCTACGACTTGTATAGAAATTTCTACATAGATTGCGGGAAAGAAAGCTTGAGACTATGCGAGCTATAGCACGGAGTTGAACCAGTTTCTTATTACTTATAAGGTAAGTGCTGGCTGAACGTAAGGTAAGATAAAACTGGTAGCTAGACATAGTAACTAAAAGAATTTAAGGAGAATAACGAATTGTGCTTTAGCCCAAATCTACAATGGACATGTAACGCTTGCCTTTTGAGACAAAGGTGTAAGTGCCTATATTCATATATGCATTCCTTGTATCTTTGAATTCGAGTGTACTAATGGAACGGTAGAGAAAAAGAAAAGGCGAGGCTCACGAATACATAAGGTGCATATTTGGAGGCAAGAGAGTTCAAACAAAAGCAAGACGAGGACTCCTTCTTCAAACATAGACATCTTTCATACTTTTGGTTCGAAAAGGGAAAAGAAACGGCAGAATGATTTCCGATTAAATTATATAAGGTAATGTTTCGTTTGTGTCTTGCACAAACAGCTCCACGTGAATGAATGCAAGGTAAAATTATGCCATAATAAATTCATTAGACAGGGAGAGGAAGAGGGGTGGCCTGGTATGGTGAACTACAACCAAGGAGGTGAGTCGATCTACAGCCAATCTAAAATTTACACCATCGTAGTTGCCGTTGCTGTTGTCGCTCTTCTTCTTCTTTTTCTTACTTACCTTCTTTTTCTCCTCAATCTTTCTCCTCAGTTTTCTTTTTTTTTTTCTTTCCCTCAAGCCATGGCTGTAGAATCGGGCTCCAGGATCGGCATCGATTGTCGAAGCCCTCTTCGTAGGCGTCATTATCGTCATACTACTGAAGCACAATCGGCATAGAGGGCTGCGTTTGCTGTCAGGTCTGTCCGCTAGCCATCGAGCGTTCTGTTTTAAACTTCTTCTTCCAGGCTTTTTAGGACAGAGCATTGGCATGCGAATTGAAAGAATCCGTGTTTCTGGCAGTGTCAGAGTTTCTTTTTTAGAGCATTCTTGCGCCTCAGGAAACTCGGAAGAACCAACGGGACGTGTACACACTCTTATATATGAGAATCAGGTGGAGGATCCAAAGGAACGTCATTTGTTAGAGATTCTGGAACACAATGTCCGACGGCGATCATGCGGCAGATAAACAAGTTCTGCAGGGCCATCAGCATCCTTCACTGTATACTCATAGTCATGCACATGCACATACTCTCCCACATGCTCATATGACTAGTCTTCCTCATGCACATCTGCATATGCACAATCATGGAGAAAGCGATGCTCAAGTTGATGCTCAGGCCCCCATTGTTGACCATGGTCACATACACATGCGATATGCTCATCCTCATGCCCAGGGGCATGTTATGCATCGTGATGACAATGCCTGTCTAGCAGACGAGGGAGAAGATGAGGGTGGTGATGAGGGGATGGAAGAACCAGAGATACACTCGGATGGAGGACATGCTTGTGACCCACACTCTAGTCTAACAGTCCGAGTGCAAGGCACAAACCAGTTGACTCTGTCATATCAAGGAGAAGTATACGTGTTTGACACAGTTCCACCAGAAAAGGTTAGTTGCTGTTTTCTTTTTTTGTCTTGAAGTCGCTCATCAATGTTTGAAAGTAAGCTGGCATTGAACACTGTCTTCTACTTTACTTGACCAAGTGGTCTGAATGAGGTCTTGAAGCATTTTGCATTGGATCTGTCCTTTAGTCACACATATGCTGATATTTACAATGGTGAAACTGCACAAATTTGTTTTTTCACTTAACATGAGTTTCTGTGCACTTCAATTCATTTATGGATATTTGCATCTTAGTTAAAATCCTTGGATGGTCATATGAGAAAGCTTTGTTGACAAGGGAGATACACACACATATATGTGTGTTCGTGTGTACCATAGTTTTCAATGTCTCTGAAGTGTCATTACTCATAGTATATCTTTCATCTATGTAATGGAAGAGGAGCTATTCATTTCCTTCTAATGTCATGTAAAGTACGAAGTGCTTTGGATTAAGTGATGTAAACTCACCCCGCCCCTTTTTTTGAAGAGATGCCAACTTTTTTTTCCTGCTGGGTGTTCATGAATGTATGAAATTATCAAATGAAAAAAATGTTTCTTTTAATTTTTAATGCGTAAACACAAATCTTCTCCAAATAATAATCATAAAGGAAACAAGAAATGAAGTATGCCTAAAGGCTTTAGAGTCATGCTACATAAATGAGAATGTACAAGATCTAAAACAAATTCCTTATTGGAGACATGTTACATTACAAAGCTCACATATCAATAGTGATTATAAGATTTTAGTTTAGTGCCCTTAGCATTGGTTCCTTTGAAGATTAGAGTACATCCAAATTGTTTTGGTTCATGTTACCAAGTCTCTTATGTTGCAATTGCCATGAGAAGAAACTTCTAAGGAAAAGCTTTATGATGAAAACACTGAATTAAGCCGTGATGGGATGCAATGGGAGCTTCATGCTGGTACAAAGCATGCCATGTGAAACACGAAGAGAATCGGCTCGTGTAAGTTGGAAATGACATGAGGAGAGAGAGAAATTTTTGGAGGTCTAAAGTTCAGCTCTAATGAGCATTTGCCAAAGTTCTCTTTAAAAGGGCTTATTCGGGAAGTTCGCTTGACTGAATCAATTTGAGTAATTCAAGAGCAATATAAATGAATAAGAAATGCAAACGGGACTCTAAGATTTACCTCCCCCCCCCCCCCCCCCCCAAACAACCCAAAAAAAAAAGAAGAAAGGGAGAAAAGAAAAAAACGGAAAGCTTTTGAAGAAAGTTACAAAGGGAAGGGACAACAATATGCTTTTTGGAGAGTCTTTTGGGACTTTAACCCAAAAATCTATCAATTGAAGGGCAAAAGAGGCTCCTTTAAACTATGTGATTGAAACCATCTCCATACAGGGTTGATGTTGTGTCCTTGAGAGGCACTTAACTAGAGCATACGATTCTATGTGCTATTGCCCTTGATCAAGGAGATTGTATTATTCTTTAGTATCTCTTTGATGAAGTGATTCTACATGCACTAAGTCTTGTACATGCATGAAACATGACATTCTTAGCAAGACATGCATCACTTTTTCTATCATATCAAGGATTGGTGCCCTTTTGAATGTACCAAACTCCTTGCATAGACATACTAATTGTTTGGCTTCTTTGGAAGCCTCAATAGGGTGAAGTGTATTCAACTTCATATTGGATAATGGAACTATCATATAAAGTTTGGAATATTGTGAAATAGAACAACTTGCCCATATCAAAATGTGCCAACTAGTGGATTTGCAATAATCCATATTACTTGCCATGTTTGAATCATAGAATCCCTCTAATGTGCTTTGTCCCTTTCCAAAGTGTAGGTATTTCGACTTTGTACCCTTTACAGGCTTGACAACAATAATGGACATGTAGTTTTCACTTTTGGAATCTTCAATTGAGTTGTGGGGCACTTGTTATGTCGTAGACCGTCTCGAGCTTCAAAGAAGTCAAGTCGGCATCAAGAGCGAGGACCGCAACCCATAAATTGCCAATTTGGAATTGTTAGTGGTATGAAGTCTTCCAATCATGCCTGTGTGGGATTTGAACTCATGACCTACTAGCTAGGAGTATTATGATGGGCTAGCCACTTGCCCCAAAAGCCATGGTTGAGGATTACTTCCTAATCCTCCCTCTTAGGGCGTGGTTCAACCACCTGCCTGTCATATCTTGAGTCTAACACTCTCTTCCCCTTCTAGAGATCATTGTCCTCAATGATCAATCCTTGATCTCCCCTTGAATTTATGTCCTCACCCTTGCACGGTCTCTTGAACCTTCTTGTTCTCAACCTTGGTCTCTTGAACCCTTGCTCTCAACCTTGGTCTCTTGAACCTTGCCTTTCCGCTTCTTGGCCACTTGCCTACGGACTTGCCTTGTTCGCAACCTTGGTCTCTTGAGCACCTTGTTCTCAACCTCAGTATCTTGAACCTTGTTCTCGCCCATGCTAAGTATCTTGGATCCTCAATCTAGTGCTTTTATTGGAACGTTCGGTTTGAGAGCTTTCCAACGGTATCCTATATGTCTAAATCCGACCTACGGATTGGGAGATACACTCAAATCTTTGTTGGGCTCACCTTTGAAAGCGACGCGCGCGCCTCCATCCACTTGCCCAAGCCTACTTCCGGGGCTCTGATACCAATTATGGGATTTGAACTCATGACCTACGAGCTAGGAGTATGATGGGCTAGCGACTTGCCCCAAAAGCCATGGTTGAGGATTACTTCCTAATCCTCCCTCTTAGGGTGTGGTTCAACCATCCCTTCCTGTCATATCTTGAGTCTAACAACTCGCCACATGCAAATCAAGAAGATGACACATACACATGCATGCACACAAGCAAGCACACATACTAGCCTCTCTCACAAGTACGTAGACACAAGCTCCAAGAAACTCACTTCTATTCAAAAGATTGAGAAGCTAACAAGCAAACCCTTATTGGTGAGAGCCCATTGTCTTGTATAGACATTTTTAGAGTTCGGGCCTTAATCAAATTCTTATGTCTTCCTTAGTTAAAAATAGGTTCTAAACCCTTGTTTGAGCTTCGATTTGAGATATGGAAAATTTGTAAAAATTCAAGAGGTTTAACTAATCACTCCGAGGCTCAAGGACTCCTTGGCCTTTCCAAATGTTGAGTATTCTTATGTAAAAAGGCTTGAGAGATATTTCAAAAGGTATTTTTTACATGGATTTTAGGACTTAAATTGGAATTTTTGAGTGCCCTTTGGCTCGAGCTTGGTCCTTGTACTTCAACACTCCCCCTCCTAGATTGTGTCGTTCTCGATAGACGATGTCCACGAGGAAAAGTGGCATTGATGCACATGGGTTTGTAGCATTCCTCTAGAACAAGATTTTGTAGACATTTTTAGTTTTTCTTGTGTGTGTGTATGTAGTAGTATGCATGCTATTTAGTGAAGTGCATGGGTAAAACATGAAAAGTGCCTTGTGCATGGCCTTGTAGGGTGACCTGAGTGTATGAATGCATACTATGAAATTGCAAAAAGAAGGGAATGATGCAAAGAGAAAAAAGGGGGTCTTGAGCATATTTCTCAAGGGTATGCTACCGACTAAGCATCTTATTCTAAGAGATTAAAAATTTAATGCTCGGGGATGGTGAGTTTTCTTTGATCAAATTAATGATGCACCTCTTATGTTTTCTCTAGACCTTGAAACTATAGCTTTGGTGATTCAATGCTTCCATTAGAATATGCTCTTTTGGTGGTAACTTGGATCATAGTTGTCACTTTCGTCAATGATAGCTGAAGCTTGGAAACCTTTTTTGCATTGCTTGACATAGTGTCAATGTGCATCAAATATAATCGTGCGTCTTGAATACTTTGAAAATTATGAAGTTTTGCACGAAGCCAAACTCATCTTGAAAGTGATTCTGTACTCACAAAAGAGCATTTGAGTACACAACATGTCTTCTCCTAGAGATCACTATTTTTGCTCACCCTTTTGATCCTTGAAGACATGTATTTTGGATCTGTGAATCTGTTTTTGAGAGAGAGAGAGAGAGAGAGAGAGAGAGAGAGAGAGAGAGAGAGAGAGAGAGAGAGAGAGAGAGAGAGAGAGAGAGAGAGAGAGAGAGAGAGAGAGAGAGAGAGAGAGAGAGAGAGAGAGAGAGAGAGAGAGAGAGAGAGAGAGAGAGAGAGAGAGAGAGAGAGAGAGAGAGAGAGAGAGAGAGAGCTCTTTCTTGATGTATGTGCAAAAATGGAGCCCCTTGTGTGTTGTTCTAAAGGGAAGAAGTAGAGTTTAATTAAAAAAGAACTTTTGGGTCATTTGGGCAAGTTCACATGAGCAACATGACCAAAAATATAAGGGAACATATGAACCTCCATATCCGATTTAGTGGGCCAGAAAAACATTGTAAAACTATGATTGGAAAGCTTTTGAGAGTTGTAGAATGGAATGTTGTAAATGTACAACTAGTATACATATGGATATTTGTCGATCCCTTACACCGAACTGTCTATGGTCAAATATCTTTTTTTATATACTTTATAAGCATCTTTTTATTTTCTCATTTTATGCCTCGATGTTCTAGCCAAAGCCATGTATATACTGTACAAACAAATGAAAGAGGACTTGGTTTAATTATTTATGATCAATTTTTGCACCATGTGCGACTTTGTGTGGGTTTGCATGTCTTGTTTATTGCTTAAGTTTTCAAGCACAACTATGTTTTGAAGTCCTATGTGTTAGAAACAATGTCAGAATAGTCCAAAACCCTAATTTCCAGCAACCTTAATTTTTGGATACTTAGCCAAATTTTGGTATGGAAGATGAAAAGTTTTTAGCAGCTTATCAGATAGAGCTTGAAGAGAGCTTTCATTTGATATATAACATTCAGTCACCAAAGGTCTAGATCAGGAGAAAACCTGAACCCTAATTTCTGCTCAAAAACAAATTTTTACCTCATTTGAACCCTCTCATCACATAGATCAAGGAAAGCTAGGTCATTAGCTCATTTGATGACAAAATATATAAGATCGCAGCTGATTTGTAGTAGAAAAGCAAGATCGTAATAACAAAAGCTGCCCATGCTTTTTTATTAACGAAAAAGTTTTCACCTAGCTTTTTAGCTTTTGCTATGGATTTTTTCGTGGGCAGCAACAAGCTATAAAAGAAGGGCCATAGGCTCATTGTTTGGCATCACTCAAGGACTCAACTCCATCGTTGGTGATCAGAGGTATTCTACACTTGGAGGAGGTGTGCTCTACCTTTGGTGCAGCTTTGGAGGATATTCTGTCAGTCAACCATCAATATCCTTGCTGATTTACTGTGAGTAGCAAGGCTATATCTGTGTCTAACTTGCGAAGTCACTATTCTGAATTAGCATTTCTGAAACCCTAATTTCAGAATTAGGGTTTGCTGTAAAACAGTTCTAAACTGTTCATATTCTCTACATTCTCACATACACACACGCTTTATACCTCTTAGGCACTTTACACACAAATTCATGTATCTAGTTCCCTATTTGCCTAGATTCAAAGTTTGTAATCATCTACACACATTGTAATTGACATTCATATATAAAGTAGTGTAAGTAGGCTATTTGCTTACTGTTACACTTGATAATCTTGTCTATTCTCTCTATCTCACTCATCTCTTTTGAGTATTAAGGTTTGTATGCTAAGGTTCATGTGTTGGAAGATTTTGTAAACATGTGATTAACATTGTTATTGAGGCCGACCCCACTTGCAACATTTGATATCAGAGCATAGTTGACATACACCCTTAACAAGATATAAACTTGAGAATGAAGACAAGCTTGAGGGAATGTATAATTATCCAATGTGGAGTTTTATGATGATGGATTTCTTAGTATCTAAAGCCTTGTGGAATATTGTCTATGGCACTTATCCATGCCAAGACAAGTCCGAGAATCTGTTCCAATTTCTGCTCAACAAGAGGTCAGTGAAGAAGAAGGAACTACTTCATTATCAGGAGTTTATACTATTACTAGATTACTTTATACAGAAGAGCAATCCAGATAGGATTCAAGGGATGCACAAGCACTTTTATATATTGTTATGGGAGTCAAGAGGCATATCATACCCCAAATAAGGTCGTGCAGAACCTGTCGTCAAGCTTGGTTGGAGTTAGAGAATCTCTATTAGAGCAGAAACCCTGCAAGAGAAGCTCATCTTAGGAGACAACTAACCAACACAAGGATGAAAGTTGGTGAGTAAGCTCAGTCACACATTCTGAAGCTCAAAGACTTATGAGATGAGTTACTCAATGTTGGAGTAAATATTTTAGATGAAATGGAAAACACTTCTAAACTCACTTCCATCTACATATCGTGCTTTTGTTACCTCTTTATCTCTCTCTACAAGAGAGAATTTTCATTTGAAGAGTTGGAGTTCGTGTTAATTCAAGATGAAGATCAACAAAAGAGTATGGAAGAGAATGATGAAGCCATGTTATCATCATCAAAGGGGAAGAAGAAGAAGGAGACCACAAAGAAAGAGAAGATGAGTCAGCAAAGTAAGAAGGAAAGTAGGTCTTCTACTCCTAAACCTTTTGGTCCTACCCCGAATACGTCCTCTACACCCAAAGAAAAATCTGCTACCACATGTACTTCAAAAAAAGGAATTTGCAGTTACTGGAAGGAACCAGATCATTTCATAGCAGAACACAAAACAAGGATTTTTAATGAGAAAAAGAAAGCATCATGTAATAGTGCCGAAGATGAGGCGAAATCTAAGTCTTCAATGGAAGAATCTTATGCATGTGTTAGTATTGAAGAATTAGCATTTGATCAGGTAGCATTAAATGCAATCTCTAATAATCCTTGGATTTTTATTCTAGAGCTACTAAGCATATGACAGGTTGTAGAAGAGTGATCATTGGAAATGGACATGATTTAGATGTTGCAGGTGTTGGAGAGGTAAATCTAAAGTCAAGAGAAGGTGGAAATTTTACAATTTCTAATGTTCTTTATGTACCAAAAATGAAGAAGAATTTGCTCTCTATATCTACTTTCTTGTCATATGGTTTTAAAGTCATTTTTAAGAAAGATTCATGTTAGATCCTCTCACTCGATGAAGAGCGTTGTCTACTTCAAGGTGAAATCAGAAGTGACATGTTTGTTTTGTCTAAAATAAGTCATGCTAATGTTACTCGGTCTTCTATACTAAGGAGAATATGAAGTTATGGCAGGCTAGATCTGGTCATATCAGTTACACAGCTCTCAAGCGCATCAAAGATCATGAAATGGTGGAGATTTTGCCTACTTTTGCTTTATTAGATGATGCAGAACCATGTGAAGGGTATCTTGAAGGAAAGCTTCATAAACTTCCTTTCAAGAAGCATGGATATATCATGGCCACAAGGAAGTTGCATAACATACATTCAAATATGAATGGTCCTATGTGAACGAATTCCATTCAAGGTTTCAAGTATTTTGTTACTTTCATCGATGATTTCTCAAGATATTCATGGATTTAGGGTTTTAAAGCAAAATTAGAGCTCTTTCCTATTTTCAAAAAGTTCTTAGCTATGGTTGAAAATAAAAGTCAGCCAAAAATTCAAATTTTGAGAGAGAAAGAATAGGATACTTGTTGAAATGATGTGTTGTATGATGTTATCCAAAAAGCTTTCTCCCTAGTTTTGGTTTGATGTAGTACATACACCCAATCACATTTTGAATAGGTCTTCCACAAAAGCCCTTAATGGTTATCACACCTTATGAAGCTTATTATGGGAAGAAACCCAATGTGAATTACTTCAAAGTTTTTGGTTCTCCAGCTTATGTTCACATTGAGAAGAAGGATCGTGGTAAGCTTGATGTAAAAGCCATTAAAGCTATCTTTATTGATTATGCAATTGAAAGCAAAGGATACAAATTCTATGTTCCAGATATAGGTGATATCCTACTCTCGCTCAATGCATATATTTTAGGAAATAAGGTTTTTGATAAGAAGTCAGAGATTCTAGATTTTGTAAAAGCAGACGACTATGCATTTTTTAGGAGTTTGGATTCTTACATTTAGCCATACAAGGGGGGATGATGAACCTTCTCAAACCCTAAGAGATGCACTTGATAAAGGTGAAGAGAGAGTTACATTACCTACATTAATACCTAGTCCATCATCAATGTCTCTTGATGTTCCGAGTTATGAAGTTGGAGAAGGTTTCAGAGTTCGAGAAGAAAGAGATATTGAAGAACTAGAAGAGATTTCACCACTTTTCAAGAATACGCCGAGATGGTTATATCAAAGTTGGAAGGATAGCGGTATAAAGAACTTCACAAGACAACCCTAAGTCAGACAAGGAGAGAACAAGCTGGTTAGGCAAAATACATAGAACGTTTTGAGATTCATAACATTTTAGCACTAACTTCAGTTGAGAATGAACCAACTAATGTTAAAACTGCACTACAAAGTCTTTTATGGAAGAAAGCTATGCAAGAAGAGATTGATTCTATTCACAAGAATCAAACATGGAAGCTTTGTGAGTTACCAAAAAATAAAAAGGCGATTGGTATTAAGTGGATCTTCAAAATCAAAAGAAAAGGAGATGGTACTATTGACAGGTATAAAGCAAGGTTAGTAGTAAAAGGTTATGCACAAAAGAAAGGTATTGACTATCATGAAACTTTTGGGCCTACTTCTAGAATGACAGTAGTCAGAACAAGACTTTCTCTTGTTCCATTCTTTGGTTGGAATGCATGCCAGTTAGATATAAAAACTTCATTTCTTAATGATGGTCTTCATGAAGATGTCTACATTCAGAAGCCAGAAGGTTTTGAAGAGACAGGTAAAGAGCATTTAGTATGCAAGCTTATTGAAGCCTTGTATGGACTAAAGCAAGCACCCAGAGCTTGGTATGAGAAGATACATACCTATCTCATGTCTATTGGTTTTGAAAACTCAAATGCAACTCCTACTCTTTATGTTAAAGCTGAGAAAGATGTTTTGATTATTACTATGATATATGTTGATGATATGATTATGACAGGTCCCAAGGATTCACATCTTCAGTATTTTAAAGCACAACATAAGCATACATTTGATGTGAATGATCTATGCATTTTGCATTATTATCTTGGGATTGAGTTTAAGTACAGGAATAAGTGCATCTATATAACACGACCAAAATACATTGAGAAATTATTGGAAAGGTTTGAGATATCATATTCCAAGCCTGTGCAAACAGCTATGGATGGTAATATATCATTACATGAACCTTTTGATGCTATACTTTACGTAGTCAAGCAATTGGTTGCTCCATCTATTTTTGTAATACACTTCCTGACATTCAGTTTGCAATTTCTCAAATATCCAGGTTCATGCAGAGTCCACTCAAGATTCGGTGGAAATCAGACTTCAATTAAAAGAGATATTTTCGGAGATCCGAAGTTTTACTAACATCCGAAGTTTTGCATATATCTGAAGTTTTGCAAATTATCGAACCTTGTACCATTATGACATTGAAGGGGGATTTTTGGAAACAATGTCAAAATAGTCCAAAACCCTAATTTCCAGCGAGCTTAATTTTTGGGTACTTAGCCACATTTTGGTATAGAAGGTGAAAAATTTTTATTGGCTTATCAGATAGAGCTTGAAGAGAGCTTTCATTTGATACATAACATTCAGTCATCAGAGGTCGAGGTCAGGAGAAAACCCTAACCCTAATTTCTGCTCAAAAATGGATTTTTACCTTATTTGAACCCTGTCATCACATAGATAAAGGAAAACTAGGTCATTAGCTCATTTGATGACTAAATATATAAGATCGAAGCTGATTTGTCGCAAAAAAGCAAGATCGTAGTAATAAAAGTTGCGCATGCTTTTTTATTAGGGGAAAAGTTTTTGCCTAGCTTTTTAGCTTTTGCGATGAATTTGTTCGTGCGCAGCAACAAGCTATAAAAGAAGGGCCATAGGCTCATTGTTTGGCATCACTCAAGGACTCAACTCCATTGTTGGTGATCAATGCAGCTAGGAGGAGTTGTTCTACACTTGGAGGAGGTGTGCTCTACCTATGGTGCAGCTGTGGAGGAGATTCTGTCAGTCAACCATTAGCATTCTTGCTGATTTACTGTGAGTAGCAAGGCTATATCTGTTTCTAACTTGCTAAGTCACTAGTTTTTGATTTAGGGTTTCTGAAACCCTAATTTCAGAATTAGGGTTTGCTGTAAAACATTTCTAAACTTTTCATATTCTCTACATTCTCAGATACACATCTTCATACCTCTTAGGCACTTTACGCACAAATTCTTGCATCTAGTTCTCTATTTTTGCCTAGATTCAAAGTTTGTAATCATTTACACACATGTATGCTGTAATTGACATTCGCATATAAAATAGTGTAGGTAGGCTATTTGCTTACCGTTACACTTGAAAATCTTGTCTATTCTCTCTATCTCTCACTCATCTCTTTTTGAGTATCAAGGTGTGTATGCTAAGGTTCATATGTTGGAAGATCCTGTAAACTTGTGATTAATATTGTTATTGAGGCCCACCCTACTTCCAACGTCATGCATGCTCAAAGATGTCAGTTATCAGCAGGGTGTTTGTCTTATGCATTGTGTGGGAGCCCAAAATCATGTGCTGTGTTACATTGAATGAATTGCATGGCTCCTGACTGTGCTTAGTCTCTGGAATTGCATGGGATCTTTGAAAGTGTACTTTAAATGTGCATTATGGGTTTTTAAGTAACAGATCTATTTCTCAGCATGTGGTTGAAAGTTCATTCAAAGAGGTTGACTACCTTTGGTGTGCTACCAGGATTCTGCTCATTTGAATGGTCCTAACTATCTTTGGGATCGCTTGGGGATCTTGGAAACTGCACAATATTTGTGAATTGCCAGTTGAAAAAAACGCATCTTTTCTGACAAATTTGAAATTCAGTCAAAATAATGCATCCCTTGAAATAAAAAAATGTCTTCAATGGATTGTTGACTCATTTTTGAAACATTAGCATATGCGTCATTGGGCATCTAACAAAGCAGTGAATGCAGGTCCAAGCTGTGTTGCTTCTATTGGGAGGACGTGAAGTTCCAGTTGGCATGTCAGGTGTTTCAGTTCAAGGTCACCATTCACACAAGGTTTGGTGGTCTTCAAGTCTATCAATGGTTGTTCTGCTGCTCAGCTGCTTCAAAATAATAATTGTTGATGACAGGCGATGCAAGATCTTCCACAACGACTCAATATGCCACAAAGACTAGCATCTCTAACAAGGTTCCGTGAAAAGCGGAAGGAGCGAAATTTTGAGAAAAAAATTCGATATACTGTAAGGAAGGAGGTTGCATTAAGGTAGTGTTTTTATTTTGCTGTGTTTTGTTATGCATACTGAATTTCTTGTTTATCATTTTACGAGTTTGTTTATGATTGAGTGCTGTGAAATTTTGCTAGATTTCTTGTGTCTGCTGTTTGATGTTCTTTCTTTGTCTTTCTCAAGTTTTGTATTGATTTTTCCACTGTGTGCTCTAATTAATTTGAAATTCAATGATCGAGACATAATTTACAATGTGACAGAATGCAGAGGCGGAAAGGGCAATTTGCATCAAATAAAGCTGCACCAGATGATATGTCTATGCTAAACAATCCGGACAGTGCACAACCATGGAATAATCAATCTGGAAGCATGAATTCCCAGCAGGAAGCAATGTAATTTCCACTCCGTTGTTTTTGTTTATTTAAATCAAGCATGCCATGAATTTGGTACACATTTTTAATGGAAAAAAGTTACTGTCCTGCTGTGTGCTTCTGATTGCCCAGTTAAGCACAATGGACTCACCTTACGAGCTTGACACCAAGTTCACATATGTGGGGCACCAAAAGTATTATACTGAAGAAGTTTCATGGCTCTCCAGTTAGGCTTCATCTCTTGTTATTTGGTCCATTTCTGTCTGAATGCCACTTCAAATCTTCTTTTTTTTCTCCCTGCTTTGGGACACATTTTTGAAATGAGGAACAGAGCAAGATGAAACCCCTCCTCACCTTTTTAAAGATGACCAAGTGTGTATGATGTGTGTTTTTTCCCCTCCTTTTAATGGAATAACACATGGCCCCACAAATGCTTGCAGAAATGTATTGCTTTAATGGAAAGAAATAATTTGTCTTGTTTGACTTCTTAATCAGCTGCCTTCACTGCGGAATTGGGGAGCGCTCCACTCCAATGATGCGGAAAGGTCCCAATGGGCCGAGGACTCTTTGTAATGCTTGTGGATTGATGTGGGCCAACAAGGTAGTCTGATAAGCAGAAAGAGATAATGCCTCAGATATGTCTCAGATATATGATTGCTTACTTTCATGCAGGGTGTACTGAGGGAATTATCAAAACATTCACATGTTGCTGGGGTGTCCCCTCAGCCACTTAATCACTCTCAACAAGTATGCAGTTTTGGTCTTGGCTTTCCTTTTTTCTTTATTATTTTTCTTTTATTTTCAATATTGTTACATTTAGTCAGTCCTTTTAAGTGTTAACTTAATCTGTACCTCTTATTTTAGTCTGCCCAATTTATGATAAACTAAATATGAATGAACCCGTGTTCATATTTGCTTGTTTGTTTATCTGTGTACATGTTCATACATGTGTGTATGTATGTATGTATGTATTATTGTATAATGTATGTATATTTATGTGTATACGTATGTATGTATTTTGAGAATGTCTGTAATCTGCAGTTGGGCTATTGCAAAGCCACATCTTCGGACAAAAACGATGTATGCTAATAGAGAGGAAAAGGCTGGATTTGCATTACCAAATTTTGTGGAGGATAACTATGGGTGTGGTTCGAATAGGATCTTCCATGTACACAATTCATAGTCTCATTCATAGTTCAAAGAGAGTTTTAAAAACGAGTTTTAAAAACGGGTTTTAAAACGTTTAGTACGTAGAGTACTAAAAAAATGGAAATAAAAAACGAGTATTATATTTTGTCGCAACATTTCAATTTTTTTTTCTCTAATAATCCATTAATAATGTATATATAACACTCATTTCAATATCTAGTGCTAAAAACACATAAAAAACTTAATCTACTACCACTACAATGATCTGGAGTTAGGAAAGCCCAAAATGAATTGGGTTAAAGTAAACAAAAAATGGGAATGAAGTGTTAGACAAAGGATTGATGAGCTTAAAGCACATTAAAACTCTTAAGACAATGCATTTAGAGTGATAGAGTCAAGAATGGATAAAAATAATGTCAACAATTTAATGGTCCTTACTCCTTGCTAAATGAAATATCTTTTAAAATCAAAATAGGAACCAGATAGGAGGGACTTTTGGTTCAGAATTTAGTAAAGAAGGAAAGAAAACCTTACATTCTCATAATTCTGTTCATGAAACAAAAAAAAAAATTGAAGATGATCTTAAAAAAAAAACTCCAAAAAAACGTATTAGGACGTCCGAACGTCCTAAACGTTTTTTATTTTTCGAAAAAAACGCGTTTTTTTGAACTATGGTCTCATTTGGGTTTTTCGTGTTTGAGATGTGGAGAGGATAATGAAGCTATGCGTCATGTATTCTGGATCTTTAGGTGTATCAACAAATGTCTGTACATGGTTCTTCCACATTTTTTGCAATATACTATGACTTCTGGCCTTTACTAGTGTGTTGACCCTGCATGTACTTGGATTGCTGATCAGATGTGTTGCTAAATCTTATGGTTCAGTGGGTAGTCCAGAATTCCACTCATATTTCATAGAAAGAACTGTTTGGGTGACAACATTTCGCTTGCCCTATTTTGAGAGGGGGAGAAGGGGGCGGGGGAGAGGGGGAGAGAGGGAGAAGGGGGGAGGGAGAATGTGTGTGTGTGTGAGAGAGAGAGAGAGAGAGAGAGAGAGAGAGAGAGAGAGAGAGAGAGAGAGAGAGAGAGAGAGAGAGAGAGAGAGAGAGAGAGAGAGAGAGAGAGAAGTCATATTAACGTCTTCTGGAGGCCAAACTTGGCCTATGAGACAAAAACCATGTACAAATGTAGTAACTCTGTGCAGAAGATAAAATGAAATAAAAAGTATATCGCTACACAAAGCTATATAAGGCTGGGGAGACGTGGCTCTGACTCTGCAGATAGTGGCCACCTAATACATGGGGGGATCCAAAATGTGAGTAAAACGCCCTAGCTACTGGTGATGGGTGGAGGTGGGTGTAGTATGTGGTACATCGGTGGTGGTCTGAGTGCCTCTTGAAGGAAGACAACCCAGGGGGTGGTGGTACGCCTATGCTCCATCATGTGGTCGTAGGCAATCCTGATGCGTGAGATATCCTTCTGATATAGTCGTGGTCGACGATATCCGCCCATGCGTGGTCGGCGCCGTGCTCTCTGTGCTGCTGCCTGGTGTAGCGTGAGCCCTATAGATGGACCTCTCTGATGTAGCTCAACTCGTTGAAAGAACTGCGTAATGGTCTGCTGGGTACTCACCCGTGGCTGATGTATGGGCTGTAGTGACCGCTCTCGCCTCTCGTATGCTGCTGTGAGAAAGCGTCCCAATGATCCAATCCACTGTAATCCCAAAAGGAAAATAAAAATGTAAGTACAAAACAAAGTATAAAAGGAGGAGGTAATAGTTGGCGTCGAGGGTGTGGGGTGCTATGGGTATGCACTCTATATGCTCAAGGGATGAGATACAAGTATGATATGCATAGGGAGGGGAGGGTGGGTGAAGTCATAACCCTCTAGATGCCTGGAGTGGATGTAGGATATAATGCATCGGTGGGTAGGGCATCGTGGGGAGCCTCAGAATGCTTTGCAAGTCCAAATTGACGGGGGTGCGCTGTTGACGTTTCCATATCTCCATGTCATGGCGTGCATGAATCGCTTGAATCTCTTTGGAGACCGGCTCTCTAGAGTGGGGGTCTCGGTCGTCGGCGCTGTTGTCTAAGCTCCTCTGCTCTCTGTAACATGACACGCCGCATCATGCTGGGCTCCTGGACGGCCATGTGTTTGAAGAAATCTGTAATATGAGTCTGGGGGTCGGGTGCATCTCCATCCGCCGGAGAAGTGAGGCACGACTGCATTGGAGCTCTACTAGGAAACGACCTAGAGGGCGTTGGTCCTCAGTCTCAAGTAAGCCCTGATCTCTTTGGGTCCCCTGAAGAGCTGTGGGGAGTGGTCTCTGATATCCTCATATGCCTGGCATCTACATGTGTAGTGCTCCTCGTCCTCCACCTCAAATCGGAAGATCTTGCATAGTCTCTCGTCCTTGGGGGCATGTCTTGCTCGCCCTGCCTCAATCTTGAGCTGGTGTGACGATACTCTGAGCTTCCTAATGGCCACTCTCTCTGCTGGTGCCATGTATGTGTCCATGTATCGTGGTCTTTGGATTGAACCATCCGCTATCAGTGTCAGGAAGTGCTCTTTGTAGCGTTGCCTCTTTGTGGGAAGAGGCTCCCGTGGTGCTATCCATGTCTCTTTGACGAGTATTTGTAGTAGGTCCTCACTGATGATCGTGTTCCTCTCTGAACGAGAGAGGGTAATGTAGGGGGAAGAGAGGTCGTATTGAAAAGGGGGGAGGTTGACAATGCTCATGCCATGGTCTTCCAACCATCGGTAGGTCTGTGCATACCATACTCTCTCATGCAGTGTCTGTGTCAAATGTCTGGAGCTCTCAAATGCAATCTTGGTGAGTCAGCTGGTGGGGAGCTCCTTGACTCTCAAGATAAAGGTCACTACTTGGAAGAGGGCCTTTACCAGCATCTGAGTAGGTGTGTACCATATAGTGTGTGTGTGTGTAGGATCGATTGAAACTCATGCCGTCAAAAGCCTCACACTGATCGCTTCCCGTCCTTGCATTGAAGTCTCCCATGAGGAAGACTTCCCTTAGTGTAGAGTACTCCGTGATCTCCTCTTATAAACAGGTATAAGGTGAGCCCTCCTCCTGATCCATGATGGAGAATCTGGAGCCAAAAGGGGCAAAGAGCATAGTGCAATGTAGATGACCCTCTCCTGTGAGAGCTGTAATTGGATCCAAAGTAAGTCTTGTGGGATGATCTGTATCCTTCTCTGAAGAGTATTGCTACTCCTCTTGATCCTTTCGTAGTGTGGTCGTGTGTACAATCTCTGTGTAGACTCCCACCGGAAGCCATGCACTCGAGGTAGGCTCCTTTTGGGGATCGCACGTGTCTCTGTCAGCATTGAGCAATAATATCTCTATCTCTGCTCACCTCATCAAGCCTCTCTGGATGTGTCCATAAATCGCCATTGCAGTTCCACAGTTCCACACTGCAAGATGTATCTCGGCTGTCTCACATGCTGTGAATCTCTATAAAATTTCTTTGCCATCAATGATGACCCGACCACCTTTATATGAAGCCGTCTTCCCTTCTCACATAGACACACACAGAGAGAGAGAGAGAGAGAGAGAGAGAGAGAGAGAGAGAGAGAGAGAGAGAGAGAGAGAGAGAGAGAGAGAGAGAGAGAGAGAGAGAGAGAGAGAGAGAGAGAGAGAGAGAGAGAGAGAGAGAGAGAGAGAGAGAGAGAGAGAGAGAGACTTTTTAATGTCTATTAGAGGCCAAAATCGGTGTATGAGACAAAACATATACATTAGTATGGTCCAATCCACTCCACTGTGATCTCAAAAGGAAAAATAAAGTGTGCGTACAAAACAGAGTATAAAAGGAGTGGATAATAGCTAGCGTCGAGGGTGTGGGGTGCTATGGGTATGCACTCTATATGCTCAATAGGTGAGATACAAATATGATATGCATAGGGAGGGGAGGCTCGGTGGTGTCATAACCCTCTAAATGCTTGGAGTGGGTGTAGGATATAATGCATCAGTGGATAAGGCATCGTGGCGATCCTCAAAATGCTTTGCACGTCGAGATCGGTAGGGGTGCGCTGCTGACGTCTACCTGAATCCCTCTCTATGGGGGACGGGCTCGCTAGAGTGGGAGTCTCGGTCGTCGGCGTTGTCGTCAAAGCTCCTCTCCTCTCTGTAATGTGACACCCTGCGTCGAGCTGGGTCCTCAAGCGATGTGGGTGTGAAAAAATCTGTAATACGAGTCTGGGGGGCCGGGTGTATCTCCATCTATCGGAGAAGTGAGGCATGGCGGCGCTGGAGCTCTACTAGGAAACGACATAGAGGGCACTGGTCCTCCGTCTCCAATAAAGCCTTGATCTCTCTGGCCCCCTTGAAGAGATGTGGGTAGTGGTCTATAATATCCTCATATGCCTGGCATCTACATGTGTAGTGCTCCTCATCCTCCACCTCCTCTCGGCATATCCTGCAAAATCTCTAGTCCTTGGGGGTATGTGTCTCTCGCCCAACCTCAATCTCGAGCTGGTGTGATGATACTCTGAGCTGCCCAATGGCCGCTCTCTCTGCCGGTGCCATGTATGTATCCATGTATCATGGTCTCTGAATGAAACCATCCGTTGTCACTATCAGGAAGTGCTCTCTGTAGTGTTGCCTCTTTGTGGGAAGAGGGTCCGTGGTGCTATCCATGTCTCCCTGACGTGTATGTAGTAGGTCCTTACGGATGATCTTGTTCCTCTCTGAACGAGAGAGGGTAATGTAGGGGGAAGAGAGGTCATATTGAAATGGGGGGAGATCGGTAATGCTCATGCCATGGTTTGCCAACCATGGGTAGGTCTGTGCATACCATACTCTCTCATGCCCCGTCTCTACCAAATGTCTAGAGCTCTCAAATGCAAGCCTGGTGAGTCGACTGGTGGGGAGCTCTCGGACTCTCAGAATAAAGGTCACCAGTTGAAAGAGGACCTCCACTAGCATCGGTGGTGTGCCAAGCTCAACTCGTATAATGTCATGTGGAACGGAGGGCTTGCTGCGTAGCAAGCGTGAGATCATGGTGACCTGGGGCCTCTCATCATCGGTGGTGTGCCAAGCTAAGCTCGTATAATGCCATGTGGAACGGAGGGCTTGCTGCGGAGCAAGCGTGAGATCATGGTGACCTGGGGCCTCTCAATCCGCGTCCACATCGCCTCCATGATTCCTGGTGCCCATACTGCCGCTGTGTACCTCAGTGCGGGTGTCACTAGAGTATCAAAGAGAGACCCCTTAGTTCGGGGCTCTTGAAAATGTGCCTAATGGCAGCGTCTCTCCAATCCAGTAAGCACCGCATAGCCTCACGTCAATCTATCTCTCGCTGCCTGTGCCATGGAGAATACCCCTGTGCTGCCCAAGAAGGTGACACCTTAGTAGACGTAGGAGTCCAGTGCCTCTATCTGTCCTCCCGCTGCGGTGAAAGAGGCTCGATGGTGTACAATCTTGGAGGTGTGGAAGATCATGACCTTGGTCTTGCCAAGGTTCACTATAAGTCCTCTCTCCATGCAAAAGGTATCGAGCGCCTGTAAATGTGACTGCAACCCCTCTTGTGACTCCGAAAGCAAGACAATGTTATCACCCTATAATAGGATGTGTACCAGCATACCTTCGAGGTCTCCTCCTAGCCCTCCTTCTTGCTGTATATACTCCGTGATCTCATCGATGTAGAGATCGAAGAGAGTGGGTGAGAGAGGGCAACCTTGTTTCACACCAATGGTGCTAACAAAGATTTCAGATAGGCTGTTGGGGGAGTGCACCTTGCCTATGACTCGTGCATACAAAGCATGGATGGCCCATAACATGTTAGATGGAAGCTCGAACTCGTGGAGTCTCTGTAGTAGTCTCTCTTGAGCGACCATGTCGAAGGCTTTGCGGAAATCCACAAAGCAAAAGTAGAGTCTTCGCTTCCTCGCCTTCGCGCTCTCAATCAAGCAACGAAGTACGAAGATGTGGTCGATGGTGGAGAAAGTGCGGCCGAAGCCTGCTTGGCTGGGTGCTCTGATCCGAGCTGCCTCAACGTGTGTACTGAGCTTTGCCTCTAGCACTGCCCCATAGATCTTGG
The DNA here is from genome assembly GCA_020310875.1 of Ceratopteris richardii. Classification (NCBI taxonomy): domain Eukaryota; kingdom Viridiplantae; phylum Streptophyta; class Polypodiopsida; order Polypodiales; family Pteridaceae; genus Ceratopteris; species Ceratopteris richardii. Next base: position 105,380,611 of record CM035409.1, on the reverse strand, counting down.
CCAAGATGTGGCCTATCATAATAGTCCCCTCAACCAAAGCACGGTTGAAGAGGTGGGCGATCAGGTGGGAAAGTACATGGAATGCTTATATAAAGTGTTCGCCTTATAGTCCCGTGTGGTTTATTGAACGGCCATGTTGTAGCCTATGGATGGCCTGTCGTACCATGCCTGCCGTGAATAGGGTGGATATCAGAGGACGCGGTGTGGGAGGGATCAACAATGGGGGCTGTCCTGGGACGTCATATAAGCTCTGGGCATAGGTGTGCCAAGTCTGAGGATCTGTTATGGGTGTAGGTGGGCGTGGCTTACGTAGGGCCCTCCGCGCGGTGGCGCAATCCCTACTCATGAGAAGATCAAACAGCTCTGCCTCCTGTCGTCCTCGAAAGCTTTCCGCTTCCGGCGTGTGAGAGCTCGCATTTGTCGTCGTGCCTCCCTCTCCGTGATGGATCCCAAGATACTCTGTGCTCTGAGTGTTGGTATAGTCGTCTACACTCCTCATCGTACCATCTATTCTTGGGTGTATGCCCCAGGCGTGTCGAATGTGCGGTGCTGTGGGTGGTGTATGGGAAGCTCATAGTAGCGGATGTGTGGAGGATCGAGAAGTGGGCAGTGAGGGTGTCCAATGGGGTAGAGGGGTCAAGGGAGTAGATGCGCTCTTGAACACGGGAGCTATAGATATGTGCTAGCTCATGTCTAAAGTGAATGGTGGTATGAACATGTGGCTGTATGATGGCGGGGTGGGATATGCATGGTGAGCCACGTATGGATAGGGCGAGATATGTGTGATCAGCTCCAATCGGTATGGGTGGGATGGTGAATGAGGTGATGAGATGTGTTGCCTCTGGGGGTCCGATAACATAGTCTACCACATTGCCTCCATGCGGTGTCGTGGGTGGAATGCAGGTGAGACCGCTCGAGGTGGCCAGGTCGCCATCCCATTATAGATAATGAGATGGTGTGCTTCTCCCATCTTGAGTAGGTGTCGACCGTATGAGGTGGGTGTGGCGGTGTCGGCTGAGGCTTTGAGTGTAGACATGTCCTCCATGGTTCGGAGCATCTCAAGGTCATCAAAGTCGTAGATATCACACTGGTGGCTCTGAGTGCGGGCATTGAAGTCTCCCACAAGGAAGACTTCGTCCATCCCGGTATACTCCATAATGGCCTCACTGAGGCAGTCATATGGCGATGGGGTGTCTGGTCCCTCCCCCTCTGAGGGATGCACGGGGGTACGTGTGAAGCGCGAGCCGATGGGTGCAATATAACATACGGTGAAATACACTCCTCTCCTCTGATAGCTGGAGGCGTATCCACATGAAACGTGCCTCTAGGTCTCTGGCTACCACCTGTATCCTGAGCACGGCTACTCCTGAACCTCGTGTGGTTTGCTGTCGCATCTATCGGCGGTGAGCTGACTTCCACCTATAGCCCTCAATCCTCGGTAGGCTCCTCCCCGGGCTCTCGTGTGTCTCTGTCAAGAAGATCATGTTGCTCATCCGCACGGTATCCAAGCAGTATGCACAAGCGACTCCCGTCGTACTCTGCTTACCCGTCTGTCTCTGTGAGGCCGGAGACGCGGACATTGAGCCTGCGAGCCTGTCGCATCCGCTCCTCAATGGTGGTGTGTACTATGTGGATCTCCTCATGGTGGCTGTACTTCTTTGCCAGAGAGAGAGAGAGAGAGAGAGAGAGAGAGAGAGAGAGAGAGAGAGAGAGAGAGAGAGAGAGAGAGAGAGAGAGAGAGAGAGAGAGAGAGAGAGAGAGAGAGAGAAAGAAAGAAAAGAAAGAAAGTCATATTAACGTCTTCTGGAGGCCAAACTTGGCCTATGAGACAAAAAACCATGTACAAGTGTAGTAACCCTGTGTAGAGGATAAAATGAAATAAAAGGTATATCGCGACACAAAGATATATAAGGCTGGAAAAGGATGGGAAGACGTGGCTCTGACTCCGCAGATAGTGGCCACCTAATACATGGGGGACATGTGAGTAAAAGTGTGAGTAAAACACCCTAGCTACTGGTGAATGGGTGGGGGTGGGTGTAGTATGTGGTACATCGGGGGTGGTCTGAGTGCCTCCTGAAGGAAGACAACCCATGGGGTGGTGGTGCGCCTATGCTCCATCATGTGGTCGTAGGCTGTCCTGATGCGTGAGATATCCTCCTGATATAGTCGTGGTCGATGATATCTGCCCATGCGTGGTCGGCGCCGTGCTCTCTGTGCTGCTGCCTGGTGGAGCGTGAGCCGTATAGGTGGACCTGTCTGATGTAGCTCAGCTCGCTGAAAAAACTGGGTAATGGTCTGCTGTGTACTCACTCGTGGCTGATGTGTGGGCTGGAGTGATCGATCTCGCCTCTCGTATGCTGCCGCGAGGAAGCGTCCCAAGCGTCGCTGGTCTCCCATGGTCATGCATAACGGGAGTGACTCTATCTGGAACTGTGCTCGTAGGTCTAAGTATGCTCGGCAGCTGATAACAAAATGCTCCTCACTCTCTACCTCTGTCTCGCATACTGGGCACCACCTCTCCTCACGGGGGACTCCCCTGGATCGACCCCTCTCAATCTCAAGCTGGTGCGATGAGACCCGGAGCTGCCCAATGATGACTCGAAGGTGGTGGGGTAGATATGTCTGCATGTATCTCGGAATCTCGATGAAGCCCTCGTCCGATATATGTAGAAAATGCTCATGGTAATAGAGCATTTTCGGTGGCAATGTACCCCTAGGGCTCACCCATGTCCTCTGTATGTATGTATGCCATATCTCCTGACGAATGATCCTATTCCTCTCCTGATGAGAGAGCGAGTAGGTGGGTGCATGTGAGTCGTACTGTAGTGGTGGTAGCCTGTCTATGTCAAAGCCATGGTGGGCCAGCCAGTCTCGTGTCTGTGCATACCATGAGGAGGTGTCGCCTGCTAATGCCATGTCTCGTGATGCCTGGAAAGCCCGATAAGCAATGCGCTCTGTATCCATGCTGCGGAGTCTGTGTAATAGGCATACTGTCTAGAATAGTGCCTCAACTAGCATCGGTGGTGTAGCGAGCTCTGCTCTAATGATATCATGTGGTATTGAAGGCTTGCTGCGGATAAGTCTAGAAATCATGAGGATCTGTGGCCTCTCTAATGCTGTCCATACTGATGTGGCTAATCCTGGTCCCCATATGGCTGCCCCATACATGAGCGCTGGTGTAACCAAAGTGTCGAAGAGCCACCCCTTTGTGCGGGGCTCCTGAAAATATGCCTGGTGGCACTGTCTCTCCATCAAGGCAAGTGCTGCATACCCACGTGTGATGCGGTCACGTGCAGCCTGAGACATAGAGAAGACCCCTGATGCTGCTGTAAATGTCACTCCCAAGTAAACATATGATCCGACCACCTCAATCGGTGCACCCGCTGCTGTGAACAAACTATGTCTGCGTACCTGTGCTGATGTATGAAAGATCATGACCTTTGTTTTACCAAGGTTCACAGATAACCCTCTGTGTGTGCAAAAGTCATCTAGGCCATGTAGATGATGCTGTAGGCCTTCTGCCGACTTTGAAACCAGTACAATATCATCCGCGTATAAAAGAATATGGACAGTGGACCCGCGTACCTCAATGCCATCACCCCCCTGCTGCTGTATGTAGTCCACTATCTCATCAATGTAGAGACCAAAGAGGGTGGGTGAAAGAGGGCATCCTTGCTTCACCCCGATAGTGCTAGCAAGTGGATGAGATAAGCCCCCCGGACATCTGACTCTGCCAGATACTCTCTCGTATAAGGCATAGATCCCCCATATCATCTCCTCTGGAGCTCCGATATCAAGTAGTCGTCTGAAGAGTCGTCCCCTGGGAACGGTGTCAAATGCTTTGCGGAAGTCCACAAAGCAGCAATATAATCTCCTCTTCCTCACCCTTGCCCGGTCGATCAGGCATCTCAGAGTGAAGATGTGGTCAATGGTAGAGTAATCTCGTCTGAAGCCGGCCTGTCCTGGAGCCCTGATACCCTTCCTCTCAGCGAGAGTACTCAACTCTGTCTCGAGTACCGCCCCATATAACTTGGCCAATATAGGGCCAATCATGATCGTCCGGTATGTAGCTGGATCCATAGTATCTCCTGACTTATGAATGGGCACTATGGTGTGCTCAGTCCATGAGTCAGGGAACCCTTCAACCAGTGCACGGTTGAAGAGGTGGGCAATGAGCGGTGCAAAGGTGGTGCCTCCGTAGATGAGGTGCTCAGCCTGTAAACCGAAAAGGTCATGGGCCCTGCCATGCTGTAGACGGGCAATAGCGCGTCCCACCATAGTGGGTGTAAAGAAGTCAGATGTAGTAGGACGTGAGCTTTGTGGTCTGGGAATGGGGGGCTGGTCTGGGATCTCGTATAGGCTCTGTGCATAGCTATGCCAAGTGCTCGGGTCTCGGATGGGTGTCTGCTGTCTCCTCTCTCTCAAATGTCGCCATGCCACTGCACTGTCTCGACTCATGAGTAAATGATAAATATCCCAGTACTGTCTCTCCTCCCAATCTCGCCGTTTGCGGCGAGTAAGGCTCTGCATGCGACGCTGTGCCTGTGTGTGTGTAATATCCCCTCTATGCTCTAAGATGCGTAGGTGCTTCCGTAGCTCGCGGCAATCTGCATCATACGAGCTGTTCTGAGGCATGGAACTTGTGCGTGCAGGGTGTGTATGTGTGCGGTGTGGGAAACTGCAAAGAGCGGAGTCGTGTAGGATGGTGGTGAACTGTGATGTAAGTGTATCCAAGGGTGAGAGTGGATCGAGAGAGAGTAGGCGGGTGTGTAAATGGTGTGCATAAACGTGTGAGAGCTCGTGTGTGAAGTGTATTGTCGTGTGTGTCTTAGTGGGTGAGGGAGGGTCTAATGGAATAGGAGATGATAGTGTGAATGTAATAAATGTATGGTCAGCACCAAGTGGGCGTCGTCCAATACTAAGTGAGGGGATGAGTGAAGCTCCAGAGGTGGTACCCAAAATGTAGTCGACTGTGCTCTCACCTCCGCCGTGAGGAAAGCAAGTAAGTCCGCCCGAACCTGGCCAACGATTCATGCCGTTATATATAACGAGCTGATGTCGGCTGCCTAGCTCAAGTAGATGTCTGCCATACCCTGTGGTGTCCTGACCCATATCAGCCGATACTCTACTGGTGCTCATCTCATCGGGGTCTCTGGCCCTCATGAGATGTGGGTGATCCATGTCGTATGCCTCACACTGATATGACTGAGTGCGGCCATTGAAGTCCCCCATAAGGAAGACTTCCCCTAGTGTGCTGTAATGTAGTATCTCATCTGAAAGTGCTGTGTATGGTGAGTCTCTGTCTCGGATCGGTCCCCCAAGATCCTGTCCTGCATATCGGGATCCGCCTGGAGGAAAATAGCATATAGCAATGTAAATCCAGCTCCCCTGTGCTATCTCCATGCGAACCCACATGTATCGTGCCTCCTCATCTCTTCCTATAATATGGATCCGACTCTGTATCTCCTGTCTAAATACGATGGCCACACCTCCCGACCCTCTCGCTGTACTCTGTCTCGTCGTGGTCCTGAATGCAGATTCCCAATGAAAACCTGCAATGCGTGGTAGACCTCTCTCTGGGCTCTCGTGTGTCTCTGTGATGCAAGCAAAGTCATGTGATGCCAGGATCTCCTCGAGTCTGTCTTGTCGCGTCCATAGTGCCCCATTGCAGTTCCACACCACTCCTCTGAGTGGTGTCTCCTGGTGTAGTGATGTCTCATAGTCCGCGTGGCCCTATTTGATAGGGCGTCCATCTATGAAGACCTTACCATCACGGTAGAAGGCCTTCCTTCCCTCTCGGCGTGCCTGGAGTATCTGTGGCATGCAAGCGCGTCGGTGTGCCACCTGCATCCGCGTGAGGTCCTCGTCCATGTAGAGGGCGCCGCCGGGTAGTCCACGTAATACTGATCGACATCTAAAAAAGGCGGTCCGTGCCTCCTCAGAGCTCATCTTAAGGATGAGTGATCGCAAACGTGATGTATCCCTTCCAACCCTCCATGCACATGTGAAGGGCATGCTCTCGTATCCAAGTCGACGGCAAATGTCAGTGGCGTCTGCCTCCGGTGATGCTCCTTCGGGTATGCCCGTAATCTGAATGTGAAGTCTGCGGGTGTGTCGAAGCCTCTCCTCCTCAAGTGTATCCTGGACTCGTGTGAGCTCTTCTTTCTGCACGTCTTCTCTAACTTCCTTCTTAACCCTTTTTTGTACTACTTCCACCCACGAATCTCGAGTGGATTCTACCTCGGTTTTGATTTCCTTTTTTATTTCTTCTTTGAGTGTCTCCACATTGGAGATCTCCCCCTCTTCTTTCAAGTGCTCATAGGCTGTCCTCCAATTGTCTCGTTCTTCTGTGAGAGTCTTTACCTGTTCTTCAAGTCCTTTGACTTTATCCATTACTTGTTCTTCGAGTCCTTCGAACTTTTCCATCATTTTTCGTATCTCCAAATTGAGGTTGCGGTCTGCTTCCTTTTTGGCAGAGGGAGAGAGAGAGAGAGAGAGAGAGAGAGAGAGAGAGAGAGAGAGAGAGAGAGAGAGAGAGAGAGAGAGAGAGAGAGAGAGAGAGAGAGAGAGAGAGAGAGAGAGAGAGAGAGAGAGAGAGAGAGAGAGAGAGAGAGAGAGAGAGAGAGAGAGAGAGAGAGAGAGAGAGAGAGCTAGCTTTCATTTGCGGTTCATGATGCAAGTATGCATAGAAGAAAAATAACCTGAAGTAAAATCGGTTTGTACTTTGCACCAAAGAATGAGGAAATACAGTTCTTTGTTCTTTTAAAGATTGCATATTATAGTTGCTGCTTTTGGGGGCGGTGGGAGGGAGGAAGTATACTTTCATATGTATTACATGATGCAAATATGCATAGAAGAAAAATAACCTGAAGTAAAATTGCTTTGCAGTTTGCAGTTTGCACCAAAGAATGAGCCTTGAGGAAATATAGTTGTTCTTTTAAAGATTGCATATTATAGTTGCTGCTGTTCATGATTACTATTGTCTGAACCTCTAAAAATCCTCATAGAAATATTAGCATTGGATCGCTCTTTAATGCGTAGTTTTTTTGGATCTTGGTTCATTGAGCATAGCTAATGGCTAGCATTTGTAAGCACAACTTCTACAAATAAGAAATTGTCTATGCCGCATGACTTGGCCGAAAGAGGACAAATACCTTGGAATCTGGTTAAAATGTGTATCTTTATCTCAAGCATTGGTTCGAATTTGAAAATTAGAAATTGCCTGTGCTTTGATGTGGAAAATTTGATGATGGAGGATGAAATTTGAAGATAACTCTGTGTGACAATGAGCTGTTCGAAAGCCATTAATCTTGTTTCAAAAATGGATACACAGAAGGTTCTTGTGTAGGAAGTCTTCTTGAACCTTCATGATAACTACACTATCAGTGGCATTGTCCATCGCAAATTGGTCAATACCTTTGAAGTCCCACCGTCAGCATGAAGCTGAAAAATTCTGGACTTGACCTTTGAAATCAAATAGGAAATATATAGCTTAAATGAAAAAAATGCACCTTTTCAACTCTTTTACTGATAAAGGACACAAGTGAAATGGATAAATGCTATTTACATTTTTTGTCTTTTTGACTGCTTGATTCACATGGCTTTATGTAGATGTTTGTGACTCATTATAGCATGAAACTGGTGGCAAATCGACTTCTTTGTTTCTGATACTATTTAATGTCACTCTATTAATGATAAAGAGTTGAATTTTCATTCTTGATTATTTGGAGGGAAAAGGTGAGAAAGATAAAGTGAGAGCTGGGCCAGAGGGCTCAGAAAATAGGGAGAATAGGGAGTTTGATTTGCCGGTTAAATCTTAATTGACTGATTCATTTATCTTTACAGCCACAAGGAGATCCAGAAGATCACAACATGCACCAAGCAGAAGGCACCCTTGCTGCAAATGGTCTAGCTATTGCGGGTGCTGCTGGCTAGGCTGGTAGAGGCGTCTAACTTGGATATAGTTGATTGCATTCTTTTCTTTGATGCGTTCACATTCTGGTGTCTTGTTTTATTGATGTCAAGGTGAAGTCCTGTTATGTGTTAAATGCCATTGTTTTGAATCTGTTGGGGCTTGCCAGTGACATCAATAGACATCTTGTCGGTCAGGTAGTAGTTGGCTAACTCTTTTCAATTATGGAGTGCTGGATGACAGCTAAATTTGCACACAGTGCTCTCTTATCATGAAAACATGCTATCATCTTTGTAAACTATGTATCTGTGAGTTATTTTGCAGTGGGCATGGTGGTGAGTAGATTATAAAGATTAATTTTCCAACTGAGGTGGTGTAGATTTGAGATTTGTTAAAAATCATTATTCTGAAGGCAGTATTTGTGGACTCTCATCTAGTGGTTTTCCATGATGAAAGCTGGACGCAACTGGATATTGTACTGCAGTGTCTTCTAATGAACACATCTTACCACAAATGGAAACCTACGTGAATTGTTTCATTGTTAAGGATTGAGGATGACGGTTTATTTGAGCATATTGCTTTTCATGCACTTCCTAATTTGTACACGGAAATTATCAAATGCATTTAGTCTATGTTTCCAAGGAGGGGCCTACCTGCAACGGTCGCTCTGACATCTGTTGTCCTCATATTTTTAGAACCCTGGCATATGAAACTGAAAAATCTCCCCCATATGTCGTTCATTCAGCTGCTGTGTTGGATCACTGTTAAACATTTACTGGAGTAGTTGCAAGTGAAATTTTGAGGATCCTTTCTTGTGAATGCTTTATACAATCTTTCAATGCAGTTAGTGTTTCGTTACTTTTATTTGGTGATTGAATGTGATTCTTTAAATTGCCAAGTCTTGTGATGGACATACATACATTTATAAACAGATTTTCAAGGACAATGTGCTCGCTATACCACTTGTCAGGTTTACCCTCTTTCAGTTTGCAGTGATGTTAGTTGTCTATCAGGTTTCTCTAGCTAGTTAGTTCAAATTGCAAAGTCTTGTAATGGCGCGCGCGCGCACACACACAGACACACACACACACACACACACACACAGGCACGTGCACACACACATACACACATATATCTAAAGAGAAGTCTTCTAAGAAGAAGGAAGTAATATGTTTTTACTGCAAGAAACCTGGACATTTTAAGTCAGCATGTTATAAAAGGATTGCAGTAGAAAAGAAAAAGGCATCAAGTAATGTTGTAGAAGATGATAAAAAAAGGGAAATCTCAAGGTGATTCTTATGCCTGTATCACCATTGAGGAAGTAGCTTTTGATCAGGCAGCTTTACAAGTTCTTTCATCAAGTCCTTGCATATTTGACTCAGGTGCTACAAAGCATATGACAGGTTGCAGAGATGTATTTTCTTCTCTTTCCTATTCTTCAGGTAGAAGAGTTACTATTGCAGATGGAAATGATTTGGATGTTGTGGGAATAGGTACAGTAACCCTAAAGTCAAGAGAAGGTTGTAATTTTCAGATTTCAGATGTTCTTTATGTACCTGAAATGAAGAAGAATCTGCTATCTATATTTGCATTTTTAGGTGATGGTTTTAAAGTTGTTTTTGAGAGAGATATTTGTAAGATCTTATCACATAAAGAAGACAAGTGTATATTACAAGGTGAGCATAGAGGAGGGATCTTTGTTTTGTCAAAAATTAGTCAGGCATATGCAGTCAAATCTTTGTCACCGGTGGAAGATATGAAGCTATGGCATGAAAGATTTGGACATATTAGTTTTGGAGCTCTCAAGAGTATCAAAGACAGAGGTATGGTTGAAAGTTTACCCTCATTCAAGATACCAGATCATTCAGATATATGTGAAGGTTGTCTTGAAGGTAAGATGCACAAACTACCTTTCAAGAAACATGGTCATATTACAGCTACCAAGAAATTGTAGATTATTCATTCAGATGTGAATGGACCTATGAGAGTAGACTCTATTCAAGGTTTTAGGTATTTTGTTCTATTCGTTGATGATTTTACGAGATACTCATGGATCTATGGTCTTAAGTTGAAGTCAGAAGTCTTTCTTATGTTCAAAAAGTTTGTAGCTATGGTTGAAAATGAAAGTCAGGAAACTATCTAGATTCTGAGAAGTGATAGAGGTGGAGAATACTTATCAAATGAGTTCCAGACATTTCTTGATGAGAAAGGTATTACTCGACACCTTACTATTGCTTATATTCCTCAGCAGAATGGTGTTGCAGAAAGAAAGAATAGAGTACTCGTTGAGATAATGCGGAGCATGATGGCATTCAAGAAGCTTTCACCGAAATTCTGGTTTGATGCAGTACATACGGCTAATCACATTTTGAATAGGTCATCTACAAAAGCTTTAAAGGTAATCACACCTTATGAAGCTTATTAAAGTAGAAAACCTAATGTGAGTTATTGCAGAGTGTTTGGATCACTTTCTTATGTACATGTTGAGAAAAAGGACCAAGGCAAACTAGATATAAAAGCGAAGAAAGCTGCTTTTATTGGATATCCTGTTGAGAGTAAAGGATGCGGGTTTTATGTTCCGGAGATAGGTGAAGTTATTCTTCCACGTAATGCTTATATTGCTGAAAATAAGGTTTATGATAAAGAAGCAGAAATTCCAGAGTTCATTAGTGAAAATGACTATGGATTTTTTAGAAAGATTCTGGATGTACAAGTTCAGCCGTATCAAGAGGGAGTTAAAATTCCTAGGATTCAAGAAAGAGTTGAAGAAAGAGGAATTTCACAACCTTCTACAGATTCAGCTCCACAAGAGAGTTTGGTTCCAGAAATGGAAGAAGTTAGAGTTCCACAAAGTCCTAGTACCTCGACAGGACAAGTTCGAGAACCTATGGAAGCTGAAAGTTCAGAAAGAGT